>JAFJYI010000535.1:0-78020 GCA_019022655.1 Acacia acuminata | reverse complement strand
CACATTTTTTAGGTTTTTCTGTTCTTTCCCCGTCACCTCAATTTTTTTTCTCCTCGTTTTCTTGAGAGCTATTCTCTCGATTTTACTCTATTTTTTTCTCCTTTTCTGAGACCCGTTCTCTCGATTGATCTTTTTTCTCTCATTGTTTTCTCGGGAGCTGTTATCTCGATTGATACTCTTTTTTTTTCTCTTTTTTTTCTCGAGACCTATTATCTCGATTGATACTCTTTTTTTCTCTTGTTTTCTCGAGACCTATTATCTCGATTGATCGCATTTTTTTTTTTTTTGGAGTTAACTTGGTCTCCCTCCAAGAGAGAGTTAACATGGTCTCTTTCTAAGAAGGAGTTAACATGGTCTTCTTCATCTCTTTTTTTTCTCCACATTATTTCTTCTAATCACATTTTTTTGTTTTTGTATTCTAATTTATCTAATCACTTTTGTTAACCGTTTGGTGTTGGTCCTTGATGAGACCTTTGGAGTATTTTTTATCTTCGAGATCGTTTGGTGTTTGTCTCCGACGAGACGTTTGAAGCGTATTTTTTGGTCGTCGCTTATGAGACCAGTTTGTTGCGGTGCCATAGCCCGAGTTCATCCTACCCGTTTCATGAACTCAAGTCCAAGCCTAGGCATCCAAGACATCCATGCTCCGACTGCGGGGGTGACGAGGGGATTACATAATCAATTGTATTCTGATTTATATCAATTGTATTCTGATTTATAGGAATCCCTAATTTGTAGGGATTAGGAATAATCTTCATTAATAGTTATTATTAGTCATTATGAGCCATTACTATTGAGGCTCTCCTATCTTGTATATATATGTAACGCTCCTATATGAATATAGGGCACAACATTCATTCTTTCCATTTTGCCAAAGTTACAAGAAGGGCACCTTAATTCGTCAGAATTTTATTTATATTAACTGAAAATTAAAGAATAAAGATTGATATTGTTTAGGGCGTAAAGGTTCGCCCTTATTTGATTAAAGGTATAATCCCTATAAAGATTTAGGGCGCAAAGGTTCGCCCTTTCCAACAAGAATAAATATTGAATAATTAATATATAAGAATATTGATATTGTTTTATTTATTTAATTCATTCATATTTTATTTAATGAATTGCTTAAGATACTAAGTACTATCATTCCACAAGTAAAGAATGATGCTGCAAAGCTATTCGGTATACGTATTCTTTACCAGATATAGAGACCCCAAGCCTCATTGACACATTCAAATGTTGGATATACTTTATAGCTTGTACACAGATCCATACAAGTCTAGCTTTCATTTGTTTCTTTGAAAGATACCTTCTTGTATACTTCATGTAGTTCATAATCAGAAAGTCATAAAAAGAAAACTACAGTTATATATATATATTCAATCATACCGCAGGTAGCAAATTGAGTACTGAGGATTATGATCTAGAATGAAGAAACCACTTGCCAAATTGGAGTTGAGAGATCTTGAATACATTACCTCATTATGTCCTGAAATGAGATGAATTCACATTTAAAACTGGAAATGATTATTGAGGTTGGTATCTTAAAATATTAGTTGGAATTGGGAGTGAGTCTCTGATCCTAGTTAAAACTATTGGCACAGTGGTTACCATTTCATTCCTAAGGATGGTAAAAGGGAACAATTTCTGGTTTAATCTGTATTTTGCAAACAAGTTATCAAGAATCCTATCGCATCGGCAATTGCATGCTCTTCCTCAAACATTAGACTGGAGATCTCATACTTCCAATATAAATTCCAGAATCGTGAACCAAATTCATATTTCCTTCTACCCAGAGCTTGCAATTGCCAAGCTCCTCTTTCCATTGAGAAATCCAATTTTATATTTCCTTCTACCCAAAGCTTGCAATTTTAGAAATCTATATTTTATGGCTTAGAAGAATTAATTAAGAAAGAAAAATCCTTATATGGAATTAATGATTTAATTAAGATAATATCCAATCTTGCAAATATAAATCTTGAAGAGGATCAAATTAGGATAATTTTCTTAAAGTGGCCCAACCACCTAAAATACATATAATTCTGATTAGCCCATTTTATTTTCAACACCTGCAATTTTTTTAGATCAACCCACCTAAACCTCACAGCCCATAAGCTAAAAAAAAAAAAAAAAAAAAAAAATACCCAACCCATTGCCTTTCACCTATACAACCCATTATCTCATGATCTCATGTATGCAATTACCCAACCCATTTGATTTCAATCAGCCAACACATGATAAGTTACAGAATAGCAATATAGATTTTAAAAACCCATATACTCCAACCAATTAAATCACTCTAGCCCAACACACAACAGATATACAACAATAATATGTGACCACACCCTTTCAATATTCTTTGGCCTATATACTCAGTTCTCTAGCCAAAACGCAACAGGATGTGTCAGCAAAAGATAACTCTCCTACCGATGACAGTTGGTACAGATGATAAGGAACGGGCTCAAATCCCAAAAAGACGAGAGTTCAATTCCCGTTGTCGTTGTGAGGTTTTTTTCGGTAAGAATCATATAAAAGCAATCCTTGAAATGCTCAAAAGAGCCTTGGGGCCGTCTCTTCTACCAAATGAGGGCCCGGTCTCACCTAAACTTTTCTTTTAGCGAAAAAAAAAAGAGGAAAAAAAGATAACTCTCCTACTTCAGCGTATCTTCATTCTCTCGGCCTGTTCACGCAAAAGCAGAACACCATATCTCTCGCGTCATCCTATCAGCGATCTCAGACCATGCCATCCCTCCTCAGTCCTCATGCTTCTCGAGCTCAACGTGAATTATCCTCTGTGTAACACGTTCTCGGACTGGACCCTTGGTATATTATATAATCCATGCTTGCCTTCATTCACGTTTTCTCAGCAAAAACCAGAGCTGAGTTGAGAATCTCAATATCTATTAGAACTATGATGGCCTCCGATATGTTCTCAAGAAATTTCATTATTTGTTTTCAATTTCTTTTTTTATTAAAAGTCAATTTCCTCTTTATTTTGAGTTTTGCACATGTAATTAATTTAAGAATTAAAAACTATTGACTCCGCACAAGAGAATACGACCTATAGGTTGACCACTATATTATAGAGGTTAATCTAGTAATTAAGTTGAGCGTTAATGACAAGTGCGATTAGAAGCCAATCCATATCCTAAGTGAAACTCTAACCATTTTCCAACCTGAGTGAAAAGGTTTACCATCTGGGGTCACCAAGTAGAGGCCATTAATACAAGTGAGTGTCAAGAATGTGAGAGTTATGCACATAGCAATCGATAACGTCCACACCACAGCCTTATGCTTAAGAGGAACTCCACTTACAAGTATAAGAACAACTGTGAGAGATGAAATGAAAAATGTGTTATTGTACTTCATCTAAGTAAAATAATTAAGGTGTGTAGATAATAGCTGATACTGCTTCTCCAGGGCATGCTGAGGTTCCATTTCCAATGTCTAAGCATTCAAAAGGATAATCTGGTGATGATATATTTTGCTGAACAAAACCACCTGGAGGGTTATTTATAGCTTGAATTGTTATGGTTGATATGACCGTAGCCACCAAACTCAAATTGCCTCTCATCTCTTCTAACTAATTACCATTAAGTCTCAAGTTACGTTCCATGAGCTTTAAAATCGTTCTCCAACCCTTTTGTGGAATGGTTGTTGATGAAGATGGTGGATGCGGAGGAGTTTCCATTTTGCTATGTTGAATCTTTTTTAATCTAGAGAGAGAAAGAGAGATAGAGAGAGGGAGAGGAACGAATGAATCTTCTATTCATTCCATTTAGTACTTGGACTATTTTTGTACACTAGGATACATAATTGGATCATATGCATCCCCACCCCACAACAAATAATTTATAAACACACTTTTTAGTAATCATCAAGTTAATTTTGCTTTTAATATATTATAAATTTATTGATAATCAAATTTCTGCAAATTTTTAAAAACCTACTGAAATTACACAAAATACTTTGCCATGGCACTAGTATACAAAAGGCTTTTTACAATGATATTTTTAAATGAGTTAAAAAGGAACTGGGGTAGAAAGTGTGACTAGTAGCATTTTTACAAATAAGTAGCTATGATGTTAGGCCTTTTATAAATTGGATTTTAAAGTAATCGATATGAACAACATATTTTATATGAAATAACAACAAATATAAAAACTTACTTTCAAATATTTTTAAAAAATGTATCAATTTCTAACCGAGTTATAAATTTAATCAATTTAGGAAATTTTAATTTTTTTTTTTTTTTTTTTTCACTCTTCTACATTTGTTGAAAATTAAAGGAAGTGCAGAACTTTTGATTGTATTATCGCTACAGAAAGTTTTGAATTTTCTAAACCAGTTTCATTATCGGTGGTAAAAGCCTTTTTGTAATTACCGTAAACGAAATATTTTGTAATAATAATATATCAATATATAATCTAAGAAGTAGGTCACAACTCACAAGATCACCACTATAGTTAAAGATAGCCTTGAAAGTTAATTGTTGCCACTAGTCAAACATTTCACATGAAAGAGATAAAACACTACATTATTTTTGGGTTGAAAACTCGGATGTAGGAACTGGGGAAGGGATAAAAGAGAGAAATAGAAGAGAGAGAGGAAGGGAGGGGGAACCAAACAAATAATATAATTAAATGGAGAATAGAAGAGAGACACATAGATAAAACTCAATATTCAATTTTATTTAATTCATACCATATACAAAGCAAATGTGTTCAGGTGTTACTTATCAGCCTCACCCTTACTCTAAGAATTAGTAAGTAAACATTCTCGAACCCAAAAATTAAATACGAATAAACAAAATTAAAAAAGACAACAACTCAACTAAAATTAAAACCAACTATGCTTTAATAATGCTATATAATATCCTAAATGTCTAAAAATCCTTATTACCAATATCCCATCATCCTGTCATCATCCAAACAACATATTTAGCACACTATTGATTAATATCATAACAAACAACCATTCCCGTTTTTGTTCCTTTGACACTCTGGCATGCGATGTTTAATTATCTTGACACAATTCTTCACTACCCATATAACCAAGTCCACTATGATGTATAAACCAACGACTACCAGCAATATAATGCAGCCCAAGCCAAAGCGGCTATTTTAGACACTTTAGAAGTTGATGAAGACATAAAAAAGAGGCCATTAAAGTAGGTCAGAGCTAGGGCTGAGAAAGTGATACACATTCCTACACATAGCGTCCACATCACAATCTTCAGAGGGAATCCGCTTACCAGCAAAAGGCTAACGCCGAGAGACGCAACGAAAGAGATTGTACTGTAAATTACGTAGCTGCGAAATGCTTCTGGATAAAGAGAAGCAAGCATGGCTTCTCCTGGACATGCTTCAAACGTATCTCTATTACGGTATTTCACTTGCAAGCAATCGAAAGGTCCCACATTGTCTTTGGAATCAACTATGCCTGCTTGAATAAAGCCCCCTGGAGGATTAATGGTAACTTGAAAGGTCATTGTAGCGATAACAGTCGCCACAAGACTTAAGTTGCCTCTCATTTCCTCTAACCAATTAGCATCATGCATAAACACTCTCCGATGCGCTTGATTATTTTCCCAATTAGCATCATGCATAACCACTTTCCGATCATGCATAACCACTTTCCGATGCGCTTGATTATTTTCCCAATTAGCATCATGCATAACCACTTTCCGATCATGCATAACCACTTTCCGATGCGCTTGATTATTTTCTTTGTCCTCTTACCTTTCTTCTTCTTAGGTCTTCCACTAGTTACTTCTTCCTCAACAACCAAAGCAGTAATTGGCGTCTGAGTAATTTCCATTCTTTTGTTTTCATCGCTTTTGATGCAAGTAGTGTTCATGAATATCAACTCTATTTCAAGGCTCTTCAAGTCCTGTGGAACTCTTCCAACAATATCATGGGCCGTGTAACCCATGTTGTTCTTCAAATTGGCTCTCTCTCTTATTTTAGGAACCGAAAGCAGGTACCTTACAATCTGCATATATAATGACAAATAAATATCTTAATACTTCAACTTAAGAATTTTATACTATCCATAATATAATACATATTTATCTACTTTGATTAGATAAAGAAAGTTAGTTAAGGTAATTAATATGATATATATTTTCTAAAATATCCTAGCAATCTTTCCTTAATTCCTTTTCATTATTATTGTTGAGGATCATCAATAGGGGTAAATTTTGAAAAGATTGACAAATTAAAAAATATCTTATATTGATAAATATAAAAAATATATCTTATATTTAGGATTAAAAAATCAGTGGACATTCTACCATAAATATAGGAATATCGTAGGTTATATCCTAAAAATCCGGAGGAGTATCAAAAAATATAAAAATTCGTTTTTTGAAAAAAAATATTAGTTGAGAGATTATCTTTATTTTAGATGATCCATTAAAATGAATTTTCTTAAAAAAGCTTCCATCAAAAAAAAAAAAAAAAATCTGTGGGATTTAAGGAGTATCCCGTAAGTGAAAAAAGAGGTTGTTTCTGAATTAGGAGAAACCTTATCCTAACACCAACACCAAGGCTTACCCTCTTTAGTACATAGTTTTACACATGGTAATAAAAATAAACAAAGTACCTCAACTTGCTTCAACATGACAGCCAAATGGAGAATGGTGTTGTTTCCATCGGAATCTCTTGAACTGAGGAGCTCGTAGGTGTTAGCAGTGTCCAATTCCACCAAAGCTTTTAGAATCTTCAAGCGATTGTATATGACACACAGGTGGAAAATAGTGTTCCCTTTGTCAAGAATGCTCAAAGACTCTGGCTTGGCTCTAATCAATTCTATCACTACCTCTAGTCTGTCTCTCATAACAGCATAATGCAAGGGAATCATGCCTTGTTGATCAGAAACCAAGCATGCCTCATCACAAGCTAGCAGCAACTCTTTCACAATCTCTATATGTCCCTCTGCTGAAGCTAAGTGGAGGGCTGTGCTTTGGAACGAGTTCAACTCAAGAGCGAGTTTGGGTTTGTGAGTAAGAAGCGCTTTGGAGAATTCCAGGTGGCCGAGTAAAGATGATATGTGTAAGGGAGTTTCAACAAAGGTAATTTGTGAGCTAATTCTTTGCAAGATTAGTGGATCTTGCTGTATCAATGCGTTCAAAATCGAAACACTTCCTTGGTATGATGCCTCATAAAGAACTTTCACCTTTTCTTGTTTATGAGGATGAGCGATATCCATTTTCATGGGCTCCATATCTTCTGGGAATTAATTAATGGATGGTAGTAAATGTGCGGTGCTGCTTCAGGATGAAATTCATGCAGCTATTTATATTACTATGGCCTCTCCTCGTTGGTCTCCGCATGTAGTCTCTTCTCCACTTCCACTAAATTAAAATTATTTACTTGTAAACTATTTCACGTGTCCCTTTTCAGAGAATAAAGAACTTTGAGATAAATCCAATTTAGGTTGAGCCCACCCAAATAAACTTTTAAAAAGACAGACCTACGTGATCGTAATAATTAAGCAACAAAGTTAATGAAACCACTTAAGCTTATAATTAAGTCATTTTTTAAAAAAAAAAAAGATTATTAGATACTTGCCTTTGGGGAACTAGCATTATTACAAAAATTAAATTTAAATGTACTAATTAACGTCCTTTTTCATTTAAAAAAGGTGATGACATTTTTTAAATTTTAGCTTAATTTTCAATGAGGGTTTCAAGTAACAATTGGTTTTAAAAACAATCTTTGAAAATTAAATTGAAATTTTAGAAGATATAAATATTTGAAAGTTTGAACGACTGTTTTTTTTTTTTTTTAAATAATCATTAAAAGTAAGAGAAGAAAAATAGTTACCACTCTGGTTCTATTTATATGTCCCCTTAACAAAAAAAAAAAAAAAAAATTCTTATTTATAAGTCTTCTTTCAGATAATAAATGGGATTGTGATAATTTTGTCCATACTAATTGTACCAATGAAAATAGAGAGAGAAGAAAAAGTTAAAAGATGTCCACTCATAAATGAAAACAAAATTGAAAATTTATCTCATAATTATTGAGTTAACCACCTCTCCTTAGTATGTATGATTTAATTAAAAAAGACTTATAAATAAAATAATGGTACAAAACAATTGTTGTTAAGAAAATAGTGGTGGGAAATTGAAAGTACTAAAAAAAACAAACCACAGACGAGGCGCAAGTCATGGGTGCCTGGAAGGAAAAAGAAAATAGGATTTTGTATAACTTTGATGTTTCCAGGATTAAGGATTCATAACAAATCGCAAATGACTTTTTTTTGGTCTTGGGAGTAGTATCATCAATTATGGAATCCTTAATTCTTGGAAACAAATAATGTTTTATTTTATTTTATATCCACACTCACATACTTATTGGAAAAAAAAAAAAAAAGGTTAGAGATCAATAAAACTTTTTTGATCGGAGAGAGAAGATTAATAGAGGAAAATAAAGTTATTTCACCCACATTTTTAAATTTTAAATTGGTTAATGATTTATTTAAAGATTTATTGAATTTATTAACCTTCCAGAACATTCATATTTCAAGCAACTTTATATGAGATTTTTTTAAGATAATAAATAGTGAAATCAAAATAATAAATAGCAAAATAAATATAGTAAATATTCAATTGTGAGAATTTTGTTTGGGAGCAGCAAGGGGTCACTAGTCAGGTTCGCTATAATGGGCTTGTTTGGGTTAGCGGTGGGAGCAACGACTTATTTTTTATTTGACTTTTGCAAAAGCCCTAGAAAAAAAAAAAATCGGTTGTAAATGTGATTTGTGTTTGGATCGCCCATTTGACTTTTGCGAAGTGACTTTTTTTCTAAATTGATGAGTGTTTTGATTATTATTTAAAAACTCGTTGAGATGGAAAATGACTGAAAAGGGCATGAATCATATTGAATATTACATATACATATTAGTTGTATATACTAAGATAATTGAAGATAAAAAAAATTAATTTTAATTTTAATTTGGAAAAAAATGATTATTAAAAAAAAAAAGTTAATAAACAATAAAGTCCTTAATTAAATATATACTAAGAGATGTTGCTGGAAACTTATCCGTTTGTTGAAGCTTGCTAGCCCTAGTCATTATTTAATTATCATATTATTACTATTTAGAGAGCAAAATAAGCAAGTACATTATTCATGGAGTTTGTTTATGAATTATTTTTGTGTGTGCTCAGAATGGAGTTTGTTTCACTACTAGAAATAACGTGAATAGCGACGGAAAATTTTCCGTCGCAAATTTTAAGATATTTGCGACGGATTTACAATTACGCTCAAATTTAAAATTTTGCGACGGATTTTAAAAATCCGTCGCAAAAAGTTTGTTTATCAAATGAAGAATCCTTTGGATTAGTAATCCCTAAAATATATATACGTTGGAATTATTCCGTCGCAAATCCCATAAGGGGATTAGAGACGGATTTGGATTCCGTCGCTAATCCCCTAAAAGGGATTTGCGACGGATTTATATTCCGAATCCTATAAGGGGATTAGGATTTGGATTCCGTCACTAATCCCTTATGGGATTTGCGACGATTTATATTCCGTCGCTAATCCTAAGGGGGATTTGCGACGGATTTGGATTCCGCCGCAAATCCCATAAGGGGATTAGTGACGGATTTGGATTCCGTCGCTAATCCCCTTAGGGGATTTGCGACGGAAACGAATTCCGTCGCTAATGCCTTTAGGGGTTTTGTGACGGAATTAAAATTCCGTCGCTAAATTTAAAATTTTTTTTTGAAAAAATGATTTTGCGACGGAATTACATTTCCGTCGCAAAACCCGGGCCATTGGGGTTTGCGACGGAAATCCAATTCCGTCGCAAAATCATTTATAATTTCCCCACCCTCTCTTCCTCCATCACTTTCACGATTTCTCGTCTTAGGCTCTTCGTTTTTCCTCTTCATTGTCCATCCTCCACCTCTGTGCCGCCGCCGCCCCTCGGTCTCTATCGCCACCCCTTAGGTCTTCGCCATCACCGGTTCTTAGGTAAGTTTGATTACTTTTTTTTTTCTTCAGTTTTTTCATATATTTTTGATTATTTACTAAATTTATTTTTATTTTTCTTCTTGTTCTAAATTTATTTTTATTTTTCTTCTTGTTCCTATTTTATTATCTTATTATTTGATCAGATTTATTCAAAGATGTCTAATTCTTCTTGTTCCTATGCATTGTTCCCCAATTCTCTTATTCTTCTAAATTCTGTGCGACTGTGTGTGTGTGTATATATATATATGTATGGATGTGTGTGGATGAAAGAATTGAAGGAAATATCAACCTCTCTCTTTATGTGTGTGTCGTCGTCCTTGTTTATGTTGTTTGTTTTTTTGTTTTTGTTTTTTTTTTTAATTTCTAGTTTAATTTCTTACCCTATGTTGTCAATACTTATCTCTCCTTGTGTAATTATGTTTTGTTTATCATTCTTTCGGGGGAAGGAGATCCTTATAATAAGAAGTGGAGAGAGTAATCCATCTTCACTGGATTCTATTTGTAGCTATACGTTATCGGTCTGCCAAAGATTTGTTTTGTTTATCTCGCTTTTGAACAACATATTATTTTGACCGGATGATTGATTAAATCAATATTTGTGATAGGAATAAACAATTTAAAAAAATTTCAAATTTTTTAAAAAATCAAAATTTATATAAATTTTAAAAAATAAGAAAAATAATAATTTTTTTAATTTAAAAAAAATATTCGAATTTAGCGACGGAAAAAATATCCGTCGCTAACCCCATGGGATTAGCGACGGAATTTTTCAATTCGCCGCTAACTAGCGACGGAAATTAAATCCGTCGCAAAATTGAAATTTGTGACGGATTTAGAGTTTTCCGTCGCAATTGTGACGAGGTTTTTGCGACGGAGGAAATCCGTCACAAATTTCGTCGTTAACTCATTTAGCGACGGAAAAGTCCTTTTTAGCGATGGATTTTTCCGTCGCTAAAACTGATTTTTGTTGTAGTGTTTATCAAATGAAGAGGTGAAATATATATACGTTGGAATTAATTAATTGAATAGTGGGTAGGGAAGGGAGGAACGGTGGATTTGCCAGAAATAAAGTGATGTGATGAAGAGAAAAGACACTGGAATCACATGGATGACTGATTTTTATTTTTATTTTTCATGGATGACTGATTTTTTTTTTTTTTTTGGATACATAGGCGATAAGGGAGGAGGGATCGAACTCAGGATCCAGAGGGAGGAAATTAATCCCAATACCACCGCACTACTAATAGTACTGATATGGATGACTGATTTAAAGCAACGCAGACGCTCAAGAAAAAGCTCCTTTTTCGGAAAAAGTAGGGTGAAAAAAAAAAGACACCTCACCCAAACACAAAAACATAAACTCCACTGGGCCCCCAAAGCTCCTTATTGAGCCCGTACACCACAATCATATAAAAAATGACACGACTTGAGCCATTGACTCATATGAGGGTCACACCAACATGCTGCAATCAACTTTTGACTTGGAAGTATTATACTTTTATTATTCTAAAATGTCATCTTTAATTTTGAGCCAAGGAAAAAAAAGTCATCTTTAATAAGGACTATTCTTATAGTAACCTTTAACCTATCCAATCATTTGAGAAACTTTTGAGGAAAATATATATATATATATATATATATATGAGAGATAAAACGGATTAAGATTTAATATTTATAATCCAATTTAAAATTTAACTAATTACTGTATTAAGAACCGAGGCTAATATCATATCATAAAGTTTTCTTAAAATTTGTTTACAGGTCACACAAAATAAATTTATAAATGGGCTGCTTTTAAATTTATTAGTCAATTTTATATTGCTAGGTCACAATATATATATATATATATATATATATATATATATATAAGAGTATGCTTAATTTCAAGTAGAACAGTTAATTTCAAGGGGCATTATGATCATAACGCACATTTTTTTTTAATTAAAAAAGACTGAATTTTCTAAGAATAATTTCAGAAATTCAAAGTTTTTTTATTTTAATTAATTGTAAAATCCTATTTGTAATTTTCCCTTTTACTTGTATCATTTACCTTTGACAACTCAACGTGGAAAACATGCGATGGAACACAATTATTGCGAGACACAATCATCATGCTTGCAAAGATTGTCGAACCCAGTATGATTGTGACTTCACCGCACTACTCTACAATAACCCAGTATGATTGTGACTTCACCAGAGCTTGTTTGGATTCCGTGTCTAACCCCTTAAAAGCTAGTGAGATTGAAAAAAAGTTCAGACACTTGCAAAGATTGTTGAACCCAGTATGATTGTGACTTTACTGCACTACTCTACAATAACCCCTAGTACGATTGTGACTTCACCAGAGCCTATTTGGATTCAGCGTCTTAACTCCTTAAAAGCTAGTGAAATTGAAAAAAAAAAAAAAAAAAAGTTCATTGGAAATAAAATGTCATACGGAGATGTTTGGATTAGCTTTTTCTTCATTAGACGTTTACAAACAAGCTCTATTATTTCAAAAGCTCCATCTTGGAGTGTTGGACCCAGGCAGCGTGCACCACGATTGTTTGGAATCGTGAAAAACCCATTATAGCCTTCTGGTTCTTTGATTCACAATCATGGTCACATTAGGTGCTTCTCCCTTGTGTGTTTCTTACATACTTATCCCTCTAATCAAAGGAATGAACACTTATATATATATATATATATATATATATATATATATAATTTATTTAGATTAAATTATATGCTGCTATCTAAAAAAAAAATTTACACTTAATATCTCAAATTAATTAGTTTTCAGGATACTGGTGTTATAGAACAAATATTTCTAAATGTATGACTAGAAACTAATTAATTTGAGATAATGAGAGTAAAAAATTATTTCAGAAAGTAACACATGATTTAATTTAAATAAATAAGATATATATAAAAATAATAAAAATGTGCTCATTCCTCTAATTAGAAGAACAAACATGTAAGAAGCACATAAAAGAGAAGCGCTTGCCCATGAAAATCTCCAACACCTCACAATTTTCATTTCAATTATGGGAAACTGTCGGCCAAGTACCCAAATTTGGGTCTGTTAACTTAAAATTAGAAGGGACTGGTTCTTTAATGAATTGAGGGAGGTGAATGGTGGGGTTGGTAGATGCCCCACCATTTAATGAATTTTTTTTTAATAAATAAAAAAAGCACATTTTTCTTTTCTTTTTTTAATAACTTTTTTAATAATTTTTTGAAATTTAATTTTTTAAAAATAATAATTTGATTTTTTTTTTTAAATTTAGATGTACATTTAAATGCATAAAAAACTTTTGGATAGCAAGAGTTCCTAATTAAAATATTTTGGGCAAACTTGCACCTTACCTTAAAAAAAAAAAAAAAAAAAAAAAAAAAAGGATGACACTTGGACCTGTTAACTTAATATATTTAGTCAACTAACGGTTAAAGTTAACAGGGATAATAGCCGAAGTGACATTGCTATGATTTAAAACTTAGGGTGACCATGAATCCAAAGACAAAAAACTTTGAGGTATTCAACACTCCCAAGTCAAAACTTTTGGGGGCAAATTTCCAGCTTATTTAAAAACGCCAACTATATATGTAGAAGTAAGAACTAACACAGCTTACCATGTCTTGAAAGCACAAAGTGACTTACAGACATCCTTGATAACTCAAAAGAAGAAAGACTAACTCATCTCACCCGACAGAGGAGTTAAAAGAAATGCAATAAAAATAGTTTGCCAAAATAATTTTCAATAATTAAACCTAAGGGGCCTAGTGTTTGCATTTCTAGTAAAAGGCGAAGCACATGACTTGAAAATGGCCAGGTAAGGCTTTCACCTTTTTCTTTTTCTTTTTATTTTCTCTGTTTCATATTAGGCACTATGACATCGTAATATTTTGAGGCTGTTAAAACAAACTACATGAATTATAATTATGGTTTATAATGAAAACCACACTCCATGTAAGCTTCACTAGTCGACCTCTTTGTCAGTCAAAACCTGCCGCTAATTAGAACCCTTTGTAGGTAATCCTCTCTTTGTAGCTACTGTTGGCCTCTTCATGAAAACACTAATTATTATGAGAATCCATCTATCTCTGGTTCAATTTTTGGCTATGCTAAATTAAAATTTTTTTTTTTTTTTGGCCCCTTCTCTGCTTCGAGCTAGTTGAGTTCACACCTAACCAACCCATACGTGGATATTTTGTTTTACTATTTATTTGGAAGTATTAGAGAAATTGGGTCTTAATTTTTTTTTGTTGTTGTTGTTGTTGTTGATAGAATTGGTAAATACATTAAAAATACTTTTAACAAATCAAAAAGTATCTCGATCCAAGTCACGGAATATTAAAAATGAATGCCACTTTTTCTGAAGAAAAATATGAATACCACTGATATACGATTAATTATAATTAAAGAGAAAAAGTTATACTCTTAAGTGAAAATTTGGGGTGAGCTTTTATTTTGTTGATGAGAATGTTCAGTATATGTTGCTAAACCTTCATTTTGGATTGTTTAGTTTGATTATGGATTAGTGGATGATATATTTTTTTATCATTGCTTGCTTTAATATTATATTTGTTAATTTAATTGATTACATTTAAAATCTTTTTATCATTGCTTGCTTTAATATCTGATAATCCTAAAATAAGATAAATCTGATTCGGAGTATTTTGGGCTACTAAAGGAGTCTTAGACATAGAAAATTTAGACAGGACCTTCAATTAAATTATATAAAATTGAGTATTCAAATAAAAAATAATTTAATTGGCTATTAGAATAGAAATATACCTACAAGACCTACATAATTGTATTAGTTTAGGACTTAATTTAGTCTGATTAAGTAGTCACTTAAGACATTAGTTATCTACATAATTGGAATGCCTTTTAGTGAATCAAAAGACACTCTCAGATAAATAAGAGTCCTGGACTAACAAATATAATTTTAAATGTAATTAAAGGGATAAATTAGATACTAAAAAGTAATCAAAGCTAGAATAATTCAAGTCACCAATTAAAATATAGAATCACTCTTAGCCTTAACAATAGTTAGATTTGTTTTGTTTTAGTTAGATTTTATTCATATATGTGATTTGAATTCTCATCACTTATTACTTGGTATGACACGTACACCACTGTGCATTATTTTCTTTCTTATACGATAAAAGATATGATGGTGCGTGGCCAATGGTATTGTGACCTAATGGTACGAAAGCTCCATGTAGATGAAAGATACCATTGTTAGTAGTATATGTACAGCTGTCAGTTACAATACAGCTGTTAACATCTGCATAACGTGACTCAGCCTATATTGCACATCTTCTATAAAGTGCAAATCAGATCTGATTAATTCAATGAAATTGATTTACAATCTTTCTCAGTTTACAATTCTTCTCTTCCGCTTTACTCTCTTGTCCGTTCCCTGACATGGTATCAGAGCGGGCAACGCTCTCTCGGTTCAGTTCAACAATTTCATCTCGCTAAATACCTTTATCATGACTTCCGGCTCAGATGCTTCGTGTCCGGTGGCTACTCCTCCTGCGGTCTCTTCTGGCTTCTCCAACAAAAAGATCACCGTACGGTTGGATGAAAATAACTTCCTCTCTGGAAGCAACACGGGTATTCTTTATGGTTAAACAAAGACCGTATGCAGCAATATCTGGATGGTGTTGTTCCGTCACGACAAACCGCTGATCCTAATGGTACACTAGTGCCAAATCCTGCTTATGAGGCATTTGATGTTAATGATTCTGCCCTGGCTTCTTGGCTTCTCGCTACGATTTCTCCCAACATCTTGCCTGAACTCGTCGGCGCCGAGACATCTGCTCAAATCTGGCAGAAGCTTTGTCGTCTCTTCTCTGACAAGTCACATTCTAAAATTCTCCATTATCGCAATTTACTAACCTCGCAACGCAAAGGTGAACTCTCGATGCGAGATTATCTAGCAAAAATGAAGTCTATATGTGATCACTTGGCTGTCTTAGGGGAATCAGTTACAGAGTCTCATCAGATCTCTCACATTCTCAATGGCTTGACTGCTGAATTCGAACCAAGCATTGCGGTGATCAATGCTGGCTTAATCAATGGCGTGCACTATGATTTAACCACGGTAACCACAATGCTATTAGACTCTGAGGCTCGACAACAGGCGTTCCTTCAACAAACTCCTGCTCATGCTAATGTTGTATCTGCCTCTGATTCTGAGTTTCCGTGACGATTCCGAGTATGCCTTTCAGGTACAAGCTCCCTTCAATCCTGCTTTCTCCGGTCGTGGTGGACGTTCTACCTTTTCCCGTGGTCGTGGACGTGGACGTCCTTACTATTTTCCAAATCATGGTCGTACTCCTTGTCAGATCTACCATAAAATTGGTCATATTGCTGAGCACTGCTTCTATCGGTATGAGCCATCTTCTCCTGCTCCCACTCCGGTGACTCATAGTGGTTACTCTTATGGTGCTCCCACTGCTGCTCCTTAAATGGCTCACAATGCATACATTGCTACGTATGGTGCTTCTAATGGTCCTGTACCTGTTCAAGTCTCTGCTGGTGTGTCTGGTCCTTCATATGCCTCTGTACCACCTCCTGGCTCCTATGCCATGCCAGTTACTTATGGTGGTTATTCCTATGTTATGCCTCCTGCTTACCCTGCTATCCACCCTGGGACCACTACTTACAATCCTATGGTGTGTTATGCCGCCACTACTACTTCTGGTGCAACTTCCAGTGAGAGTTCATCCCTGAGTACTTCTACCAAATCAGTTCCACCGGTGCCTAGCTCCTTAGCAATGCCTTCTGACTCAGCTCAGGCATTTATGGTCGCATCCCCAGCTGTTGTCTCTAATTCAGGTTGGTATTTGGACTCTGGTGCCACTCAGCACATTGCAAATACATCTGCAGCTGTTCAACGCTCCACTCCGTACCTTGGTGATGGTTCAGTTCGTGTAGGTAATGGTGCTCCTCTTTCTATTGTCTCCACTGGCACACATGCATTTTCACCTAGTTTGCATCTTCAAAAAGTCCTCTGTGTTCCTAGCATGACCAAGAACCTTGTCTCAATCTCTAAGTTTACTAAGGAAAATTCGGTTTCTGTTGAATTTTTTCCTACTCATGCTGAGGTCAAGGATCTGCGCACACAACGCATCATGATGCGTGGCAATGAAGTCAATGGCATGTACCAGTTACTCACGTGAAGTCCTTCCCTCGATCACGGCTCGATTCGATCGGTTCCTGACTCTACTCCTGTAGAAGTTTTTGCTTCCTCAATTTCTCGGACTACGGTTGATATGTGGCACCGTCGACTTGGCCACCCCGCCTTGGATGTTGTTAAATCCATCTTAAAACATAATCAATTGCCTCTTTGTGGTTGTTTCCTCTTTTACTACTTGTAATGCTTGTTGTCTTGGGAAGATTCACAAACTTCCTTTTTCCGGTTCCTTCATCAATATACTTCACCATTGCAATTAATAGTCTCGGATCTGCGGGGCCCCGTGCCTGTTCACTCAAATGGTTATGCTTATTATATCTCCTTTGTTGATGCTCATACACGTTTTGTGTGGATTTACTTCTTAAAGCACAAGTCGATGCCTTGTCGGCTTTACAATGTTTAAAAATACTTTGTAGAAGCTAGCTTTTTTCTAAAATTCAGCAATTTCGAGTGATGGAGGTGGAGAATTTCAGGCCTTCAAATCACTATTAACCGCCCGGCATTCACGATCGGGTCTCTTGTCCTCACACTTCGAGCAAAATGGCTTGGTGGAACGCAAGCATAGGCAAATCGTTGAAAACCGGCCTTGCTTTGATGGCACATGCTTCTTTACCACAATTTTTTTGGTCTGATGCATTTGCAACTGCTGTGTTCCTTATTAACAGATTACCCACCCAGGCTCTTGGTGGTGTTGTCCCTTATGAAAAGTTGCACGGGTCCCCTCCAGACTACTCCATTCTTAGGGTGTTTGGTTGTCTGTGCTATCCATATTTACAGGACTACAATCGTCACAAGCTTCAACATAGGTCTACACCGTGCATCTTCCTTGGCTATAGCTCTAATCATCGTGGCTACAAGTGCTTTGAGGTACACACTAGTCGGGTGTATGTGTCACGCCATGTCATCTTTGATGAACTTCAGTTTCCCCACAAATCATCTTCTGTTTTACCAACCTCTATTCCACCTGCTTCTCTACCTACCTTTATTTCTCCCATTGCCACGTCTGCTATACCCACAGCCTCCCTCCCTCCTCCTCCTGCTCCTACTCCTCCATCAGCTCCCCCCTCTGCTTCCTCCTTACTTTCCCCTTCTCCACCAGTCACCAACACCCATTCCATGCTCACTCGTGCAAAAAATGGTGTTCATAAGCCAAAGTCCTATGCATTTCTTACCACCACACCTGAGTATACTCCAACCACTATTGCTGAAGCCTTCACTGATCCTCACTGGACTCAAGCCGCCACAGATGAGTTTCATGCTTTGATTAAATTTGGCACTTGGGAGTTGGTTCCTTTACCAGCTGGCCGACGTACCATTGGTTGTAAATGGCTATTTAAAAAAAATTTAATGCCAATGGCTCTATCATTCGATACAAGGGCCGTCTGGTTGCTAAAGGATACTCTCAGGAAATTGGTGCTGATCATACTGACACTTTCAGTCCAGTAGTTAAGCCTCCCACGGTTCGCACACTCCTTACCTTGGCTGTCACTCACAACTGGAAACTGCATCAGGTTGATTTCAACAATGCCTTTCTCAATGGCCATATTGAAGAGGAAGTCTATATGGATCAGCCTCCAGGCTTTGTACAAGCCTCCCCTAATGGTGCTGCTCTGGTTTGCCGACTTAAAAAGGCTATCTATGGATTGAAACAAGCCCCTCGTGCTTGGTTTCAAACCTTGTGTCACAGCCTGCATAGCCTTCAGTTTACTCAGTCCAAGGCTGACCCATGTTTGTTTCTTCACTACACTGCCACTACTGTGACTTACTTGATTGTTTATGTTGATGATTTATTGATCTCTGGTAGTGATGAGCAGCAAGTTCAAACTCTTATTCAAGCCATGAGCGCTTTATTCTCCCTAAAAGATTTGGGTGATGTGTCCTACTTCCTTGGTATTGAATTTACTCGGACTCCTACTGGTCTTCTTCTATCTCAGAAGAAATATATTCATGAATTACTCAAAAAAACTGATCTGCTTACTGCCAAAACCTTTGCAACTCCTATGGATTCCAAGATAGTCCTGTCACAGACGAAGGGTGGAAAACCAATGAGTGATCCCACACTTTATCGCAGTGTTGTTGGTGCACTTCAATATGTCTGTATCACTCGCCCAGACATTCAATTCTCTATCAACACTTTCAGTCGTTTTATGCATCAACCGCTACAACTCCACTGGGAGTGTGTTCAACGCCTTCTAGGCTATTTGAATCGCACCAGCCATTATAGTCTGAACATTAGACCTTGTGCTCAATTCAGTCTTCGGGTCTTCTCTGATGCAGACCTTGGCAATGATCCACGATGACAAGCGCTCGGTTAGCGGCTTCTGTGCCTATCTGGGTTGCAATCCTATTGCTTGGTCATCCAGAAAACAACAGGTCGTCTCTCACCACTCCACTGAAGCAGAATACCGAAGTGTGGCCGATGCTGTTCAGGAAGTTCTCTGGCTGCTTGCCCTCTTGAAGGAGATGTCAATTCCTCTCATTGGCACTCCTACCATCTGGTGTGATAACTCCAGCACTGTTTCCCTTGCTGCGAATCCTCTTTTACGTGCCAAAACCAAGCATGTAGAGCTTGATCTGTACTTCATTCGAGAAAAGGTCACTGATGGTGTCGTTCAGGTCAAATATGTCCCAGCTGAAGATCAAGTTGCTGATGTTCTAACTAAACCATTAGCAAACACCCTTTTTATGTATTTTCGTGACAAGTTAAGTGTGGTAGATTCTGTTGTTCACAGTATGATTGAGTGAGTGGGTCCGAGTGTTTTACTCAGTGCGTGTCTTGGTTAATTCTTTTAAATTCTTCAGCAGGGAGGATGTTAGTAGTATATGTACAGCTGTCAGTTACAATATAGCTGTTAACATCTGCATAACGTGACTCAGCCTATATTGCACTTCTTCTATAAAGTGCAAATCAGATCTGATTAATTCAATGAAATTGATTTACAATCTTTCTCAGTTTACAATTCTTCTCTTCCGCTTTACTCTCTTGTCCGTTCCCTGACAACCATGAGCTTGATTATGTTTGTAACTTCAAGCAATCTAAGCTCTGTGAGCACTTTAACAACATTGAATTTGTTCATTGCATAATGAGTACGTACATATTCCCACGGAATAATCCCCCCCCCCCCAAAAAACATTTAATGATTATTTAGCAACGGTTTTGTTTAAAATTCTAATAACATGTTTTTTTCAACTCAAATAACTTATTTCTTCAATCATGTAATATTAATCTATTACTACTTTTGGTTGGTTCGGAGTAATTTATTATGTATGGATGAGAGAAATACGAAGGGAAGAGGTGAGGAAGAAGACGACATAGCAAACGATCATTTAGGGGGGTGAAGTGCATTTCTTCTATTAACAATTGAAATTTTGGGATTGAAGAGCAGTATTGCCGACATTACCGTCGAGATGAAATGGAAGATATTTTGGGAATGTGTCTAATAGTAATAATTCTGATCCACTTGTTCGGATGTTAGTGACTAGACATATATCATGGGATATTGCGAGTTGAAGTGAAATGCTTCCCTTTAACCTTGCATTGCCTTATAAATTGGGATTTGACCAAAAAAAAAAAAAAGGCTTTATAAATTGGGACGGCTATAAGTGAAAGTATTCTCCTTTAATTTGTATGTCCCACTCAAGCATGCAGTTTTGGACTTTTCACGTCCAAATCCTTTAAAACTTTATTATCTTAATATACACCTTTTTCATTTGTTGGACAACATCATTCCTTGGCAAAACCATCTCCTAAGGGCTAGAGCAATCTAAACCGGATAAAAAGAAATTTATAAAGGACATTACTAATTGTGAAACATGGACCCCATTATAATGTGGAGTTTTCTTCCATGGCCTTGTCTAGGAGGGTTCAAAATCCATCTGATCAAATCGATGAACATTTTTTTATGTACTCTTATACTAACAGGGGGTCGGTTACACTCCATGTAAGCTTCACTAGTCGATCTCTTTGTCAGTCAAAACCTGCCGCTCATTAGCACCCTTTATAGGTAATCCTCTCTTTGTAGCTACTGTCGGCCTCTTCATGAAAACACTAATTATTAGCTATGCTAAATTAATTTGATTTATGCTTCCAGCTTGGTTTTTTTTTGGGCCCCTTCTCTGCTTCGAGCTAGTTGAGTTCACACCTAACCAACGCATATTTGGATATTTTGTTTTACTACTTATTTGGAAGTATTAGAGAAATTGGGTCTTAAAATTTTTTGATAGAATTGGTAAATACATTAAAAATAATTTTAACAAATCAAAAAGTATCTCGATGCAAGTCACGGAATTCTTAAAAGGAATGCCACTTTTTTCCGAAGAAAAATATGAATACCACTAATATACGATTAATTATACTTAAAGACTATTAGAATAGAAATATACCTACAAGACCTACATAGTTATATTAGGTTAGCACTTAATTTAGTCTAATTAAGTAATCACCTAAGACATTAGTGATCTAACTAATTGGAATGCCTTTTAGTGAATCAAAAGACACTCTTAGATAATTAAGAGTTGGACTAGAAAATATAATTTTAAATGTAATTAAAGGGATAAATTAGATACTAAAAAGTAATCAAAGCTAGAATAATCCAAGTCACCAATTAAGATCCATAATCACTCTTAGCCTTAACAATAGTTAGATTTGTTTTGTTTTAGTTAGATTTTATTCATATATGTGATTTGAATTCTCATAACTTATTACTTGGTATGACTCATACACCATTACGCATTATTTTCTTTCTTATATGATAAAGGATATGTGTTACACCCATATCGGCCTCGCCCTTTCGGGTGGCGGGTAGTGTGATACCTCTTAATTCTTATATTATATTATTTAACAACATGTATCAGACTAAATTACGTAGCAGAGCATACCTTCGGTTTGGGTGTAGTGTACTGGTAAGATATTACAAATCTTGGTTACAAATTTCATACATAAATACATAAAATATCCACAAATCTTGCTCAAATGATTTGAAACCCATCCGACACCTTCATGTTCTAGCATCCACCACTTTATCCTAGGAGCTACTTCCAACCAGCTGTAATACACAGGTAGCAATACAGACTGGAATCCCGAAGGATCCCAGAGTAACAGTTAATCTCATACACAAAGTATATTCAAAGTATGTAAGAAAACCATAAATACAAACCATAGCATTCAGTAAATCGAACACAGCGAGACACAAAACCTAATCCGGAACAAGCAGTCTCTAAAGGGCATAGCACAGACTGCAGGGCACAACAAGGCCCTAGTCGCACACAGTGGTTCCGGTACCAAAGCGCTTTGCAAATAACAACACCGAATGCATACACAATCATGGTAAAATATACATACAGAGACATACAAAGCATATGAGGATTAAGGTTACTACCTGGTAAATTCTTAGACTAATAGTCAACTCCCAAAATTCCTTAAAGCTTCAAATAACGATACTCCTTGTCCTTGATCTTATCTTTTCCTTGAAATCTTCCCTCCTTCAACTCCCTTGTATTTTCAGTCAAGACTTCAAAACACCGCGCAAGAATCATTCATCAAGGTCTTATGAATGTCTATGAAGATTGAAGGAGTAGAGCAAGAATCAACGTCCTACCTACCTTGATTCTATGATTGGTTTGGAGATCTGACAGCACCTCCACCATGTAAACGGCACCAAACACCTTATATCAAGAATCCGAAACCGTAGAAACATTGCTTTTACCAAGAGGAACAACATTGGAGAAGGCCCCGGGAGCAAAAAACACCAAATCAAAGGCGAAATCGGCCTTTTTCTTCTCTCTCTCTCCATTTCGTTTTCCCTCTCTCTCCTCTCTCTTTTCCATGTTTTGGCCAAGAATGGCCTAAAGACAAATGAGGGGTAAGGGGTATATATAGAACATGGGTGCGGTCCAAAACGTGCCACGTGTCTAGTCCATAATGTGCCATGTGTATGGTCTAGAATGCACCACGTGTTGTGCTATGTGTCCTCTTTTCATTGGACCACATAAAAGTAGCTTTATGTCTTGTCATGATTACGGGACACATGTCATGATCTTATGATGCTGACTCAAAAGCTATGTCATAACGAGGGGACACGTGTCACATTTCTATCTGACCAACAAAAGTAACTTTTGACTTGTCATGATGGCGGATACGTGTTAAGTTTCTATTGGAACAACATAAAAGTGCGTCATAATGAGACGACACGTGTCATGTTTCTATTGCACCAACACAAAAGTAGCTTTTTCTTTGTAATCATGATGGGACACGTGTCACCTTCACATTGGAACAACACAAAAGTCACTTTATACTTTGTTATAATGAATCAACACATGTCATCTTTTTATTTGACCAACACAAAAGCATGTCATCATGAATCACCATGACTTACTTTATTAAAGTTACTTTATCAGTGTTTGCTCAGGATCTTGCTCGGGTTTTACTTAAAAACGCAGGGCATACCCGACTGCCCAGAAAATGCCGTATTCTTACTTATACTGGCATATTTTCACTCAACAAATTGTCCTATACCTTAGGACATAATTAGGTGGCATATTTTCCAATCAAATTTATACCGTATAGGTTTTCTATGCCCCTTTTTCACTGGCACTTTAAATCCCTAGCTTATATATACTAAGTCCACTAACCTATATAGCCAAGTTACTTAGTTCCCTGAGAGACTTCCTATCCCTCGATATTCTTGGGACTATTCTCGAACTAGGCTTAGTCGCCTGCCTTTTATAGGCTTATTCCCAAGTCTTTAGGCCCAAAATTCAGGATATTACAATATGATGGTGGTCAATGGTATTGTGACATAATGGTACAAAAGCTCCTTGTAGATGAAAGTTACCATGAGTTTCATTATGTTTGTAACTTCAAGCAGTCTAAGCTCTGTGACCACTTTAACAACATTGAATTTGTTCATTGCATAATGAGTACGTACATATTCCCACGGAATAATCCCCCCCCCCCAAAAAAAAAAAAACATTTAATGATTATTTAGCAACGGTTTTGTTTAAAATTCTAATAACATGTTTTTTTTTCCAACTCAAATAACTTATTTCTTTAATCATGTAATATTAATCTATTACTACTTTTGGTTGATTCGGAGTAATTTATTATGTATGGATGAGAGAGATACGAAGGGAAGAGGAAGAAGACGACATAGCAAATGATCATTTAGGGGGTGAAGTGCATTTCTTCTATTAACAATTGAAATTTTGGGATTGAAGAGCAGTATTGCCGACATTACCGTCGAGATTAAATGGAAGATATTTTGGGAATGTGTCTAATAATAGTAATTCAGATCTACTAGTTGGGATGTTAGTGACTAGACATATATCATGGGATATTGCAAGTTGAAGTGAAATGCTTCCCTTTAACCTTGCATTGCTTTTAATTTGTACGTCCTACTCAAGCATGCAGTTTTGGACTAGTCTCGTCCAAATCCTTTAACACTTTATTATCTTAATATACACCTTTTTCATTTGTTGGACAACATCATTCCGTGGCAAAACCATCTCCTAAGGGCTAGAGCAATCTGAACCGGATAAAAAGAAATTTATAAAGGACATTAATTATTGTGAAACATGGACCCCATTAATGTGGAGTTTTCTTCCATGGCCTTGTCTAGGAGGGTTCAAAATCCATCTGATCAAATCGATGAACATTTAATTATGCACTCTTATACTAATAGGGGATCGGGTTTAATAGAAAAAAGTTAGTCACTCACAATGTGGTGAATCAATGTTTGAATTCTCATTGAAAAAAGTGCCCACAGTTAGTGTCCAATAGTGTCTTGAACAAGATTGCCTCCGATAGGATGATACCTATTCTTAGCAAGAAAATATTATGTACTCTTATGAGATTGAGTATTGATGTGACACAATAAGTTGAATACATTACGATCATCTTATTTGCTTCGATTTATAGAAGGGACATGTAATCCTGAGACAAAAAGATTGTATTAGAAACCAGGTTTTACATACATTTAGGACTGGAGGTACCTGCATATATAAGCAAATATATATCCACATATGTCTGTATCACATATGGGACGAATATGATGCAATTCTTGTACATATTTTTCATTAACACGGAGATGTAAAAAAGGAAAAGATACGTATGATATATTAATTAATAATAAAAAGTGGAGATGCACATGTTGCACTTCTTCAAAAAATGTCTATTAACCTACAAATAAAGTCCCACTTCTTATGTGAGATTCTTGCTAGCGGAAGTTATATATAATATATAGCTCTGCTTGATTTTTTCTTTCTTTCTTCTTTTAAATATTTTTCTTCAGTAACCAAATAATAAAGCAAAGTTGTAATTAGAGGAATGAGCCAGCTAGCCCCTAAGAAATCCAGTTTGAATGGGGTCTGAACACTTTGACTGTTCAAAGTATATGGATTATTTATAGCTAGAGTTTCACATTAATAATTACAATATATATATATATATATATATATGAACATCACACTGGGTAATCGCGAGTTATCACAATTTTCATAAAGAATAATGTAAATATCATTAACTTCCATTTCAAATTTGGTCTCCGATCAAACATATTAGCAAGAGGTGTATTTCCATGGTTTTGAAAAGGAAATAAACAGATTTTTCATATATTAGCTATTCCACTGTTTCTAATTATAAGGTACTTCCGATATATTTCAACACAATTAAGAAAAACCTAAAACATTATTAACTTTTAAGAAAACATTATGAAAAACCTAAAACAATAAAGAAAAACTATAATAACTTTCAAACTTTACCCCTATTTACTATAAAGGAAAGAGTCACTACTACAAGAAATGGATTTGGCTTCCCCAAAAAATGTATGTTTTTCAAAAAAGGAAGTAAGAAATAAAGGCGTGTCATTTTTGTAATTATATCTGGGAATTTTGATATATTGGGAGCCCCTTTAACAAAAAAAAAGACACCAAAAGTTGATTTTTGGCGTCGCTTTTCAAATTGGAACACCAAGAGCCCTACTCTTAGCTTCCCAATTCTGTCGTCCGTCTTTGATGTTCCATCGCTCCCTCCCTCGAGTCTTCTCTCAAGGGCGGTGAGTGTTTGCATGAGTCTTGTCTTTTGCAAGTGTGAGTACACAGTGTCTCCCTCTCCAACTTCCGTCGATTGAGGGGACGCTCGTGCTTTGGGCCTCCTTGTGTCAATTTTCCATTTTTCTTGTCTTTTGTTTGGCTTTGCTAATGGAGCGTGTTTGCGGGAAAGTAGAAAAGATTGCTGCAAAATTCATAAACTTGCCAGAAAACTCGTGAACTCACCGAAAACTGCAAAACTTCACCAGAAACTGGTTTCTCGACGTTGTGATGGTGAAAGTGAAGAGAAAGAATGAAGTTGAATGGAGAAGAAGAAGATAATGGAGCTTATGAACTCAAGCAGATCTATGGGGTGTCTTCGCAATAGCTCATGCTCATGGTGGTTTTGATAGATATGGATCTAGCTACTCTCATTTGTGTTTTTGGGGGCGGGATTGTGAAGGTTATCTGCGACTTTGTTGCATCTATTCCTTATGGTGGTTTTGTTGTCACTAGTAGCGTTTTTCTTTCCTGTGGCCTATAGGCTCTGTTGCTGCATGGAGGGAGGCACTAGGCAGTAGGTGACCACTGCTCTTTACTCTTTCAAACCAATGGCGTAGATTTGAAAAAATTGTAAAATATAAAGATTTTTTAAAAAAAAGGAAAAAAAAACTACGGCATCCCTTTATTAAGGGATGTTGTTTTCGGACTTTACTACGTCGCTCACATAAGCATCCCCCTAGAAAGGGATGTAAATGACTTTAAAAACATACGTTAAATGTGTTTTACGTAGTAGTGAGTGAGACTAAGAAGTGAGATGCTACGCCCTAAAAATTCTGGATGACCAACATGAAATATGAAAAGACTCACATTCTTTAAGCCTTAAAACATATAGAATTTCTAATACTTATATATAGACATATTTACAACATATGCAAAATAAATATCATAAATATATTCCATATAATACAAATTATTAACTTTTTATAGAAATTTTGATAGAGTCCACCCTACAAGTGAGACCTCCCAAAATTATACAATCCCGATATTGTCAAGAGAAGCTCTGCTCATTATCAACAAATACAAAACATGCAAATCAGGTGAGGATCCTATCTATAGTATATGTGGAGCACCTAAATTACAACAATAAATACATGGGTGTGAATTTTACATTAACTGGGAATTTTCGAAGTGACACTTCAACTTCATACAACAAAATGAACTTTCAATGATTAGCAAGAGGAGTAAAGTCAGCTGCACTATCTCGAGACCAAACATAATTTTCCGGTAAATAACGTTCGATTTATGAAATTTAATGAAATACTAATGAAAGTAATTTAAACATATTTAACTTTGAACCATAATAGTATGACATCAACTTCAATTTCTATAGCATACAATCATGAACATAAGTGAAATTATATGAAATTCGTTAATCAAATAAATCCAAGTATGTAGTAAAACATTTGATTTAACATAATCAATTTAAATCATAATTCTCAAACCTTATTTTCCATAGGACCTCAACATAACAGAATAATAAGCGTGAACACACAATCCATGAGGATAAGTAATCAAGCACGGCTCAAAGCCATGAAACAAGCACAACACGATGCTATAAAACATGCACAGGTACAAGACCCACAAATAACAAGTGTGAAAACAAATCCTATGAATATCAAGTGAGCTCGAGGTTAACTATAGTGCACCAAGGACTAACAATATTGCTGTTAGTAACTAGCATTCTATACTCAATCCTCTTAATTCCTTTTTCAAGTATGCTTAGGACCAATTTATCAAAGCGATGAAAAGTTTTTCTTTCAATACCAAGTTAACTAGTATCAAATATAATACAATAGAATGCCCCAACATGAAACTTCACAAACAATATTCCAAAACTTCTTTCAGATTCAATTTGTCAACAAAATTCTTTCCGAACATCAAGAACTCACATAAAAACATTTCAAATTGCAAGACCGTTATATCTCAAAAATCTCCTTACCATTTAAGTGTATAATCATGAATTATACTATGGAGCAATTATTTAAGTGCATAATCATTTCAAATTGCAAGACCATTATATCTCAAAAATCTCCTTACCATTTAAGTGCATAATCATGAATTATACTATGGAGCAATAACAGAAAAATAAATAATAACAAACAAAATCATCAATCCTTCCTCATGAAATATCAATAAGAAAATGAAAAAAATATGATAAACTTTCCCTCACAAAAGCATACTTATAAAATAGTAATTAACATAAAAGTACAACTAGTAAGAATATCATTTATAAAAATTATAATGAGGCACTATTCACTGATCTGTTGCATTCCAAAATAAATAACATTTTCCTACCTAGCTACTTTTGCATAGATAATCACTCTTTCATCCCATTATAAATCTCCAAACTCAAGAATCATTATTGTAGGAGAAGATGAATTTAGCCACTGCAGTTAATTTATCATCAAAACTTCACCAAACACTATAGACACTGATTAAAGTATCCAATTAGCACTGAATCAAGGAAACTTTGTGGCTGAATTTTAACATAGAAATCATAGGAGCAGTGAACTGAGATTGTGGAAGGCAGAGGCTGAAGGTTTGGCGCTGGAAAAAATGGAAGACGACCGCGGTGGTATGGAGGAGGAAAGGTGGTGGTTTTGAGCTCTCTTTGTTCTTCGCCAGATCTCACTCTCTTTCTCGCTGGCGGTCAAGTGTAGAAACTCACCGGCAATGATTCTCAGCTAAGGAAGAAGTTTGATGGTGAAGATCAAAGGTGGTGCGAAGGTGGGCCAGTGAAGATGAAGAAAGTGAATAGTAGTCGGCATTGTTTGGGTGGACTGAGGAGAGGATGCCGGAGGTGAGGTCAGTAAAGGAGGTTCAAGAAAGGGCTATCATGGACAAACATGAGTTTATAAAGGGAAATATACCTTTATAGTTTAATAGTTATGTCTATTTTCATGTAATTGTATGCTTAAGAATTATATATATATATATATATATATATGTAGTGTGAGATTAAGGGAATAAATAGTCGGAATACAACACACACAATCCTCCCATTAAAAGGATCTTCCATAAGAGTGTTCTCTTCCCCTCCTCTCTTTAGTTTATTTGCTATGTAATAACCTAATCGGGGTCTCCATCGGTGTTTTGGTTTCGTGTGGATACTACAATGAGTCAATTAAATTCCAGATATGTCTGAAATTCTTACAAATCCCAAAAATAAGAGAAGCTGCAAACTTGGATCAGAGTGAGATGAGTCTAACAGACAACATGGAAAACTCCAAAAGCTTTCAAACACAAGTCAGTTTACTGACGTCTTGCCCTAGAAGTACTGAAAAGATCCTGTCAGAAAATCTCCCACCACCAACGATACTTACTCCTCTGAAGAAGTTTGATGACAATAGTACAGCTTGTGCTGGAAATGCTGTGTCAGCTATTATTTATCCTTATTATTTTCATTATTATCTCAAGTACAATACTATTTTTGTTTCATCTCTGTGTTGCTCGCTTGCTTGTAGTGGAGTTCCTCTCAAGCATAAAGCCGTTATTTGGATGTTATCCATCGGCATGTGTATTACTCTTACGTTTTTAACACTCACCTAATACCAACCTTAATGGACTCTACTTGATCACTCCAAACGGTGAGGCTTTTGACTCAGCCTGACTTATCTAAGGTTTCACTTTGGACTTGGATTGGATTTCTTGGTTTGATTGCGCTGTTCATCACTTTGCGATTTCTGTTTTAGCTATGGAAGAAATGGATGAAGACATTCAAGCGTAAGATAAATATTACCTCATACTTGAATCCAACACGAAGATGTATAACGTTATTATATTCTGTTTTGTTCTTCAAGTAGTGGAATGCGCAATGGGGTTAATTTGCATGCTTTGTTACTTCTCTGGGACGTTTTATTAGCATAATTTGAATTTAAATTCCAAATAAAATTTTTTTCCTCTGCCAAAAAAGAAAACAAAGATAACCTTGTAGAGTTATGTCTAGCATGTGTGGGTGCTACACACTCAACAAGCAATTAGCCGTGAGTTCGAATAGGGATCGGACCCAAAAAGAAAACAAAGATAAGCAAAGAATAAGGCGTGTTTGGTTTTCTATTTTTTAATAACATTTTTTTAAAGCCTTGAAAGGGAAACCTTACATAGTACCCAAAAAAAAGAAAACTGTTTTTGTTTTGAAGAATAAAAGAGTTAAAAAAGTTTGAATTTTTTTTTTTTTTTTGTGTTATGAAATAAAATAAAATAAATTTTTAAAAAATTTTAAAACAAATAAAACAACATGTTTTAATTTGTTATTTTTTGTTCAACAAATTAAAATTAGAGAAGAGGTAAAAACATTGTATTTCAGTAACCACAATCTTACTAATAATAAGACAAATTATTTTTACACCCTTCGCCATTTTAAATATGTTTTTCAAAATAATGATTCAAACAACTTTCTAACGATTTTTCGTTTCCAAAACATGTTTTGAAAAAATTATTCTACGGAGTTGTTGTTGTTTTTTTTTTTTTTTGGGAAAATTATAATAAAGGACCTAAGAAAAATAATATTTATTAAGAAGGACCATAAAAATGGTAATTATTTTGAAGGACAAAAAATTAAAAAATTAAAATAAAAAGAGTAAATTACCATTAGTTTTACAATTTTTATGTAAAGGTGAGAAATCCAAAAAAATCCATTTTACAATACACCTCCAAGTCTTCCTTTACTATCCATTGCTCCAAGTCTTGAAAAGAGATAAATTCACAAGACACATTTTGCTTTTACGTCTCCAAATTTTTTATAATATAGTATATATTAGAATTGTGGTGCAAGTTCTACAAAAACGCTTATTCATTAATATATAATAGCAAGTATTTATGTTTGCTGACAGAAAAATCTGGCCATTTTTTTCTACAAAAAATACTTATTCATTTTTTCTTTCTCGTTGCCCATTTTTGCGTCTCGGGACGTCGTTTGTACAATTAGAATCTACAATTACAATATAAGAGCAATTATTTATGTTTGATGATAGAAAAATCTAGCCATTGCTTAGATCATTCTATTGAGTATTTATCAATAGTTCCAACAAAACTCGAAAACTACTCATTCTGCATAATAAAAGTTGTTTACAAGCACACAAGTCATATGCCCAAACCTATATATAAAATCCATCAAATATTTTGCAAAGCATATATCCTATGGAGCTAGTCATTTAAGCCACCAATGATGCCCTTGTTGTTTACATTGTCTCCATCACCACAAAGCTCAATCTGAACCTGTGTATACAAAAACAAAACATTGTCTCCATCACTATAAAGTTAAAGATAACATTGAATGATTAAAAAAATGATATATACCTATTATCTTCACAAATTCATCATCATAGTTCAGTTGGATTAGGATTTGTACAGCTTGCACGGTTGTGCCCAGATTGGTGGCATCGAGAACATTGATATTGCACCTGATGTTGAAATTGGGATTCACGACGCTTTTTTTTAGATCTTCCAGGTGGTCGACTTGTAATGGGGGTTGTAAAAAGGTGTTTGTCCTATAATTATCGAGGGACAATTGGTTTAAGTTGGGCATATCATGAGTTTCTACTGGGATCATGGTGTTCATGTGGATCTTTTGCTATGAGGACAACAAATAACACTCTTCAACATATGTGTAGACATTACCATGTAAATTCTTTATTGCCGCACAAGCATGAGGGCATGGGATTCCCGTCATTTGCCAGGCTTGGCAAGTACACTTTCTCAATGCCACATTAACTCTTAAATCTTTTTGACCTATGCGAACAAGCATTCGACCTGAACCGTGATCTACTACTACCATACCTTCAGCTTGAGCAACATTCTCCTTTAGTATAGCTTCAATTTTGGGTCCAACACCATTTTCCCACTTCCCCATAGCTTCCTTGGCAACATAAAGCTTTTTTGCTAGCTTCTATCTATGCTCATTTATCAGCACACATACATTATCTCTTCTTTCTTTAACTAACCATGCATTATAAAATTGGTCTACATCCAAGCAAAAACCCATTTATGCAACACCCATATGATATGAATAGCCTTTCAAAATGGTTGTTGACAGATGAAGTCCACTTCGCCACTGTTTGTGGATCAGCTTCCATTAAACGATTACATAGCCAAGGGATTAATATATATGATTGTTGTATTGACCCATTAATGTTATCCAAAGCTCTCTCTTTCACCTTCCAAGCTTGATGATAATTTAATTGTACCCCATATTCATGAAGCAAGTCATTGCGGATATCATTGGGTGCCTTGCCTCGATTGGTCCTAATATTATCAACAATCATAGATGCCACCAGATCTGACCTATTTATATGAGACACTTGCATGTTGTCTTGTGCTGAATGATCATGTTCATTATCAAAGGTTTTCACACGCAAGAATGGAGTATTATTTACCATTGCATAGGCTGTGATCTTCCACTTACATCTTTCAACATCACACTTTGCAATCATATTATAAGGGTGTTCTTTAAAAATTTGTATCTGAACTTGTGTGCGACACTATATTTGTATATTGCTTCCCTAAAAGCAGCTGCATCATCAAAAATCTGTCCACTTTCCACAATTAATTCACGCCACTTTGTTGAATTTAACTCAGATATTGTTGCAGGGACACTTTGAATTGTATGAGGAGTAGCAATAATATTTTCACTTGTGGGAGTAGCAAATTGTGGCTGTCCTTGTGATGCGTACGCACTGCATTTACATTTAACCCAAGATTATTTATTAAATGCACTAATATGAAAGTATTTCAAACTTATATACACACAATATTATAAAGTAATCTCTTACCCTTGTGTTGATTGGCTTGTTACTTGTTCTATTTTGATCTTCGCAATGTACAAATGAGTACAACCTTCATTGTATTTTATCAACTCGCTTCACTCCATCATCATCAATAAGGTCTATAAGCGAGAAGGATCAAACTTTAAACTATATTTAAGCCTCTTCCTACTTATTTCTTCCCCGAAACAAGATGATATCGTGGTTATTAGTTACACAATGATAGCCCATATTCAATCATTTTGCCAATTGTTCTCCCTCCTTCATAGTGTAGCACTCCTCTTGATTCATTAATGATTTGTCCACCTGTATGAAAGTAACAAAAAATCCCCAACGAATGCTGAGAATCCATTATTTTCTAGGCTCTATTATCCTTGAACCAATTTCCTGAATAATATTAAATAAGTTTCAAAATCAAAAAGTATCACATAAAATATCTAATTAACCGAAAATAAATACTTACAAGTCAATATCTAGATAACTTGCATTCTACATATTTCATACACAAATTTCTTTTAAAATTGACTTGTTTGTACGCAAAAAAAAAAAAAAAAAAAAAAAAAAAAAAAAAAAAAAGAATCAAGAATCGAGCCTCGCAATGGACAAATTAGTTTAATCAAATGGAAAATCAGTTTAATCAAATGTTAGCCCAAATTTTTTTTTGCATGTGAAAATTAGTTTAATCAAATGGAAAATCAAGAATCACTCCTCTTGCAGGCTCTGATTCTTGATTCTTGATTCTTAATCAAATTGACAAATTTCACAATTATCACTCACATTTAATCAAATGGAAAATCAAGAATCGCTCCTCGACATCAACAATCTATCAAATGAAGCCAAGTAATCGCAAAAGTAGTAAATTATTATTACCGCAAGAGACTCAGAGCCCGCAATTCCCTCCCCTTCTCCAACAACTCCACAGTTCTGAAACTCTACGAATTTACAACACTTGCATCCCTTTCAACAAAGAGTAACAAGGTCATATTGATCGCGAAAGATAGAAGACCCATACTTTTTTTTTTGAACTCTTCAACGAATTTCATTACTTATAGAAAAACAAAAGATAGAGACAAGTGAGCAACGCATTACAAAGCAAAAGAAGGGAAAAAAGCATACACGAAGGTACTAACGAGAGAAAATAACCGAAGCGTACAAAGAAAGCATTAAAATAGCCGGAAGCCATGAGATGCGCGAGGACACGAACCGCTTGACACACGGGGGGGATTTATTCGGCCCGGGATCGACGTGCTGAGAGGAACCGAGGGTTGATTCAAAAGATGCCTTGGGTCCTTCGCATTCATAGGAAGACCCATACGAAACTTTCCATTTATTATTTTCAATCAATCGCATTCTACGTAAAAAAAAAAAAAATCAATCGATTCGATTTAATTAGAGATAATATAGAAAATCTGATTAAGGACAATTTAGTCTTTCTATTTTAATGTTCTAATATTTGGTCCTTCAAAATAATTACCACTTTTTATGGTCCTTCTTAATAAATATTATTTTTCTTAGGTCCTTTATTATAATTTTTACTTTTTTTTTGGCTACTTGCATTAAAGAATAAAAAAGGGGCCCCCGTAGAAAACGTGGTAATTCTCATATATGGAATGGTAATTCTCATTTGTGGAATGGTAAAAGTGCATTTTTCTTACAAATTCACTCACATGCATCAAAGAGTAAAAAAAAAGGACCCCGTAGAAAAACGTGGTAATTCTCATATATGGAATGGTAATTCTCATTTGTGAAGTGATAATTCTCATATATGGAATGGTAATTCTCGTTTCGGATTTGTAAATACCATTGAAAAAATATCAAGAAGAATATATATATATTTGTTAAAAAAACACCCCACCCCCCCCCAAAATGTAACATCCCATTTTCAAAAGCAAGATATATATTTTTTCATCGAGTAGAGCATCGGAGCGATTGAGTAATCGATATTTATATTCAAAATGCCGTAAGTCGGCTGATTACGTAGTGGTACGTTATACCGAGTGTTTTCAAAAGTAAATAACAAAATAAGAAAGTCTTCACCGAGTCCCTATGCGTCGCTTGCCTTTCTCCTCGATCCTCGATCCTCCCGACCACGCTATGTCAGAGGGCGAGGTTCAATGCCCATCAACCTCGAGTAACGTTAACCTCATGTTTATATATACAACATAGACAGTATATGAGCATACAAACAAGCTTATCCCAACAGCACACACGCCCCCGCGCGTATATGTCGCACCTAGCAATCGTTTCGCACTTAGCATTTCGCACCAAGCCTTTCGTACCTAGCAAACGTATCCCAACACCCAAGAAGCATAATAACAAGACATTGTACATACCACAGAGCTATCAACTACCTCACATAAACATACCATACACATAGCACATGTACGCATACAATAAACATCGTAGTTAGTGTTACAAAGACGCGAACGTACCTTCGTTGACGGAAAACGGTACTTTTTGGACAATGCAGATCGACAATGTACAACGGCGTACGTGATTACGTATATCCTATAAGGATAATATCATATTATCAAGGCCCAACATCATAATAGGCATTTTAGGTACAAATTACCATTTTGCCCCTAACTCTCCTAATTGGCGGAATTTCGCAACGTAACTTCCCGTTATTTTAACTCTAATCTTCCAAAATTTTGACATATCTCCATCTCCAATATATTTTTGAAATAAATATCATATTTATCCCTAAAACATGATATCTAAACTAACTTGGAAGATTAAAGATTAATCTAAGATTTCTACTATAACTACCAAAGGAACTACCAAAGCTTAAGACTAGGGACCGAAGAACTTACCCAAAGACTTCGCTACTCCTTTTCCCGAGCTCCTCCTTACTCTCACTTCTCTCTAACCTCTCTCTAGGATTCCTTTGTGAATTGGTGAGGAATGAAGTGAAGAGGGGTTGCCTATTTATAGAGAATTTCCATGGATCTCAACCCCTGTAATACCCGGATAATTATTTATCCGGAATAATATACTTTAGCAAATGTTATCTATTGGAAATAGGTGAATATGTAGTCTCAAATAATAAGTTATAATCATCTTATTTTCTAAGGTAATTTCTCGGGAAATTGGAAGAGATAAAAAGCTAAAAATCCCTAAAGTGCATTTTTGGACGTAAAATGGCCTAAAAATATTATGATAAATCCAATGAGGCAATAAAGTATTTATTAAAAATTAGAAAGTATGTTGTCTCTAATTTTAGGAATTTTTGGGATTATTTTTCTTGAAAAATAATGAAGCAAAATTAAATATAATTTTGGGGAGCATAAATTACCCATGATTTTTAATATTTTACATGGAGCATAAAATACCAATGTAAGTAAAATAGTTGTGAGATAATGATTAATCTTAATTAAGGAAATTATCAACAATTAGAAAGTGATTAGTTAGGTAATTAATGGCTAATTATCTAAGCTTGACAAAAGAACCAATAGGGAGAATTTTTAAAGATAATTAAAGTAAAAAAAAAAAGGGAGGAATGATATTTTCAAGAAAAAGAAAGGGAAAAAAAAAAGAGGAAAAAGGAAAAAAAAAAAAAAAAAAACGAAATAAAAAAAAATATAAATAAATAAAAAAAAGAGAAAAATAAAAATAAAAATAAAAATAAAAAATAAAATAAAATAATAATAAAATAAATAATAAATATCATGATATTTGTATTATTATAATAATATAAAAGAGATATTTGTGGAAGAACCAGTTGGATAAATGAGAACCGATAGAAATTAAATCCTATCTAGAAAACCATGAACTAAGTTTCTTAGGTCGACAAATTACAAACAAGTGAATTTTTGTCCGAAGTCGGTGTTAGCGGAAGTCATTTCCGTAATGGCCTAAGGCGAATAAGGGATCAGATGAGAAGATATTTTTGTAAATAAAGGGCGATAAGAAAAGTGAGAACCGATGGAAAATAAATCATAACTCAAAATCCTTGAACTAAGTAATAAACGACCGGACATATTATGAACCAGGTGAATTTTTGTCTCGAAGTTAGTGTCACCCGAAGTAATTTCCGTGACCGACCAATACTCGGCTTAGAATCTTCGGGTTACGGAATACCCTTAATGGGATCAAAAATTTAGTTAACTCAAATATTTCCGAAGAGGAAGAATAGAGCTTCGTTTGTGTTCGGATTTTTGAGATTTTGCGGAATTACACCGAACAAGGGAACTTTATCGCTAGAAGTTCATAAAAACATGGGTGACATCACCTTGATGACATCATGATGAGGTAAGGAGATGTGTTGTATGGTGGAGATGATGCCTTGTGTCCAAGCTAGATCCAACGGTTGAGATTCGGTATGATAAAGCATGAATAGTGCACCAAAATCTTCTATAAATAGGTCTTCCCATTTCACTTCATTCCTCACCAATTCACAATTTCCTAGAGAGAGGTTAGAGAGAAGTGAGAGCAAGGAGGAGCTACGGAAAAGGAGTAGCGAAGTCTTGGGTAAGTTCTTCGGTCCACCTGGTCTTAAGCTTTGGTAGTTCCTTCGGTAGTTATAGTAGAAATGCTTAGATTAATCTTTAATCTTCCAAGTTAGTTTAGATATCATGTTTTAGGGATAAATATGATATTTATTATTGGAGATAGAGATATGTCAAAATTTTGGAAGATTAGAGTTAAAGTAACGAAGTTACGCGAAAATCCGCCATTAGAGAGTCGGGGGTAAAATGGTAATTTGGGACTAGAATGCCTATAATGTTGACCATTGATTAGAAACGTTATCATCCTTATAGGATATCTGTAATCACTTACCGCTGTTGTACCGCTATCGTACCGCTATCAACAGTCGTACCGAAGTTCCGTCAACGAAGGTACGTTCGCTTACTGTAACACTAACTCTGATGTTTATTGTATGCGTACATGTGCTATGTGTATGGTATGTTTATGTGAGGTAGTTGATAGCTCTGTGGTATGTTCAATGTCTTGTTATTATGCTTCTTTGGGTGTTGGGATACGTTTGCTAGGTACGAAATGCTTGGTGCGAAATGCTAGGTGCGAAACGATTGCTAGGTGCGAAACGTATGCTAAGTGCGACATATGCATATCTCTGGGGCGTGTGTCTTTGTTGGGATAAGCTTGTTTGTATGCTCATATACTTTCTATGTTGTATATATAAACATGAGGTTAGATTTACACGAGGTTCAATGGGCATTGAACCTCGCCTCTTAACATAGCGTCGGGTCGGGAGGGCCCAGAGGATCGAGGAGAAAGGCAAGCGGACGTATAGGGACTCGCCGAAGACTTTCTTCTTTTGTTATTTACTTTTTGAAAACACTCGGTATAACGTACCACTACATGTAATCAGACCGGACTTACGGCATTTTGAATATAAATATCGATTACTCAATCGCTCCGATCTTTCTACTCGATGAAAAAAAATATTACTCGTTGCTTTTGAAAATGGGATGTTACAAACCCTTGGATCAACTTTTGCATCAATCGGTTAAGAAGACGAAGATGTGGCCTCTTGCAAACCATTCACTCTCCTCTCTTCTCTACCACAAATTTGCCCCACATGTCACCCCATGTCACTAACATGATGTCATCCATGTGCTTTATGAACTTCAGATAAAGTCCGTTCGGTGTTCTAATCGCGTAATCTTAGAAAATCTCAAAAATCCGGAACACACCTTGAAGTTCTATTCTTCCTCTTTGGAATTATATGAGTTAACTAAATTTTTGATCCCATTAAGGGTATTCATTTGTCATTTGAACATTTTCGGACAGACGCACTTCGTCTGAAATTACTTCGGGTAATGCCAAATTCGAGACAAAAATCCACTTGGTTCATAATATGTCCAGTTGTTTTCTACTTAGTTCAAGGATTTCAAGTTACGATTTATTTTCCATTGGTTCTCACTTTTCTTATCTGCCTTTGTTTACAAAATATCTTTTCATCTGATCCCTTATTCGCCCCATGGTTTACGGAAATGACTTCCGCTAACACCAACTTTTTGGACAAAAATTCACTTGTTTGTAATATGTCCTGACCTAAGAAACTTAGTTCATGGTTTTCTAGATAGGATTTAATTTCTATCGGTTCTCATTTATCCAACCCGGTTCTTCCACAAATATCTTAATTATATTATTATTTAATTAACAAAATATCATGATATTATTTTTGAAAAACCCACAACCCTTTTCACACTCAAATTTTGGTTTTTTCTCTTCCCTTTATTATTATTATTTTTCTTTAATTTATCTAAATTAGCTAGAAGCTTAATTAGAGCCTTAATCCCATGATTAGCAATCTTTTAGGATTTAGGGTTTTCATGTTCTTAATCTCACCAATTTTTTCTTAATCTTTTCTAATTGATTAATAAGCACACTTTATGCTAATACTAGCCATAAACACTTAATTAAAGGATTTTCCATAATCTACCTTAAATATTCTCTTGTTCGAGGCTTAAACAATTAGCCATTAATTACTTAACTAATCACTTTCTAATTGTTGATAATTTTCTTAATTAGGATTAATCATTATCTCACAACTATTTTTTTGATATTGGTATTTTATGCTCCATGTAAAATATTAAAAATCATAGGGCAATTTATGCTCCCAAAATTATATTTAATTTTGCCTCATTATTTTTCGCTGAAATAAGCCCAAAATTCCTAAAATTAAAGACAACATACTTTTTAATTTTCAATAAATATTTTATTGCCTCTTGGGATTTATCATAACATTTTCGGGCATTTCATGGCCCATAATTGCATTTAGGGATTTTGACACTTAAATCCCTCTAATTTCATTAGAAATTTCCTTAGACAATAGAATAAGTATCCTACAAGGTTTTAAAACCACATATTCACCTATTTCCAAATAGGTATTATTTGCTAAAATATAATATTCCGAGATAGATAATTATCCGGTATTACAAAAAACCCCACCGATCACCGATGGTCGTCGGCGGCGCCCGGCCCGGTGGCGGCCCTCGGCGTCGGCCGCCGGCGGCCCTCCGATGAGGGCATTTTTATTTTTTATTTATTTAAAAGTAAGGGCAAAAATGTACTTTCACCCGAATTTGCATATCCCTCATAGGTCATTGGTATCTCTCAACCTTTTTGCAAATTCAGAAGACTTCTGGGAATTTTACAAATTCAAATGATATTTTAATGGAATTTTCCCTAAAAGTTATCTTCCATAATTATTGTCAGAATTATGATATAATATATTATTTTTGTAGTGATGGTGTGATTGGCCGTATATAATTTTGTGCCAGTCCGAGTTGTTAGGAAAATCCTCTTAAGGGACCTTTTTGGCAAAAAAAACCCAAAAAAGGACCTAAAAATCTGACCATCCCGAGAAAGGTCCCTTGGTCCTTTTTTGGGTTTGTCGAAATTTTGGTGAGTTGTAAATGAATGGCTGATATAGTTGTTAACCGGGACTGATATTGTTGTAAATGAGGCCGATTTAGTTGTAAAAAAATTGTTGTAAATGAGGCTGATTTAGTTGTAAACGAGTAAAAAAATTGTTGTAAATGAGACTGATTTAGTTGTAAATTTTTAATGAATATATCCCAAAAAAAAGGGCCAAGGGGGCTTTCGGGATTGTCGTTCTTAGGTCCCTTTTTAGATTTTTTTGCCAAAATGATCCCTTAAGAGGATTTTCCCGAGTTGTTATCAATCAGCTGCCTCCTATAGTACGGTTCCCAATAAAGATTCGGTCGTAAAAGAAATCGAAATCGAATTAATAATTCCCAAAGAATGAATTATTAAGTGAAAAGTCGAGATAATGCTCAATTATGGATGAACTCCCAAACAAAAATCTACGCAATATAGGTCTCTATTATTGAGTTTTGCAGGGCCTAGATAGGTCTCTATTATATTCCCGTGACCATGTTTTTCATTAGAAATATAGTTTTGATAATGAAACAAATTGGCGTAAAATTATGGGCCTTACAGCGTTCAACTCTAACAAAAAAAAAAAAAAAAAAGAAGGCTAGGGCACCTTACTTCGCTTCAGAATTTTATTTATATTAACTGAAAATTAAAGAATAAATATTTTTTTATTTGATTAAAGGTATAATCCCTATAAACATTTAGAGCGCAAAGGTTTGCCCTTTCCAACCAGAATAAATATTAAATAATTAATGGGAAAAACACTTCTCATGTTGCAGGAGAAGTGTATTCTCATGTCACACACACATGAAATGGTAGGATCCACATATAATTATATATATGTGTGAGTCCCACCATTTCATATGTGTGTAGAAATCTTCTTCTTCACATGCAACATGAGAAGTTTAAACCTCATAATTAATATATAAGAATATTGATATGATTTTATTTATTTGATTCATTCATATTTTATTTAATGAATTCCTCAAGATACTAAGTACTATCGTTCCACAAGTAAAGAAGGGTCCTGCAAAAGCTATTCGGTATGCGTATTCTTTTCCAGATATAGAGACCTCAAGCCTCATTGACACATTCAAATGTTGGATATACTTTATGCCTTGTACAAAGATCAATACAAGTCTAAGCTTTCATTTGTTTCTTTGAAAGATACCTTCTTGTATACTCCATGTAGTTCATAATCAGAAAGTCATAAAAAGAAAATTACAGTGTTATATATTCAATCATGGTCGCAAATTGAGTACTGAGGATTATGATTTAGAATGAATTGAAGAAACCTGCACTTGCCAAATTAGAGTTAAGAGATCTCGAATACATTACTTCATTATGTCCTGAAATGAGATGAATTCACATTTAAAACTGGAAATGATTAAGGTTGGTATCCTAAAATATTAATTGGAATTGGGGGAGTCTCTGATACTAGTTAAAACTTTTGTCACAATTGTTACCATTTCATTCCTCGGATAGTAAAAGAGAACACTTTCTGGTTTACTCTGTATTTTGCAAACAAGTTATCAAGAATCCTATCATATCGGCAATTGCATGCTCTTCCTGAAACATTAAAATGGAGATCTCATACTTCCAATATAAATCATAGAATCATGAACCAATTTTATATTTCCTTCTACCCAATTGCTTGCCAAGCTCCTCTTTCCATTTGAGAAATCCAATTTTATATTTCCTTCTACCCCAAAGGTTGCAATTGTCAGGCTCCCCATCTATTTGAGAAATACCACATCATACAGTCACTAAAACTTATGCTTCTGCTACTAGCTAAAATTTTTACTACAATGGTTAGTGTTTTATTCAACATGGATCCTAATAACACTTCTATTTAGAGGTAGACTTGTGTCTGATCTAGCTTGAGGGGAATTGGGGTGAGCCTTTACTACAAGTTTAAACTTTTGACATCATGGTTATCATTTTGTTCCTATGGTTTAGTATCAGAGACAACAAGGGTTCCAATACTACTTCCATCTAAAGGTAGACTCATGTCAGATCTAGCTTGAAAGGAATTGAGGTGGGCTTCTATTACTAACTTAAATTTTTGACACGATGGTTAGGGCTTAGTCCCTAAGATTTGGTATCAGAGCCAGCATTTGTAAACCAAAAACTCATAGGAGATTAAGGTTTGGTATCAAAGCCAGCACGAGTTTGAATCTCACTTCTATTGAAAGGTGGACCTGTGTCTAATCTAGTTAAAAGGAATTAGGGTGGGCATTGGCTACTAGCTTAAACTTTTGGTACAATTGTTAGCATCTCATTCATAAAGTACTTGGTATCGGAGTTAGCATTGATAGACCACAAAGTTGTAAGGGATTGGTGAACCTATATGTAATTTGGAATAAAAGAAATTAGAATGGACATATGCTACTAAGTCAAACTTTTAAGATGATGATTAGCATTTTATTCCTAAGATTTTGTATCAGAACGAACACAAGTCCTCTATTCCAAAACACAACACAACGTGTTCTTTCTCATTCATACTTCCTTTCGTAGACTACATGACAGCCACATTCATGCCTAGAGATATCATCCACATCACAAATCTATGTTTGAGAGGAACTCCATTTACAACCTTGAGGTCAACACAGAAAGACGAACAAAAAGAGGTGGTGTTGTTTAGATGAGAAGATGTGAAGGTTGGAACTGGAAGTAAAGTTGAGATCGGATCACTAGATCTTATACGTTGTTGGACGACGCTTCTTGGAGGGTTAAGTGTAACTTGAAAAGTTATGGTTGAGATCATGATAGCCACCCGATGAGGGCTTTTTGATCTTTAGCCTTGGGCTCCACAATAAAAAATAACCAAGGATTGCGTATAGGCAAGCTGATGATCGTTCTCTCTTCTCGAAAGAGCATTTTATTGAGTCCTAGATAATCTAAATGACATGCAAATGCAATGAAATCAAGGGGAAAATTGGTTTTGACTTTTTATATTAATAAACTAAAATATGAATGCAATTTAATTAAATGCTAAACTATTATTTTTAGTATTTTCTTTATAAAATGGTGAATTGTGAATGGAATGGTATTGAAGTGAAAATATGAATGATGAATGTTCTTGGTAATTAAGAAATGACTATCCTTACTCATAAAAGATTATGGGAGTTAAAACTCATCAAGTCTTAAGAAAAACTTCAAGATAACACTTGAGTCCAATATTCTCAATTAATAGTAGCTCCTACAAATATAGCTAACCACTACCTCTTGAGAAATTGTTAAAAACCACTTGATGTGCAATTGAAATTGGAATAATGCAACATAAGTTTTCTTGAAATTGATTACATAATAGTCCCTCAAAGGGCACAAATCAACCACATTAACTAGACAATAACACACTAATTAATATCATCTCATTGCAACCACAAGAAATTAAAACACATATATTTTTCACACCACAAAATCCAATCTCAACTACAATTATCAAACTAATAGAGACAATAAACATTAATCTCAGTTCCAGAATTTATATACAATAATTTCTAAAACTAGGCAACCTAAATATATAAATCTAGACTAATAGATTGATAGAAAAAACTCCCCTATGAAGTCCATTGAGCTCAAGCATAAATCTCCACCACCAAGAAGCAAGAGAATCAGCCACCCCTTGCTTTAAAATATTCACAGTTCAGAATCAGGGTAATCATGATCTCGCCAAAAACAATCACAAAGAAGGCTGTGGAATTAGAGTTGGAGGTAGAGAGTGTAAATAGAGCAGGTGGTGGCTGAAACTGATGGTGGTGTGGGAGAGAGGAGTCAAGGTTGCTAGAAAAAAATGGCAAATGGAGGAAGGAAGGATCGAAGGTGATGGTCGATGCTTCGGGTCTTGTACTTCATGAATCATGAATGGGTCTCACGTCTGTGGTGGAGAGTGACGGAGCAAAGGCACTTCGTTGGTGACATAGGAAGCTTGCCCGTGACCGTGGTGGAGGGTGACGTCACTGGCGAGAAAGAAAATGAAGGGCAAAGGTGGAGTCGTGTTTGATCGTCCAGGTCCTTTAGCTCGCGGCACTCATCCTTCCTTTAGGCTATGTTTGGTTTGAGGGTAAGGTAGGGGAGGGGAGGGAGGGGGGATGCCTTACCTAGTTTGGTTTGAATTTTAGGAGGGGAGGGAGAGGGAGGGGAGGGTGCCTTCCCATGCCTTACTTCAAAATTTAGCCTTCCCTCCCTCCTAAAATTCAAACCAAACCATGGAAGGCACCCTCCCCTCCCTCTCCCTCCCCTCCTAAAATTCAAACCAAACTAGGTAAGGCATCCTCCCCTCCCTCCCCTCCCCTACCTTACCCTCAAACCAAACATAGCCTTAATCTCCGGGTCCTCACATGTCGAAGAAGGAATCAAACCTAATCTCCAAAACGCACAGCTTTACACACAGGGACCTAAGTGAAAAGTGTAAAAGTTTCACAGAGGAACTGAACTAAAAACATTGAAAAATGTTTATGGGCAACTCTGCAATTTTTAAAACATCTCGGCAATTTTCTGTAATTTTCTCGGTCCCTTTTCTTCGGTGATTTGCAATTCCCAAAAATTCCGAAAATATTCTAAAATTCCCTTTTCTTCACATTGTCCCTTTTCTTCTAAAATTTTCTCCATTCCTCCAAAATATTAATTTTAACCCAATTGACATTTTTCCAAATTCTTCAATTTCTTCCAAAATTCCTACAATGCAAGATTAGACACAGTGTAGCATCAAAAGTCTAAGAAATCACTTGTATGAATAATTAACAAATTATGATCATTTTATCCCTAATTACACTTAATTCAATACAAATGTCCCTAACTCAAATTAGTGTTTAATCCTGTAATAATGTCCCAAAAAATGCATTAAGAATCCAAATTTAATAATGAAAAAGCACATAAAAATATGGTTCGATCACCACTTGAAACAAAGCTATTTGTCTATAACTTTTAAAACATTTCTCAGACCACTTCTGTATTCTTCGCTAGAAACATCAATCCTTTCTATCCTACCACATTTGACCCCCAATCCATCAATATGACTTGCTATGTAATGAAGTGCTTAGAATTTCAACCCTTCTCTATTTCAAAACGGTGAGTTTACTTGTTTATTTTAATAACTAATTACAAAAATCCTATTAGTCACCACTTTTCATTATGTGATTGCAAAAACAGTTTTTTTTCCTAAGCACGGGTATCCTCCTATTGGAGACAATCATGTTCGAGGCATTGTCGAGCACTAAATATGAGCACATCTTCAAAGTAGGGATTTGAACCTATATTCACTACGTTATGAGGGACTAGCTATTTCCAAGAAACCTAATCCTATTGGTTGTGATCGCAAAAAGTTCAATTCAAAATATCAAATTTTATAATATTTTTATTTATGCTATATTTTTTTATTTATCCTTTAAAAATTACATTTCAGACTCTAGATCATTTACATGTAATGTTTGCATTTACTAACTTCATGTTTAAGATTTTTCTTTTATGAAAATTTGAATATGGGCTTACCGGCTTTGAGCACTTATAATAAAGGTTGGGCTTATAAAAATATTGCTTTGGGGGTACCGGGTTTCCACGCACAAACTTTATAGACAAGCTTAATAGGGTTCAACCACACCATTTCCTAGCTGTAGCATATAATTTGAAAGGCTTTAAAAAAAAAAACATATATTTTGAAAGGAACTAACGAACACCAAATAAGGAGAAAATGGAGAAAGTCAAGACGGAGAGAGATATAGGAGATGTTTATTCCCCAATTGTCATCATTACTTTTCCTTCAATGAAATATATCACTTTGAGTTTGATCCTGCAACTTCATTATTCATGATGATGTAATAGGCCTAATGTTGGATTCCAAATCGATCACCAACTTCCACTTACAAGGATGGAGGAGATAAAATGGTTCCAAAAAGCGAGAACGGAATGGATAGCTAAGCGAGACAGGCATACCAGATATTATCATCTAAAAACTAAAATCAGAAGAAGAAGGAACAGGGTGGTATCCCTGCAAGATGATAATGGGATCTGGATCAGTAGTGAAGAGGAAGTCCAGAGGCTCGTTGTGTCGTACTTCAAGTCATTGTTTCAAGATGATTCGCAAGATGGGGAGCCTCTAAATACTGAATCAAATTTTCCTAGGGTGGACTACTCATATCTTGCTGATTTAGCAAATATCCCTACGGATATAGAGATCCATGATACTGTCAAGTAAATGGGCCCCTATAAGGCCCCTAGCCTAGATGGATTTCCCCCTATTTTCTTTCAAAAAAATTGGGATAGAGTGGGTGCTGATTTCTGTATGTTTGTGAAGAACGCCTTTGATGAGCATTCTAACTTTTAAAGATGCTAACTGTACCTTGGTCTCACTCATTCCCAAACGAGATCGACCTCATAAAGTAGAGCATTTCAGGTCTATATCTCTTTGCACGGTACAATACAAATGTATAACAAAGATTATTGCAAAGAGATTAAGAGTTGTCACGGGTGAATTGATCTCGCCCTTTCAGGCCAGCTTTATTCCTGGGAGGAGAATTCAGGACAACATCATTATTGGCCAGGAAGTATTACACAAGATGAAGAAAGCAAAGGGGAAGAGAGGAATCATGGCTATAAAAATAGATCTTGAGAAAGCCTTTGATAGAATTAAATGGAGTTATTTGGGGAAAGTATTGGAGGAAGCTGGCTTTGAGGAGAGACTGATAGGTATTATTATGAAATGCATATCTACCTCTTCCTTAAATGTCTTGTGGAATGGAGCTAAAACAGAATTTTTCCAACCAAAAAGAGGGTTAAGACAAGGCGATCCTCTTTCCCCGTTTCTATTTGTGTTGTGTATGGATCGCCTTTCTCATATCATTAGCGATGCGGTTCGTGCTAACAAGTGGAAACCAATTTTAATGTGTAAAGGGGGCCCAGCTATCTCGCATTTGATGTTTGCAGACGACATCCTTTTCTTTGGTGAGGCCACTGAGGATCTAGCCACTTGTATGATGGAGTCAGTTGAGAGCTTTTGCAAGGCATCGGGTGGTAAGGTGAGTATTTCCAAATCATCCATATTTTTTTCACCAAAAGTGCCAGCTGTGATAAAGGGGAGAATTAAAAATATTACAGGGATGAACATTAAAAATGATATAGGCAGATATCTGGGATTTCCTTTAACTAGACAAAGGAAAAGGAAAGATACATTCAGGTATATTGTTGACCGTGTCAAAGAGAAGCTAGCTTCATAGAAAGCCAGTTGCTTAACTACAGCGGGTAGGATTACTCTTGCCAAATCAGTAATTAACTCTATTCATATCTATCCAATGCAAGTTTAACGCAGCTACCAGTGGGAATCTGTGAAGAGGTAGAACGTGCGCAAAGGGATTTCATTTGGGGAAAAAAGGACAATGGAAGAGGTTTCCACCCGATGATGTGGGACGAAATCACCCAACCAAAACAAGTATGGAGGGTTAGGAATAAAAAAACTTGTTTCAGTCAATAAAGCTTTTGGAGCCAAGTTGGCGTGGTCACTTGTTCGGGAGCGAGATGGTTTATGGGCGGAAATGCTAACAAAACAATATATGATGAGGGATGAAAATTCCTTATTAAATACCAAGCGATCCGACTCTACCTTATGGAAATTTATTTGTCGGAAAGGCATTTAAGGGCCCATTTGGATGAGCTTTTTTGATAAAAAAAAAAAAGCACTTTTTTAATGCAAAAAAAATGTATTTTTAATTAATTTATGTGTTTAGATAATATTTTTTTTAAAAAGTAAAAGTCTCAAAAAAAAGCTAACATGCTCCTTTTTTAAAAGCTATGAAGCTTAATGGCAAAACCAACATCACAAAAATAAAACCTTGTGTGGAAATGTCAAAGCCTTGTTTATGATGAGGAATGGGCTGCGCACCCATAATATTATTTAAAACTCAAGCACACAGCAGTAAACTTATGCTTGAGCGGGATTTTTCAAAATGTGTAAGGAGCACTTATTAATTCTGATATCATGGAGAATAAACGCAGCTCTAGAAAAAAAAAGGCGTAGGCCTCTCTTCTATCAAAAAAAAAAAAAAAAATCCTTCCACTTAGGTACAAGAAAAGCATGGAAAAACAATAATCTAAGAACAATTCATATGCCAATAATTTGACAGCCTATTCTAGAGATCCATAATTATTCAGAGGCCTGATAGTTGTCATGAGAATGATATCACAGTATAGCCATTACATGGAGAACAAAACACAATGGAGTCAAATGTTTTCATCCCCGATTATGCTTGGATGAATCTGATGCTTGAAAATTTTCAACTTTTTAACCAAATAATAAAGCGCAATGTTATAAGCAGAGCAGCCACCCCAAGGAAGCTGATATCTCCCTATTTTATTATATATTTTTATACCTATTTATGGGATTTTATAATTATTATTGGATTTGAAGGTGTTGCGCAAATAAAATGCTAAAAATGGTGAAATTGTCAGATTTTTATTTCTCTAGATTAAACTGATCTATACAAAGGTATTTTTTGTTGTATTTATTGTAGGAAAATTAACGAACTAAAGTAAACAAGACAATCAAGAATGGAAAAGAAAGTGGAAATTTGCATAGGCAAAATGATCCATGAAAAACAAAGGCCTTAATATTGCTTTTGGGCCAAATTACAATATAGTTAAGGCCCATATGTGTTAACTTATTACTTATGCTCCTTAAATGTGCCCTATGACCCAACTTAAGCCCAAATGCATGTCTTTCATGACCCATGAAGAGCAAAAATGTAGCCAATTGCAATTAATGAAGGGCATGAGGGACATTTTGCATGGTTTATTCTCTTACAAACTATCATATGGCACCACCTAAGGAGGACAAAGACCATTCAACTAAGCCACACAAGTTGTCATCATGAGAATTAATTAGAGACAATTAATTATAAAATCCAAAAGATATTATCAATCTCAATTCTCGTGATACATATCCTCATAATCTTGAAAGATAGAATTGATTAAATTCAAAAGGTTGTCTCCTCTATCAAAATAGTAAGAGAAAGAGAAGGAAACGGGGAAGAAGCGGGGTTGAGGAATTGGTCAACTCATCAGGCTCATGACCTGAAAACTGCAGGTTCGAATCCTGTCCCCGAGAAATTAAATTCATAATTTATATCCTGTGAGAATTAAATTCAATTCTTTGCCTCAAATATGTTAAAGGAAAGCACAGGTGCCCTCATCTCTCCAAATATCAAAGGCCAAATCACCATTTTACCAATATCTTTTCCAGGATATCACTCCATCTCATCAGCCTTTATTCAAAGCTCAAATTCAAATGCATGAAAAAGAAAAGATTCGTCAAGATAAAGGAGCAATCATTTAAATTATATTATCTTGATTATCCTTTTCTCCTTTAAAAAAGCCATTGATGCCTATAAAAGAGACCCTAAGGTTTCATTCCAAGCGTGACCACATGCCACAACTACTTTTTTCTTCTATCACCATGTGTGGTTAATTAATCCTCCTCTTGAGGATGGATCTTGTAGCTTCACTTCTCTTTCTTTAATTGGGAGTTGTTCTGTAGTTTATTCTTTTCTTGTATTTTATGAATTCCTAGTTCTAGTATTTAATTTATATTTTCAAGACTTTGATTTCCGTTCGGATAATCTCCATGATTAACTTTTGTGAATTTTATGAACAATTATAATTTACAGTTCTTAATCCATCTTTTCAATTTCCTCATGTGATTAATTTTGTTATTCTTTTATGTTAATAATTGAATTGTATGGTTTATTATATTTTCTTGATTATAGTGTTTTCTTATTCCATTAGGATATATCATTTGATTATTCTAATTAGAGGAACAAATTATAATTGAGAATTTAATTCACACGCTAAGTGACATTAAACGGTTATTTAAGAGATAATAATTATATGTGCTAGGTTCCTTGGTATAATTATTAATTATATAAATGATATCTATTGCATTCCTCTAGAGTTTTACATGTGTAGGACTTAGTGAGTTAATAACATATTATTAGAACTATGATGGCCACCAATATGTTCTCAATAAATTTCATTATTTGTTTTCTTTATTTTCTTTAATATTTTTGTCTTTATTAAAAGTCAATTTCCTCTTTATTTTGAGTTTTACACACCTAATTAATTTAAGAATTTAATACTATTGACTCCGTGCAAGAGAATAAGACCTAGGTTGACCATTATATTATAAAGGTTAATTTAGTAATTAATTTGAGTGCTGATGACAAGTGTGGTTAGAAGCCAATCCAAATCTTAAGGGAAACTCTAACCATTTTCTAAGATGAGCGAAAAAGTTCACCATCTGGGGTCACCAAGTATAGGCCATTAATGTGTGTGAGAGTCAAGAATATAATGTGAGAGTTATGCCCAAGCAATCGGTAACATCCACATCACAGCCTTGTGCTTGAGAGGAACTCCACTTACGAGTATAAGAACAACGGTGAGAGATGAAATGAAAGCTATGGTATTGTACTTCATGTAGGGTTATATCTCCAGGGCATACCCAGTAACCCATAAAAACTAAGGTGTGTAAATAATGGCTGATACTGCATCTCCAGGGCATACCCAGTAACCCATAAAAACTAAGGTGTGTAAATAATGACTGATACTGCATCTCCAGGGCATACCCAGTAACCCATAAGAATCTTGAAGCATTTGCTAGTAGAGCTTTATCCAAATAAATTAAAAGACCCAGGAAAAAAAAAACTTCTATCTCTTAACTTTATCTGTTTCCAATAATTCCTAATTCTTAATTTTCAGCACCCCCTCTATTTTTAATAAGAGACAAATAACTGATCCTTAAGAATCAACAAATGCAATCACAGTCAGTTGGATTCAATATATAAATATGTTACAAATGTAAATTTATTTTTTCAAAATACCATCATTTAATACTTGACTGGTGATTTTCTTAATAATTAACCCCATTAATAAATATTCCTTTTTAATGAGATGAAAAAAATAATAAAAAAGAGTCGAAAAAGAGGTGGTTGGTTTTTTTTTAATAAATCGAACCAAGAGAACCCTTTAATTAAAAGTTCTCTTGTAAAAAAAAGCCAGATCTAGGAAGTACGTGGCAATACATATCTCTGTATTTTACTAGCCCAAAATATTTGGATGTAATTGGACAAAGTTAGAAAGATGTACATTTGCTTACTAGATATATAACTAGACTGTGCATTGGTAATAGACTGCATCATTTATGTTCTGTAAATAACGCAACAATTTTTTACCGACAATAATACAATTTCTTTGAAATTTAGATAATACATAGAAAGATTATACACCAAGTGAATAATGGGATTTCTTACAGAATTTAGATAATTTGGGTGGTGAGGTCGCATTTATTTAAGAGTATCTCTTAGAGCGTGTATCGATCAGTATCATTAGGGAAGGTGATACGGAAAAATTATAAAGCCTTAAGATTCTATAAGTACAGGAGTCGTATCAACTAATAAAAATAAGTAAAAACGAGTGATGAGTAAAGTATCGTTTTCACAAGAGGACTTGGTACTAACAAATCAGTTGAGCAATAATTTTACACTTTTTGTTTAAGTTGAGTCAATACAATTTGAATCAAAGATAGGAATAAAAGCTATCTGAAAAAATGAAAATCAAATCTAACTAAGGGTAAGGATAACGAAGATTCTAAATCTGAAGCACTAACTTGGATTATTATAGCCTTAATGATTGAGGCGATATTACTATAATTTGAAAACTTTTGGGGTAACATTAAACGCATAAACTTTTGGAAACCAAACGCTACTAAGTAAAAAAATTTAGAGTAAATTTGCACTTTACCTTTAAAAAAAATAAAATAATAACTTGGATGACACTTGGACTTCTTAGCTTAATATATTTAATCAATTAATGGTCAAAATTAACATGAATAATAGTTAGGGTGACATTGTTATGAATTACAACTTCTAAGGTAACCTTGAATCCAAAAAATAATATTAAAAAAATAGTCACTCAATGCTCCTAGGTAAAACTTTGGCCTTGAATCAAAAAAAAAAAAAAAAAAAAAAAAAAAAAGGTTACTCAATGCTCCTAAGTTAAGACTTCAGCCGCACCTTGCGGCGCCTGCCGCGCCTTGGAGGGGGGTGGTTTAATTTACATCTTAACTTAGGGCTCGTTTGGGAGTTGTTTTTGAAAAATGATTTTCACCATTTACGAGGTAAAACCTAGGTTTTGGAGAATAGCTTTTGGAAAAAAATGATAGTGTTTGGATGTTTTTATCAGAATAGGTTTTGGGGGATCAAATTTACCAAAAAAGGATATTAGCTTTTTGTATAATTGCATTTAAATAAAATGGTATTTTAAATATCATAAATATTATATTCAATAATAAATACCAAAAATTACATAAAATTATTAGAAAAATAAATTTCTACCATTAGTAAATTATGTAACATAATAAAAATTACATCAAACATATATGTATTAATAAATTGTGTAGAAAAAAATATTTTCAACATATAAAAATATTTTGGTATAATTGAATAAAAAAGATAAGGTTGTATTTTAATATTTTTATGTTTTGAAAAATAGTCATTTGATCTCACAAACTCAGAATTTAATCCCTGTCATTAACTTTATCGTGCATAAATTAAATATCTTATATAACTACTAAAAAAAATATTTACATGGGATTTTTTTTTTTTTTTTTTTTTAGTAAATACATGGGAATTTCATAAACATAATTTTTTCCTCCATCCTCAACAAAGAAGGATCTCTGGGCCGGAAAAAAAAAAAAAAATCAAAGAAGGACCATCATCTGGATTTAATGCACTCTGGACACCACCATCATCTAACGCACAATGTCTCCAATCATGTGTAAGGTGAGAGGAAGTATAATATAGGGTATTTTGGGGTTTTGTCCAATTATGGTGGGACCCACAATTTTGCAAAATGAGATTTGAAAAGTAAAAAGTGAAAAGAAGTTGGATTTGACAAAACCTAGGTTTTGAGTCGAAAACCTAGGTTTTGGGTGGAAAATGATTTTGGAGAAAATTTGGAGTGTTTGACAAAACTTTGACAAAATCTAAGTTTTGGGGAGTGTCAAATAGGCTCTTACTCAACAACGCCAACTATACATTTAGAAGGAAGAAGTAACACAGCTTATCATGTGTTTAAAGAGATTAGTCTCTTGCACAAAGTCACATGGAGACATCCTTGATAACTCAAAAACAGAAATACTAACTCATCTCACTCGACAATGGAGTTAAAAGAAATGTAATAAAAATCATTTTCCAAAATCATTTTCAATAATTAAACCTCTGCTGTATCTGGTCAAAATGATGAAGAAATTAAGCCTCTATCTGATCGTAGCCATAGTCTAAAGGTGATGTATATTTCCAAATTTGGTCTCCGAGTCAAACAAATATATTGGCAAGAGATGTATATTTCCATGGTTTTGAAAAGGAACTAAAAAGATTTTTCATATATTAGTTATTCCAAGGTTTCTATTTATAAGGTACTCCCAACATATTTCAAGACAATTAAAAAAAAAACCTAAAACATTATTAACTTTAAAGAAACAATTATTAAAAACCAAAAACAATTAAGAAAAATTGTAATAACTTTCGAACTTTACCTTTATTTAATAAGTGAGACTAAGAAGTGAGAAGTACAGGAAAAATAAATAATGGGGTAAAATTATACCCAAAAAAAAAACACATTCTCTCTCGACGAGCTTGAAAACTTTGAAGCATAAAATACAAACGAGGATGAGATCAACCCTGAAAAGTTGGTGAAAAAATATAAACCCTAAGATACAGTAGTTGATTGAGAGTTTGAGACCTTGACGATCCTTGCATAGCTTATCGACTGGCGTTGCATTTCTTATGGGGTCCCACCAGCCGCATCAGTGATAATTGAATATTATTACATTTATTTGTATCTTTTAGTTAAGAAATTTAGAATTATTTAGTTCATAAATAATGAAATTTTGAGCTTAATTGGATTTTGGGCTTTTAATTGGATTTAATTCATTTTTACAATAAAATTTTAGATTTACAGTGTATGAGTATCTTCATCATAACTTTTGCTCTAAATATCCGATTTGTCTAGAGTCAATCACGAATTTAGAAGATTCTTATCTGATGATGGATGTTGTTGGGATCCCAATTCTAGGTTGATTGTTTTTAATATGTTAATCTCGTTTTTATATTTTGTTTACTTCTTGTTTTAATTTTAATTGCACTGAAAACCCCTTGTTTAATTTACTGTTTTACTTAATTGATTTAGACCAAATGTGAATTCATTGAGAGGCGATTCAGTTTGTCCCCATACTGCAAACCCTTGGTAAACTTGGTTATTTTACGTGAGTTTGATGACCTGCGTCAAACTTTGGCATCGTTGCTGAGGAATTTGCATCGGTCTAATATTATTAGTAGAATAGAGTAGATTAGGTAGTTCTGGTGACTTGACATATTTCTATCTAACTCGGATCATGTGTAACGGGCATGTTATCTAAAGAATTGGGCATTCTAAGTAAGACTCATTTCCTTAAGGAAGTGAAACCACCCCAGTTTTCCCTAAATTCTATTGTTTAGACCTTGTTTTCACTTTTTTTTTTTTTTTTTTTTTTTTGTCTTTGTGGGATATATCGGGTATTTCAGAAATTGTTGAACTTAAAGCATGTTAGGATTTAGCTTTTAGAGAATAATTTTTGGGATTTACGAGGTAAAAATTGCTTTTTGAGGATAGATTTTGAAAATTATGAGGTAAAAATGGCTTTTGGACAATAGTTTTTGGATATTATAGCGATTGGATATCAAATTAGCTTTTTCAGTGTCAAATTTACCAAAAGGGATATTAGCTTTTGGTATAATTGCATATGAAGGATAATGTTATATTTTAAATATTATAGACATTATATTTCTTAATAAATACCAAAGATTACATAAATTTGTGTACAAAATTAAAATATTTAAGGGTACTTACTTTCAGTTCTGAAAAAATAATTCATGATCTTAAAAATTTATTTTAGGATATTAAAAAAATATTTCAGGATAATGACTGATCTCGAAAAAATATTTCAAGGTCTTATTTGGTACTAAAAATATACTTAAAACTGATTGGTATTAGAAAAATACTTCTCATTGTCTTAAAAAATTTATTTGAGGATCTTGAAAAATTATTTCGGGTAATGACTGATCATGAAAAAATATTTCAAGGTCTTGACGGTATCGAAAAAAATACTTAAGGATACTTGATGCTAAAAAAAATACTGATGATGGTAGCGGAGAGAGAAAAAAATAGTTTTTTCTAAAACCTAGGTTTTGATACAGAATAGCTTTTGGATAATTTTGGAGAATTTAGTAAATTTTTGTCAAAACCTAGATTTTAAAATTATCCAAACATACGCTTACTCCAATTGGGATGAATTTTGTTGGAATTAGTCGGATTTGGTCTCTGTGGGTTATATGTAAATGGAATGTTGCAATTTTTTAATATGTCTAACATGGCGAATGAATCATCTTAAATATTTTCTAATTTCTAGTTCTGTGGCATTGTGTGAAAGCATCGTCGGCAACTCAAATTGTCAAAGTGATATCTCGTTATCCGAACAATAAATAATTAAAACTTCATTGGCAATGCTATGTTTTCTAAATTTTGACCTGTCATCAACTTCATCATTACGCTAATAATATTCACATCACGCAATTGATTATTATTATTATTATTATTATTATTTTGTGGCCACTACTCAATTAATTAGTTCAATCCAAAGATATATCTGGGGCTGTATTTCTTTTGGTCGATTCTGGCCAATTCAACCTTTGTTTTTTTAAGAAGCAAATTGGTTGAAAAGGCAAAACAGATTGAAAGTGATCAAGTTTCATTTCATACACGTTTAAGTACTATACAAAATTTCCTGAACTTCAAGGTTGGTGAAAATTAAATACAAATTATAAAAATTACAGCCTAATTTTTAACATATAATGTAGTTATACAAAATCGGTATATGTTATACCCAAAAAAAAAAAAAAAAAAAATCGTTATATGTTGCTTGTAGTGGCCAAAAGTGACAATTATAATTCAGCTAATAGCTTAATTAAGTACAGAGAGAGTTGAATTATGTTTAATACAGATTTATGGATATTGGATAGAGTCCATATTCTTTTTTATGAAATTTAGGTAATTTAGTATTGTTTGATGGGTCAAAACCATATAATAGATCAATGGCTTTTTTCCCCTTATGGGCTGGTTTCTCTGCATTTCACTAATTAATACAATGCATAATATTAAACCTCTGCACGGGTAGCGAACTTTGAATATTAAAATACCTGATTAACTAAAATATCACTTACATCATACTAGCATTCATATATTAAACCTAAGCTAACAATGTTATTTGACCTATTATTTTATATATTCTTATCAAGGTTTTTATAGTACAGTTTATGATTTTATAACAAATCCTTTCACTTGTAAGCTTGGAATACAGAGTAATAATCTACTTCGATTTATTATAATCCTAGCCTAGCAAAAAAACGCCTTATGATTTGCTTATTATTAGATACAAAATGTCCGACAGTGCCTCGAACGTAATTGTGTTCAATAAGTGGATGCAACATACCTATACCTCAAAAAAAAAAAAAAAAAAAAAAAAAAAAAAATATATATATATATATAATCTGATAGTGGGTGAACCGTGAATTAATTAGTTACAGCTGTCAACAACTTGTATAACAAATTATACCACTATCAGATTTTATATCTTTTTTTTTTTTTCTTTTTTGGCAAAGGAAGAATATTTTATTACAAATTTAAATTTAAATGACACGAACAAAGTATCCCAGAGAAGTAACAAAGCATTCAAATTAATCCTATTGCATTCCCTTTTTGTGTATAAAAAAAAAAAAATCCTATTGCATTCCTCTACTTGAAGAACAAAACAAAATATAATAATCATACATCTTCGTGAACAATTCGATTCAAGTACAAGGTAACATCTGACGCTTGAATGTCTTCATCCATTTCTTCTTCCATAGCCAAAACAGAAATCGCAAAGTGATGAACAGCGCAATCAAGCCAAGAAATCCAATCCAAGTCCAAAGTGAAACCTTAATTATATGATTGGCAGAGTCAAAAAGCTCTCCATTTGGAGTCACCAGGTATAGTCCATTAAGGTAGGTAAGTGTTAAAAACGTAAGAGTAATACATACCAATGGATAACATCCAAAGAACAGCTTTATGCCTGAGAGGAACTCCACTAACAAGCAAGAGAGCAACACTTTGAGATGAAACAAAAGCAATAGTATTGTACTTGAGATAAGGACGAAAATAATGAGGGAACTTAATAGCTGATATTACATCTCCAGGACAAGCTGTACTATTGTCAATAAATGTTAGGCATTCTAAGGGTTGATCCTCTGAATCTATACCTTGGGAAATGAAACCTCCTGAAGGGTTGATTAAAGCTTGAAACGAGATGGTTGAGATAACTGTAGCTACTAGACTTAAATTCCCTCTCATCTCTTCCAGCCAATCACACTTCTTTGGAGGAGTAAATATCGCCGATGGTGTTGGTGGGTGATTTTCTGTTGGGATCTTTTCATTACTTCTAGGGCAAGATTTCAATAAATTGACTTGTAACTGAAAACTTTTGGAGTTTTCTATCTTGTCTATGAGACTCATCTCACACTGATCCAATTTTGCAGCTTCTCTTATTTTTGGGATTGAAAGGAGGTACCTCGCGGTCTAAATTAGCCAAGAAAAAAAAAAAGAAAAGAAAAACGAGTCAGTGTGTTGCTTAGCCAAGTAGGATTGATGGAACCGGTTGGCGTCCTCTTCCCCTTGCCCTCCGCTGCGGTGCTCTTCTCCAAAGTGGCATTGTTTTGACTCCAAATGGGGGCTGTTGCCCTTTTTTTTTTTTTTTTTTTTTTTTTTTTTTTTTTTTTTTTTTTTTTAAATATTCGGGGTGTTAAAAAGATATTTCAAGATCTTGACCGATCTTGAAAAATACTGATGGGTATTTTATGATCTTGCAAAATTATTTTAGGATGTTGAACAAATATTTCGGGAGTCTTGATACTAAAAAGATACTTGGGATGCGGCGGGGACAACGGCTTGGTACTAAAAAAAATATTTCATGATCTTGAAAAATTATTTTAGGATATTGAAGTATTTATTAATATCCTAAAATAATTTTTCTAGATCATGAAGTATTTTTTTAGTACCGGCCGGTGTCCCGATCGGTATCCCGAAGTTTCTTTTTTAGTATCGGTCGGTACCACAGAAATATTTTTTCAACATCCTAAAATAATTTTTCAAGATTATGAAGTAATTTTTAAGTATCGATCGGTATCACTGAAATATCTTTTTAGCACCACTGAATATATATATATATATATATTTTTTTTTAAAAAAAAAAAAAAGAAGAAGAAGAAGAGGCAACAGCCCCTATTTGGCGTCAAAACGATGCCACTTTATAGAAGAGGACCGCAACGGAGGGTAAGGGGGAAGAGGACCCCAGCCGGTTCCAAGATTGATATGGGCAAGAATCGAGTTCACTGGGATATAAAAAAATATGAAATATAGTTGATAAAATAACCAATACTCCCTCTCTCCTTTAGAGAGCCTGATAACTCAATATCTCAATTATACGGATTAAAAATGGTTAAAATTAATTCAAAATAATAGGTATCTCTGAAATATTTTTTTTTCCCCTAAATGTCTTTATTTATTAGGGAGCAAGTAGGAGAGAAACAAAAAGAATATAAAATATAGGTATCATCAACCTTTTAATTAATATACTATATCTAATTAATGAGGGTAAAAAAAACTCATAAAATGTTCCGACAACACTTGTCGGGCTCTGTGTTGTCGGGCTCCTATGACAAGGTCCCACTACTACAAAACGGGGATACGGAGTCCTATTTTTTGTACTTTTGACGTCCTTTTTCGAGGGGACGTTTATGCGGGGCACCATAGGGAAAACTTAAGAGTCCTATTTTAAAATTAGATGCCTAACATAAGGAGTCCTATTTTAAAATTAGACGTCCTTTTGTGTATTTTTTTTTAAAAATAGAACCCCGAACCTCGCTAGGTTCGGGATGTAAGCAACTTGCTACCAAGAAGAACCGACAACCGAGATAAGAAGAAGACATATTACCAGAAGCAACAATCGACTACACAAAATCAAAAACTTAAATCAATAATATCAATGCTTGACGGCTTGAAATTTCAAAATGAAAAAAGGCAAATCGAACTAAAAACTATTAATAATATTAGATCTACGAGACACAAAATCGAAACTTTAATCGATCTACACACAAAAATCGGAGAAGGGAGGTCGACGGAATAAACACCCAGACGGAGGGCTAGAACCATGAAGATTTCAAAACAAAGGAAAATCCAAGTTGCACTTAACCCCGTCTGGCAATGCCGCACCTTGTCGTCGACGGATCATCGTCAACCGTCGAAGCTATTGCAACCCAAATCTGTAGATCGCAACCTAGAGACGTTGTCGCCATTTGTATAAGGGATGGAGAGGGAGATCGCGGCCATCGCCGCCGTCATCTCCCGGTGGCGTGGTGGGTCATGAATGCTACGGTCTGAAAGAAAATGAAAAGTGAAATGATAATGGGAGTGAAAGGGTCACGACGCGGGATATGAAAAAATGAAGAACTTTTGACGCGGGATGTGAAAAAGGTGGATTCCTTAACTTAGAGCATAACTTTTGGAGTCTAAGTTTATTAATTAGACTCCAAAAGTTATGCTTTTGGAGTCTAAGTTTTAAACTTAGACTCCAAAAGTGTCTCCTCGGCCCCACACACCCACCTATTCTACACCACGTGATCCCCTGCGCACGATGTTCATACCTTGGGAGTCTAAGTCTAAAACTTAGACTCGCATGTTCGCTTTGGAGTCTAAGTTTTAAACTTAGACTCCAAGGTCATCTTGTACGACGAAAAGAAGGTCACGTCGTGCAACGGGGATCACGTGGTGTAGCGGGGGGTTGTGTGGGGCCGTGAGAGACACTTTTGGAGTCTAAGTTTAAAACTTAGACTCCAAAAGCATAACTTTTTGAGTCTAATTAATAAACTTAGACTCCAAAAGTCAACTTTTATCACATATAATTACAAAAATGCCACCGCCTTTATTTTTTACTTCTTTTTTTTTTTAAAAAAAAAAATAGGACGTCTTTTTGGGACGCAAAATCCGTTTTTTGTAGTAGTATCCAAAGCAATTTAAATTTTGAGCTTTTAAAGAAAAGACTAAAGGAGTAAGTAATAAACACTGAAAGGTAAAACTTGCATATTCTAATCGATCAAAGCGATTAGAAAAATTATTAAAAGAATTAGGGAATAAAACAAACAGATCCATGCCAAGAAACCACTGCCGTGGCCAGCAGGGATCCAGCCTGCCTATCTTTTGAATAGGCAGGGGGGCCCATATACCTCACGGTCTAAATTAACCAAGAAAAAAAAAAAGAAAAGAAAGGAAAAACGAGTCAGTGTATTGCTTAGCTAGGTGGGATTGATATGGGCAAGAATCTGAATTCACTGAGATATAAAAAATATGAAATATAGTTGACACAATAACAAGTACTCCCTCCTCCCTTATAACCCTTATAAAGAGCCTGATAACGAAATTAGATAGTTTAAAAAGTCGTTAAAATTAATTTAAAATAATAAGTGTATCTGAAATAAACTATTTTTTAAAATATGTCAGAGAAACAGAGGAAATTAAAAATATAGGTATGACCTTTTAATTAATATGATATATATAATTAGTGAATATATATAATTAACAAGGGTAAAATGATAGAAAAACCCATAAAAATTTCCGACAACACTTATCGGCTCCTGTGACAAGGAAGGGAGTAAATAATAAACACTGACAGGTAAAACTTACATATTCTAATCGATCGAAGCAAACAGATCGAAGCGATTAGAAAAATTATTAAAAAAATTAGGGAATAAAACAAACAGATCCATGCCAAGAAACCACTGCCGGGGCCAGCAGGCGCTAGCTAGACGTCACTGACCCGGGAAATAAGCATCAATAATATGTACCTCATGTCGCTTTAACATAATAGCTAAGTGAAGAACAGTGTTGCCGGCGTTATCAAAGCTTGTGAAGTTGATAAGATCGCTGGTAACCGCAAGCTCCAATTCCACCAAAGCTTGGAGGGTCTCCAAATGGTTATACTTTACACACAAATGAAAAACAGTTTCTCCATTGACACGATAACTGAGAGATTCTGGCTTCGCTTCTACCAACTCTCTCACAACCTCCATTCGTCCTCTCATGGCTGCATAGTGTAGAGGAATTCTTCCCTCTTCATCACGAACCAAGCATGCTTCGTCAAAGACTTGAAGCAACTCCTTAACAATGTGGACGTGGCCCTCTGCAGAAGCCGAATGGAGGGCTATGCTTCGACAAGAGTCCATCTCAGTGGCGAGTTTGGGGTTGTGCATCAGAAGGGCTTTTGTGAATTCAACATGACCTAGCAACGCTGATACGTGTAATGGAGTTTCAGTGAAGTCACTTCTTGATATCTTGAAAAGAATTAACGGGTTTTCCTGCACTAATGAGTTCAAAATGGATACGTCCACTCTGAGCGAGGCCTCGTAAATATCTCTCATTTTGTTACTATCACTTGAAGTTATCACTTCGAGGAGTTTCATTTCTCTTGAGTAAATGGCATAATGACGCGCTTATATGCTACTTATATAGATAGGCTTACAAAAGCTTTAGACAATGGGCAAATGAAAGTCAATAAAGGTAATGTAAGTATTTTGCTAGCAAGTCACACTAAAAGTCATTTTTAACTAAATCTCACATACTATTAAGGAGAAGTAGTTAATTCAATGATTATGGAAAAAAAATTTAACTTTGTCCTGATTTATGAATGAGTATTTTTCAACTATTTCTTTTCTCTCAATCTTCATGATTACAATTAATATAATAAAACTATCACAATCTCATTTATTACATGAAACTGGATGAATAAATAAAATCAATTTTTTTTTAAAAGTAAAAATGACTTTTAAATAGGATCAGAAGAACATGTAATGGAGTATTATATATGGGTCGAATATTAATTAACCGACCACGCGTTTTGAGGATTCTGCAGCTACAAGGCCAATTAACTGAGAGACAATGTTTTCTAGCTTCCCCGTAGGTTTGGCTGAGAGTAAAACCTTGCGCCAGCCTCTCCTCCCAATAATAATAATAAATAAATCAAATGATGTTAGTACTCCTTCTGGTTCTTATTATAAGGTACCAACTAACAATTCACACAAACCAATAAAAATAGTTAAAGTCAATAAAATTGTCCTAAAATTTAAATAATTTCTAATATTAACCCTATTAGTTGTACTAAACTCTAATATTATATTATTATTACTCTCACCTACTACCCTTATTGATTAAGGGCATACATAATAATAATAATAATAATAATAATAATGCTCCTTGAAATCTAAAATGTGATGAAACTGTGAAGGCAATAATACTGTTAAACGTATTCTTAATCTAAAACAAGTAATCACTAAACGAACGGGTATGCTAGGCCGGGTGATCATGAAACGATTCCTTTTACACACAAAAGACAGTCCCCACAAAGATTTGATCGTAAAATAAAGAAATTGAAATCGAATTAATAATTCCCAAAGAATGAATTATTAAGTGAAAAGTCAAGATAATGCTCAATTATGGATGAACTCCCAAACAAAAATCTACGCAATATAGGTCTCTATAATTGAGTTTGGTAGGGCCTATATAGGTCTCTATTAGATTCCTGTGACCATGTTGTTCGTTAGAAATATAGTTTTTTATATATATATATATAAATAGAAATATAGTTTTGATAATGAAATAAATTAGCGTAAAATTAAAATTATGGGCCTTACAGAGTTCAACTCTAACAAAAACACTAGAAGGGCACCTTAGTTCGCTTCAGAATTTTATTTTTTATTAACTGAAAATGAAAGAATAAATATTTTTTTATTTGATTAGAGGTATAATCCCCATAAAGATTTAGAGCGCAAAGGTTTGCCCTTTCCAACCAGAATAAATATCAAATAATTAATATATAAGAATATTGATATGTTAGTCCAAATTCACAGTTTCGTATCATATCATCCGGTTAGGATCTTATATTTATGACCAAATTCAACATTTAACTAACTATTATATTAAGAACCTTGGTATCATATCATCCAGTTTTTTTAAAAGAAAATTTACAGGTCACAAAAAGAAATTTAAAAATGGGTCGCTTTTAAATTTATATATTAGTCAATTTTATATTGCTAGGCTACACGATTTTTTTTTTTTTTTTTCAAGAGGCATTATGATTTTTTTTTTTTTGAATTTTAAAGTATGGTTTTTAAGTTGAACAGTTAATTTCAAGGGGCATTATGATCATGACACACATTTTTTTAATTAATAAATACTGAATTTTCTAAAAATAATTTCAGAAATTTAAGGTTTTTTATATTAATTAATTTAATTACAAAATAATTTTTGTAATTTCTCCTTTTACCTATTTTATTTACCTTTGACAAGTCAACATGGAAAAAAAGCCATGGAATACTATTATTGCCAGACACAATCAATCTTGCAAAGATTGCTGAACCCAGTATGATTGTGACTACACAGCACTACACTACAATGCGCGTCTTAAGTAGCGCGTAGATTAAAGATGGCGTAGCGGATTTTTCCCTCATATCCAGGGTTCTCAACCCCGCCCCCCCTCCCCTACTATATGTATCAAAAAAAAGCACTACTCTACAATAATGTAAAATTACTCCATCATTAGCCTTAACTTTTAGCACCATTGGTGATCTCTTTAGTCGAATTTTAATATATATTGTTCATATAATTTTAAATCATGGATTTTTTTATTTGTTATGGTTTCATAAGGACTCAGTCTAAGTTTAATAACATTCACTTTTAACGCCATTGAGTCTAGAAACAAAATAGAAACAATGGATGGGTGTTTAGTTTAACTTATTTTAAATTATTTTGCGTTAATTGATTTTTGGAAAAGTTACATACACTAACTTATTTTGCGTTACCATAAATCTGTGACATAAATTTTATTTCGTAAAGCATAAAATTGATTTTTGGAAAAGTTACTCTAACTCGAGAAACAACCAAAAGGCCATCTTAATTCACTTTCGAATTTTATTTATATCAATTGAAAGTTATCTTGTAGAGTAAATAATAAATAACTAATATCATTTAAAAAGGGAAAATTTCAACAACAAAAAATACTTTCAAAATTTAAAAAGATAAATTAGAAATTGACTAAAATAATGGTGAAACTAAAAAATAAATAGAAAAATAAATATAGTAAATATTCAATTGCCATTGGACTTGTTTTTTCCAATAAGTGTGTTTATCAACTTTGATATATAATAAATAAAAATATGATTCGCTTAAAATTTAATATTTAAGTTTATTTTGTAGTCTCAACATTATTTGTATAAATTAAAATTTAATATTTAATTTTATACACATTAATGTGTTATATGTATATATATATATAACATTTTAAATATTCAAAATTGTTTTTTTTTATATTAAAATTTTAGGAAACGGGTCGGGTTCACCCATGATCCAAGGGCAGGGCGAAATCTCCCTTCTTCCTAGGTGATACCGATGTTGGGCGGAGCGGCGTCTATTACCCTCGGGTGTTAACCTGCACCTGGAGTTAGGATCCTCCCCCAACCTTATTCAAAATTGTTGTGTAGTGAAACAGCAAATATCTCCCTTATGGGAAACGGCAAAGCCCCCACCCCCCCCCCCCCCCCAAAAAAAAAAAAAAAAACACCTCCTACTTCTATGTGTAATATTGTACAACAAAGGAAGCATACCCCTTAGCCCAGAATTGATTATGGCGGACAAAATCACTCTCGCTTTCTTTTATTAATTTATATTTTTTCTGTGGGCTCTTCGTAACATCCCTGTGTTGATAATCACTCACTTCCACAAGTTGCAGAAGCAAGAACAAATTTCGCCTTCTTTGTCTCAAGGGCTTTCTGTTAGACCTCTCCAACAAATTATTTGCAATGCCTTCCCCACTGTTAGCCTCTTTAATTTCCAGATTTTGTATGACTTTGATATTTCCAGAATTAAGGATTTGAAACAAATCAAAGGACTTTTTTTTTTTTTTTTTTTTTTTTGTCTCGGGACTATGATCAATTTTGGAATCCTTAATTCTGGAAACAAATCATATTTTATTTTATTTATATACACACACATATATACATATCTATACAGTATACAAACACACACTTTTACACACACACACACACATATATATATATATATATATATGATTAGAGAACACTAAAGTTATTTTACCCAGATTTTCGAAATTCTAATAACTTATTTAAAGATTTGTTGGATTTGTTAACTTGATTTAGAACTTTTTTATTTCAAACAATTTTATATGGGATTTTCTTTAGATAATAAATAGTGAAATCAAAATAATAAATAGCAAAATAAATATAGTAAATATTCCATTGGGAATTTTGTTCGCCAGCAGCAAGGGGTCGCTTGGAGCTTTGGCTTGTTATGATGTACCCTAAATAGTTCACGTTTTGTCGGGTTCGCTATAAAAATTGACGCGACTTGAGGTAGTGACTTTGAATACTTTCATCATTCTAAAATGTCATCTTTGATAACGGCTATAGAAGCCTCTAACATATCCAATCAATTCACAAACTTTATATATATATATATATATATATTAATTATGGATTAGGATCTTATATTTATATTTAACATTTAACAACCATGTCTTGATTATTTATATTGTTACTTTTGATACGAAAAGAGACGTTTAGAAGAAGACGATCATTTAACATAGTTGAATTTTTCAACTTGGAATTATTTCCTTCATCTACAATGTCTTGTGTGCAATGGATGTTAGTATTTAGGTGTCACAGAGACAATCTGTAAGACAGATCAAGACCATTTCTACGTTATAGTATTTCATTATTAATAAATGAGCATATTTTATCTTTATCATATTTATGTTTTAAGCCTTTATTTTAAGGTAAATATGTGTTTGAAGATAAAAGCCCTAGGAATAGAACATGTGTTATTCTTGAGGATCTATGATAGGGATCATGATCATGAGGACTCAAGAACACCGAATATCTATTGCCTAAAACTTGTTCCTAGTCTTGAATCACCAAGAAAGGGCATTGGTGATCTCAATAAGACTAGTACGACATCGTCTACTTGTATAGAGATACAAGGTAGGGACCTCATGGAATGCGGGCATGGAGATGCCTTAGGCGATGTCGTGGGTAGATCTGTTAGAGAACAAATAGTACGAACCGACCCACCGAGAGACTCCACAAAGATTCATTGTAGAGAGTATCATTGGATATGTAAAGTCTCTCATCGTTTGGTAGTACAGATCGTCCTAGACTTATGTATAGATGGACATGCTGAGAGGACTCACAGTCCCCTACAAGGGATTAGTCATTCACAAGACCGGTAGAGCTTGGATAGCTTCTAATTAACTCGAGAGTTCTGGTGCGCCGACAATTGATCATGAAGAGTCATGATCCATTACGAGTTAATATAAGAAGATTCCTAGTTACGTGAAATAGCTACATTTAGTCAATTAAGAGAGATAATACTCTATCTTTGCTCTCGACTAAATGTGAATGACGATGTGAGGGATGATGCTTGCACGGTATCCAAATGTGAAAGGTAGATCACTTGATCAACTCAATTAGTTTAGGGCCCACGAGCATTGCTAGTGTCTTATGAGGTCATTAAATAAATTGGGTCCGTTAAAGGGGTTTTAATTGGTCCAAGTTTATTTATGTCAGTGACTAATTGGGCCTAATGGGTCACACACAAAATGTTATTCCCGATTGTTTAAAATTAGCAAACTTGGGACAATAATTGTTATTGAGCTTTATCAAGAGTAAATGTGTATTTGGATTGGAGTGGGACTCCAAGCCCAATGAGGAGAAAATGGCGTCATATATGGTGTCCTGAGTGGGAAATTAGTTTCTCCACAAAAGGGCCTAAATGTGTTGGAAGACCCAATGGGGTCTTAGGCCAACGGGCAGACATTGTCAGAGGCGGAGATGCAAGAGTTGAAGGAGATTGAGCACGCCAACCTGAAGAATGCCGGCTTATGTCAACTTGTGGCACACCTCAAAGAGAAAGTCGGACAGAAAGTGAAAAAGATTTGGACTTCTTTGAGGACGAGAAGAAAAAGGTCGATGAGGCATTAGCCCAAGCCCAAGAGGACTCGTGCAAGTGGCGAGGGCCGAGAAGGAGAGCCTACGACGAACTGGTTAAGGTTCGTGACAAGCCGCACTGTCCGAGTCGAGGTTACTCGAAGGGCGCAGATTCATGAGAATGACATGAAGTCCATTGCCAAGTATAAAAATTTGATTGACGAACAAAGTGACGGAGCTCAACTCTTATAAGCAAGCCCTCGCTGCCGCTCAGGTCGATCTCAAATCGTACCAACAAGCCCTTGATGTCGTTCAAGTTGATATCTTCAAGTTAAAGGCTGGTGTTAAGGATGCCTTTGAGAACGCCCTGGAACAAGTCCAATTCCTGAATCCCTCACTCGCCTTGAATCTAGAAGGAGTGCACATGAACGCGTACGTTGAAGAAGGGAAGTTTATCCCGACTCTGTCCGCGGCTGATGATGCAGATATTGCCAAGACGGTTCAGGAGGAAGAAGTTGACGCCAATCTCCATCCGACCAACAATAGTTGGCATTGTGCCATTTTGCAACTTTACGGTGTGGGTCTGTTTTCCTTTTAGTCTCTGTAGGTTTTGTACCTTTATTGTAGACACTGCTTTTCCCGTGTAGGGCTTTCATTTGTGAAGACCCGATTTAACAGCTTAAATCATATGCGCTTATTTTTTATTTAGCGTCTTGCAAGTTGAAGGTTCCATAATTGACGTGATCAAGGTCAAGGAAACACTCCTTTCTAGTATGCCTTGTTCTGGTAGACTCGGCATTTAAATGGTGTATACACCGAACTTGGGCGGCTATGTCGTTACATGATTCACGAAAGCGAGCGTTTGCCGATTCGCACATGTTTATTTTGGCCATTGTGGATAACACGATAAACACGAATTAAGTAATCCGAGTTTCATCATCCTATCATCGGATTTTTGCCGCCATGATCCCGTAAATGTGAGCTCTTTACCAAGATGCATATTCGGCCGTTTTTCTTTTACATGATTTATGAACTTTGATTCATACATGTTATGCTCGACTCCTTTTGAACAAATTGGGAAATACGGGTACTACCGCCCGTCCTTTTGATTCATTCAATGCACGGCCTTACATCAAAGATTCGATTCCTGTAGGAATTTGATACATATTCATGACCAAGTAAGCCTGAAAGTAAAGTTAATAAAGGGAAATATTGAAATCAAACGAAAACAAAACATTGAAAACAAACAACTACATCAACTTTGACTATCAGCTATAGTAAGCCTTAAGTTTGTCCGCATTCCAAGTTCTTTTGATTGCTTCTCCTTTCAGTGATTCCAAAAGGTAAGCACCCTTTCCGAGTTCATCTCGGATGCGGTAAGGACCTTCCCAATTTGCGCGAGCTTCCCATCTCGGCATTCTTGTTGCCTATATCGGCCCTTCGCAAAAAGACCCAAATCATCCTTTTTGAAGGAACGTGGGTTTATTTTCCTATTGTACCGAGTCGCGACGAGTTGTTTTGTGGCTAAATCTCGCAAGTGAGCCGTGGTTCTAACTTCGTCAATCGATCTAGCTCGACCGCGATGCCCTCGTCATTTTTCTGTCCTTCTTTGTGAAGTTCTCACTTTTCTCCATGAGGGCTCGCCGATTTCAACTGGAATCATGGCCTCACAAACCGTACGTCCCGGCTGAAGGCGTCTCTCCGTGGATGTTTGCACCGTGGTCCGATAACCCCACAAGACCGCATGGAGATGCTCCACCCAACTTTCCCGTTCCTCGACCATTCGCTTTTTAAGCCCGTTGACGATAACCTTGTTTGTTACCTTGGCTTGTCCGTTGGATTGTGGGTGTTCCACAGAAGCGAAATGATGCTTTATATTAAGGTCGGACATCATCTTCTGGAAGCCTTTGTCCATGAATTGTGTTCCATTGTCCGTAACTATTTCTGCCGGGATTCCGAATCGTGATATAATATTCCTTTGTAGGAATTTCTGCACTCTTGCCGAGGTGATGGTTGCCAGAGGTTCAGCTTCGATCCACTTGGTAAAGTAATCGACCGCGATGATCAGCCACTTCAGCTGCCCTGGAGCTGCCTTAAACGGTCCCAACAAGTCCATGCCCCATTTGTAGAATGGCCACGGAGCCGTGATCTGCGTCAAGTCGGTTGGTGGAACCCACATTATTTTGCCGTGCTTCTGGCAGCTACTGCATCTCTGAACATGGTCTTTGGCGTCTTGCGCAATGGTAGGCCAATAGTACCCCACCTGAACTGCTTTCCGGGCCAACACTTTTGACTCCATGTGTTGCCCATTTATGCCTTCGTGGATTTCTGCCAAGACGTATTGAGCCTGATCTTTGTTCAGACATTTAGCCATGGAGAATGCACGCCTTTGCGATACGGTTGATCGTCGACTATTACATAGGCGGCCGGGTTTCGACTAGATTCCCGGACTCGGCGGTATCCTTTGGGGTGATCCCCTCTCTAGATAATCAAGCAATCGGTTTTCTCAATCACTCGAATCCGATATCGGCATCACGCAACTTGGCTTCGGTAGGTTCTGCTGACAATTGTGCGGAGATTTCCCGGCACTTCGTGCTAGCTAGCTTGGAGAGAATGTCGGCTCTCGTATTTTCTCGCCCGAGGAATGTGCGCCGATGTCACCTCGTCAAAATTTGCCATGATGTCTTTGACCTTTGTTAAATACTTAGCCAACAACGGCCCCTTCTTTCGCTTGATAGGTCCCTTGAATGCGGGAAGCGACCAACCGAGAGTCCGTGGACACGTGCACTTGCCGAGCTCCGTTTTCCTTCGCTGCGGCAATCCGTGAATAAGGGCCTCATATTCGGCCGATTATTCGACGTCGGGAAGTCAAGTCGGAGAGAAAATTCCATTGCCACGCCTTCGGGGCTTTCCACAATAACTCCTGCACCACCCCCCTTTATGTTCGACGAACCGTCCACGAACACTTTCCATGGTTCAGCTCCTGCTTTCCCAGCTTGAGTCGAGGTTAGCTCCACTAAGAAGTCGGCCAAAGCCTGTGACTTGATTGCCTGTCGGGCCTTATAAGTGATATCAAACTCGGACAATTCAATTGCCGAACCTATCATCCTGCCAGCTAAGTCTGGCTTATGCAAAACTTGTCGTATGGGTTGATTCATTCTTACAACGATCGAATGGCCAAGGAAATAATGGCGAAGTGTCTCGTCGCCGTCAACAACACAAAAGCCATTTTCTCCAGTTTCTGATACCTCAACTCGGAACCCTGCAGAGCCCGACTCACAAAGTACACCGGTTTCGTCTCTGTCGTCGCATCTCAAACTAAAACTGCACTTACCGCCTTTTCCCCAACCGACAAGTACAGAAACAAATTTTCCCCGAATTTTGGCCGGGATAGTACCGGTGGAGATGCCAAGCACTGCTTTATTCTGTTAAATGCTTCTTCACATTCCGAGTTCCATTCTTCCTGAGCTTCCTTCTTCAAGAGTTTAAAGAACGGAGGGATTTCTCTGCGCCGACTGGGCAAGAACCTTGTCAAAGCCGCCAATCGCCTTGGTCAACCGTTGCACTTCTTTCTTGTTTGCCGGGGCTTTCATTTCCATCACGGCCCCGCACTTTTCCGGGTTAGCTTCAATGCCTCGGTTAGTCAAAAGAAAAACCCAAGAACTTTCCCCGACGGTACTCCAAAAGCACATTTCGCGGATTTAAGCGAATTTGATGCCTTCTCAACTTTTCGGATGTCTCATGTGAGATCATGAACATGGTCACCCTGCTCTTTAGATTTTACTATCATATTGTCGATGTATACTTCCACATTCTTTCCCAGTTGATCCGCAAAGACCTTTGTCATCATTCTTTGATAAGTCGCCCCTGCATTCTTGAGGCCAAATGGCATCACATTGTAGCAGTAATTTGCATTGTCCGTGATAAAGGCTGTTTTCTCTTGATCATCGGGATGCATAGCAATCTGGTTATATCCCGAGTATGCATCCATGAATGATAAAAGTTGAAAGCCGGAAGACTGGTCAACCAATTGGTCAATGTTAGGCATGGGGAATGCATCCTTTGTACATACCTTGTTCAAGTCTTTGTAGTCCGTACACACGCGCCATTTGCCGTTCGGATTTTTAACCATGACCACATTGGACATCCACGTCGTGTATTGCACCTCCCTAATGAATCCGGCCGCGATCAACTCCTGGACATGTGCTTCCAAGGCTTTACCTCAGTCCGCACCTTGTTTCCTCTTCTTTTGAGCCACCGGGGTTGACCCAGGGTGGATGGCCAACCTGTGACAACAAAACTCGGGGTCTATCCCAGGAATTTCAGATGGCGTCCATGTAAACACGTCTTTGTTTTCCCGCAAAAACTTTTCCAATTTCGCTCGCATCTTGGAATCCAACGTCTTTTCGATTTTGGTAGTTTGTTCTGGTTCAACTCCCAGGACAAAATCTTCTGTTTGTTCATTAGGTTCAGCCCTTTGCATCTTGTCTTCTTCCCTCAAGTCTAACTCTACTATATAAACGAACTTATTATCCATCTTCCCTTCACACCCCTTGGAATGTTCCGTCTTCGGGGTTTTACTTTCCTTTACCGCTTCGAAGTAACATTGCCGAGAGTCTCTTTGATCTCCTTTAATGGTAACGACCGATTCTTCCCTTGTCGTAAAATTTCAACTTTTGGTGATTAGAAGATACCAACATGTTCCGAGTCATGGATAGTTGGTCGTCCGAGGATAATGTTGTATCGAGACGGAAAATTGGCCACAACAAAATGAACTACTCCCGACTTGAATGCCTCCTTCTTCCCCAACATTAATTTGAGGTCGATGTATCCCTTTGGACGGGTGTCTTCTCCATTAAAACCTGTTAAGGTGGTCCTACACGGTTTCAGGTCCTCCGAGTCGAACCGCATGCATTTAAACGCATCCCAAAGAATTATGTCCACCGTGCTTCCATTGTCTATAAACATCTTCTTAACTCGGCAGTTTCCGACTATTCCTGTTATGACGAGCCCATCATGGTGCCTTGGCATTACATCCTCTAAGTCTTCTTTGGTAAACCCGAGCATTGGCAGATTCGTTTTTGTGTATTCTCTCTTAAACCTCGGACGGTCGATTCTGACAGAGAACCTCCTTCAAGTATTTCTTTCTCCGTCGGCGGAATCTCCTCCTCCGCCTAAACCTCCAACAATTCCATTGCGTTCATATTTTGAATCGAAACTCATCATCTCGTGTCTCTTCCTTTCTTCTCGTTCTCGCCTTTTCTTTTTGGTCGGCGGACTTTTACTTCGGTCTCCTCCGTTTGTTCTCGCCGCCTTGCGTTTGGATTACATACTTACGGAGCTTCCCTCTCGAATGAACTTTTCGATAGCGTCCCTCAAGTCCCAACAAACATCCGTTGTGTGTCCGTTGATCATGAAATTCACAATATCGGACTTGTCCAGGGTGTGTTCGTTTCGCAATGCGCGTGGTCGGTCCACTTTTCTCATCTCGGTCATGGAGACTTCCTTCCAAACTTGGGCTTGAGATACTTTCAGTGGGGCATATCGGTCATACCTTCCTTCTGCTCTTCATCCACGAGGCTTAGTATCCCTTCATCCTCGGGATTCTTGCCTGTTCGGGTTGTATCGTTCCTTCCCTCGAGGAGATGGACTCCTCTGTTTGTCCCGTGGTGCATGGCTCATAATATCCATCTGTTCCAGCTCTATGTACGTCTTTGATCGATCTCGAATTCCACCAACGTTTTGGGACGCCGCTTTACGACCGACTTCTTCGGACGTGAGGATTTGTCCGGCCGACCTATGATGCAATGCAGATGTACGTCTTTCTTTAACCCCCGCACTTGTATCGCCGTATCTTTAAAGCGTTCCGATACTTTTGCAAAGTTTCCGGTGATTGCTTCACCGATCTAACTGGAACTCGGTTTTGGGTTGCTTCCTACTTGTGGCGAAGTTGAGCAAGAATTTATTCTCCAAATTCTTCAAGTCTGGGATCGAGTTCTCTGGCAAGGTATCGAACCAGATTTGGGCTGGTCTACGTAGCGTTCCCACAAACAACTCGGGTACCACGGGTCCCGTATATCCTTTGACCATGATCTCCATTTTGAAATTGCCCACGTGCACCTGTGGGTCCTGGGTTCCATCATACTTCGGGAAATCTTTGGTGTCTAGGCCTTTTGGATAAGGCGCGGCCATTATTTTGGCCGTAAAAGGAGTCGTGACTTTCTCTTCATCATCAGAGCTTGCTTCCGATGACGGCGACGCAAAGATCTTTTTTAGAAAGGTTTGGATGCTTAGGACCAGTTCTTTGTCTTTTTTTCGATGTCTCAACCGACGCTTGTTCCTTTCCGGCGTTATCCGTGTTGTCGCGAGTAGCCACTATCCGATCTTGTCTTTTCTTGCTTCTAGCTTCCCGTGTATCATTCCTCATCTCGGGCGTGTCTTCGTTGTGATCTGGCTCCGTGACGTCCCAATATTTCGAGATGTCGGGACGCCATTTTGGCTTGGGTCCACATTGCTTTTTCCCGCATTGCCTTCATGATCCTCGGTTCGTCCAACATGACACCCGACTAGTTTCCTCAATTATTCATTGCGGTGGTACATCTCCTCTCTCATAACCCGGACGTCCTCCTCCCTTTGTAACCGATTACGTGTTTCCATCTTGTCTATTCGATCCAATACGGAACCAAGGGTGGTTCGTAATATTTGAATATCGAGATTGACCACTTGAAATTCTGACGTCCGATTGTCTGGTATAGCCTGGGTTCCGGCTTGCTGGATAACGACATTCTTAGGGGGTGGAGAATTCGCTGTGTCCGACGTCTCCGCTTCGGTCTCCACCACCACTTGTTCTGCGTCTGGGTTCATCGGGCCCTCCTATTGTGACGTTTGTCCATCGAGTTGTTGTTCTGGTTGTTCTTCTGGCAATTGGTTCTGCCGAGTTGTTGAACCACGTCCTCTTGTGTTCGCCATTTGCTATGGTAAGCTTGTAGCTTTGTGGTTTGGGATTCGAAGTTTACTCATCCCCATGGTCGGCGCCAATGTTCCGAAGTGGAACACAAATGTCCAAGCCCTTAAGGCTGGTTAATGTTCAATATAGGATCTGGTAAGGCTTATCCAATGCTATCTATGGAGTAGATAACAATGGACAAGATGATCACTGTACACAGCAAAGGTGTGGGGTGTGTGCACAGTGGGACGGTATCTAAAAGAGTAGGAGAATCAATCTGTGTACCGTTCACCGGGGTATGCCCCTATTTATAGTGAGGCCGGGTTGGTCTGACTTTCTCGGTAACCTGCCCCCATTATGTCACGTTCTGTGTCCCACTCCCTGCACTACTATGGTAGTGGGGGTAATCGTGGGATAGCTGGTCTTCTAATAGGCTTGACCTGGTCTGGCCCATTTCCGAGGTCCATAACACTCTTCATTGTAAAGTTTCAGTTGAGAAAATACTTGGAGATAGCTGGAATAAATTCTGTAAAGATCCCATTGTCTTGCAGATAATAAAGTCAAACCAAGATCCCACAACAACATTAATGTTTCCAAACTGATCAATTGCATGAAGAGGGTCATAAATTAAATATATCACCGACTCCATAGCTTAAAAGCAATAATTCAATCACGGCCTGGTCATACTCATCTTTCATCATCCAAGGCATCTCTCGAACTTTGGATGATTAGAGACATGAATTCTCCCCAATAAGAGTTGGCTTAAGATTCTCCACAATTTGCTCATATTTATCCATGAATCTAAGACAGACCATCTATCTCACCACACTAAATGACAGAATTATCATATAAATGCAAGAGAAATAATATATTTTCTATTGGCAAAACAGATTTTCTATCCTTCACATTCGGCATTTTAGATAAACAAGTAATTCCCCAAAGGAGAAAAACAAATGGAATAGCCTTTATTAAATCTGAAATTAAGAAGGAAGACATTTACCATAATATGTGACTCCCTTCAAGAAGATGATATTTCGATTTGCAAAGAAGCATTTTCCTCCTTCAATTGATTTGGAGATGCTAATGCTAAGCACTATCGCAGATCAACAAGTGGAAGTGCATTTTGCGAACACCTGTAGAGCTTCACCATGCATGGCCAAAAACACTTCAAGTTCTTTGGAAGCTTCATACTGACGATTTCTTGAATTCTTTTGATAAATTGGATCTTCCATAGCTTGAGATGTCAAGAGTCTTGAAGACTAAACACATATCCATCTTCTGGGCATCAAATACCCTGCTGCAAGTTATAATAATTGGCGCATTTCTTAAATCATCATCATCATCGTAAGCTTTCAATCCCTGCTCTATGCACAATTTCATGACCCTCTTCACCTGCGTACTCTGACTCCATTCCTGAATCCCCTCGTTCTCCTCCATTATCAAAATCCCAGTGATTATCAACTAGAAGCACCACTGTATTCAAGTAGGTCGCTTATTTGAAGTAGCTCCAAAAATTTCCTGAGGTCAATTTGAGGTTGATCATCTGAAGTTGATTTGCCGAGATCAACCTGAGGTTGATCTGCCGAGATATACCTGAGGTCGTTTTGCCGAGATAGACCTGAGGTTGTTTTGCTGGGATAGAAATGAGGTCTTTTTGCCGAGATAGAGACATTGCCTTGTATTCAGTTAAAATGCAACCTCGGCATTAAGAAACCTCGTCAAGCAGGTCTGAGCATAAATGGATTGCAATCTCAACATGCTCTGAAAGCATCTATCATTCATGCCGACTTCAACTATCTCGGCTACAATGCTTTGCGTGTCGGCTTAAATGACCGATTCCAAAACGCCTAAAACCGGAACACTGGGAACTGAGAAAGGAATCTCGGTTCTGTGATCTCGGCTTCAATGAATGGAGAGTCGGCTGCACGAATCGAGCAAATGCCCCCACTCTCAACGGAGGAGGCTCATCCGGAGAAGTTAACGGAAAGACATAAATTTTAGATGTAACACTCCCGACATTCTCTGAATCAGATTCTCTGTCTGGCCATCTCCCCCCTTTTGTTACCAGAGAGCAAACAAATCGGCCACTTTGTGAAGTATTTCCTCAGTGAGCAAGAAGAATTGAATCCGAAGAAAGAAACTCAGCCGAAACTCGAATCGAGACGACAAGGAGAACACCCATCATGTTGTGGCATTATGGAAATGCACTTCCTCCTTAGGTCCGTCAATATTTAGACCTCGTGACAACCTTGATTTCCAGGGATTATCCATCTCTTCGACGGTTCTTGAATTGCTATGTCAATCGTAAATTTACAGCGATAGATTTAGGGCTTTTCTTGAATTTCTTTGGTTGTAGGAATCGAAGTTTACCGACTCCCCACGGTCGGTGCCAATGTTCAATCATAGAACAAGATAGATCGGAGTTGCAGACTGGCATTTAGCCAAAAAGGGGTGGTGTGTGTGCTCTGTGAGGCAATATCTAAATAGTCAATTCAGAATGGAGAGAGTGCACCTGGAGAACATGCTTATATATATAGAGATTTTTTTGGGTTTCTCCTATTGGTCGTGCGTATCCTCTCTTGCCATGAATATCCCATGATTCAAGTCGCTTCTCTCCCATTATCTGCATTATCTTAGATCATGGGCATGATCATGGGGTGATTGGTGATTTACCTTAGGATTAGGGTTTGGACATTGGGACTTATGTGCCTCCAAGCCCAAGTGTCTTGCCTTAATATCTCGAGCCATACTTTTATTCCATAACACATTCTATTTGTCTATTAATATTAACTATACTTTTCTATTGTCTGATATTAGCATGTTAGATTTCATTATTGTTGAGTCTAATTAAATGGGAGTCCGCAAAGTGAAAAGCCTCACATTTGTTAAAGCTTAGAAATCTATCAATTGTTTTTTTGGCTTTTCTGTTCCTTATTTTTTTTTAATAGGTTTCCAAATATTTCAAGCATCTTAGCGTAGTTGGGGTATAATTATATACACATGTATTTTAAACTGTTTGTTTCTATCAAAAGCTACCTTTTGGTATTAACATTTTTGTTTTCAAAACTTGCAAGAAACATTGCACAACCACAAGATTACTGATGAGTTCGATGAGGATGAAGAAACTTTAAAAAGTGAAATGACAGGAAATGAAAATTTTCATCTGCCCTTTTTATTATTCTCTATTATGTATTAACTATTAAGTGAAATTTTCCTACCCATATACTTGTAGGTTTATGGAAATCCAACCAGTCACAAGTGCTAGTTTTAAATAACCTCACCACACGTCGCATCGAATTAGAGAAAAATGTGCAAAGATAGAAGCGAGCATTCATAGTTTGAGCACAAGATTAAGCAAATGAAGCAGAGAATACATGCTCAACTAGCTGTCTTGATACAAAGGGACAATTAGCAGCTTCTACTTCATCTACTCCCAATCTTGTTGTCACACCAACTAGTCATTTTTCATAGTTTTCATGTTTGATCTTTTCTAATGGACAATCTTTAAACTTTGTTTAGAA
>JAFJYI010000499.1:0-141221 GCA_019022655.1 Acacia acuminata | reverse complement strand
ACATATAATTTCTACCACAACAATTACAAAGATAAATTAGATTTAGCCCCTTACGATGCACAAGACTTTAAGTTGTTTAAGTACTTCACTTGATTTTCATACTTTTGATCATCGTGGCACGTGGGGAAAATAAATGAAGGCCAAAACTCTTGCAGTTTTTTGCATTTTATTTAATGTTAGCACTGAAAGATGCACTTTTTCATTGTCCTTTACAATAGGCTTTCATTTCAATAAAACCGTAGCTATCATCAATCAAAAGTCAGCATGAGTCAATCCATATATCATCGAAATCCAACTTCCCTATGCTAGATTTCGACAAAATTTACAAGCTACAATTGTGATTAAAACCTCCTTTAAAAGTAACAGAAAATAGAGCAAGAAAGAGTGTGTGTTCACCTTTATTCTGCTCAGTGGCGGAGCCACACTTGTTCCTATTGGGTGTCAAGTACCCACAAAATTTTAAAATAGATATATTATTTAGCGGAAATGTGTTAGCATCCATAGGCCCATAGCTCAGCGGTTGAGCCTTGATCAAAGATTATGAGGTCATTGGTTCAATCCTCATGAAAAGCACAAGCATTTTTTTCCTTTACCACTCTCCCTCGCAGCCTCTTCATTTTTTTTTTTTTTTGGGTCAACCAGCCTCTTCATTTTTTTGATACAGGGTCATTCTTCATTTTTTTGATACAAGGTCATTCTTCATTGTTTCTTGGGGATTCTGAGTTCGAGCTCGATATTTATACTCCCTCATCTCTAAACCAAAAAAAAAAAAAAAAAAAAAAAAAAAAAAAAAAATACTCCTCATCTCTAAACCCAAAAAAAAAAAAAAACCCCTTTTTCATTTCTTATTATTTTCCTAAGTTTTTACTCCTTATGAAAAACACATGTAGTAATAGTTTTATCTCGTGATTTCAAAATGTTAAAAAAGATAGTTTATACCTCCAATTTTTGTCTTACGTATGTGATGATAGTTTATACCTCTTGACATTGGATGAAATTTGTTAGGATTTAGAAAATTCATATTTTATTGTTGATTTGATGATAGATGGTAATCCTATTTTATGTACATATGATTTACTTAGAACCCATTGAAAGGAGTTTTCTTTTCTTTTCTTATCTATATTCATTTGATTTTTAATGCATTTAAAATTTTCCTTTAAAAAAATTTTTGGGGCGTTGCCCCCAACCCCCAAATCCCTTCACAAATCATGCACCCACAAATATAAATTCCTTGCTCCGCCACTGATTCTGCTATCTACACTTTCAAATATCTTCTGCTACCACATAAACATGTGGTGCTGAAGTTTTGAAACTGTTTCTATGCCATTTCTTTCCTCCGGTACTGTTAAAACTTTTCAGACTGATTCAATGATTGGTGCCATGAATTGCATGTGTTCTCCTGTCCAAGTTAGCGAAAGGCAAAACGCACACTAAGATGTTAGACATTTATAAAGCTTGAGGAGAGCAGCGCTAAGTAGGCAATCCCCTTAGTGAAGTGTGGTACTTCAATAATAAAAAAGCATGATGTGTTAATAAATTAAATTTATTTCCTTATTCTCAATGAAGTATTAATTGATTAATTTACTTTTTCACAGGACATGTTATTTATGTGCTTGGATTCAATCTTGCTAAGTGTTATGTCTAAAAATTGTTTCTCTATTTGTGATTGATGACTTGGATTGTATGCTTGGCTTCAAGGTTGCATTTCTTGAAGTCTTTGCAATCTACGACCCATTCAATTTGTCTCTCTTATTCTTTCCTTTTTGTTTCGTATCCACTCTTTCCATTACCGCTGTTTTATTTGCACTTAAGTCAACATTACACCCCAATAAAAGTGCTCATAATTTATGCTTGATAAGTGATTTTTAGGTGGACATGTGGACAATGGTCAAGCCTATGGTAGTGAGAATAGGTAGGATGGAGAGCAAACACAAACCTTCAAACACTTGAGTGATAAGAGTAAACACTTTACCTAGTGAGGGAATCAAGGTTGCATTGCATCCTTGTTAATTGTTTTACCATGTTACTAGTTGACTTGAGGTGAGTGACATGGTTTGAATGGCTGGGCATTGATGTATTTGGTGATCCTCTATTCTATGCTATAACTTGTTCATCCTACTTGATTTTCTTGGGATTTTTACTTTCTTCCTTTAATTTTCCTTCCATCAACCTTCAAGTTTTAGAACTGCTTTTGTGTTCCCCGCTTTCAGCTGCTTTTCATCTGTGAATAGCCCGTATGCTACCAATTACTCAGACATGGTTTCTCTGACCAAACCCCCTACTAACTGTACATTTTTAAAAGTTTTTAGTATTTTAGGTCGGCACTCCTGGAGTAAAACTTTGTTGGCCAATCTACACCTTAACCCTTTTTTTTAACATCCCATTGATTTGGTGATTGTACAAATTCAGAATTATAATGACAAATATATTGGTGTAGATGACTAAATTATGTATTTTTTTGCCTATTGATATGTAGTTTCAAACTTTGTGAATTCATCTATAACTCTGACTGCATTTGTAAGTCGAAGATCTTGAACGAGTAGATAGGAGAAGAGCGTTGTAACATCCCAAATTTTGCGATTCAATTAGAGATATTTTATGGAAATTTATGATGAAATCTTAGCCTAAAAGAATTATTAGAATTTAAGGACCTATTTTCTTGAGAAATTCAAAGAAAATAGTTAGAGGTTGATTTATAGCCCAAGATTTTTAGAGAAATTACTTTAAGGATTAAAGAAGTATATTAAGGAAGAAAATCCTTATAAAACAGCAAGGATTCGTTTCTAGTATTTATTTTGTAATTAAGCAATAATGATGAGGCAAGGAGTAATTAATTACTAAATTAATAACAATCAAATAAAATAATAAATAAATACATCTTCAACATCATAAGTTCATAACCCTTCATTCCAACGTGTACACCCTCCTTGCAATATCCATTAGGCTTAAAATACTCACAACCCATTTTGACTTGCTCCATGAAACCCAACAATAACCACCAGCAATACGTGACCCAATGCTTACCAAATATCAAAACCCACACAAAAGCCCATATGTCCAGTGCCAAATCCTCAACATCTGATATATTCAAAACGCAGATGCAAGTGACAGTTTAATGGGAATAGCAAAATACATGTCATTTCACTAATAATTATCCAACTGAAACACGTTAAGCAAAGTCAGAGAAAGATATTAGCAGAGTCTAAATCTCATTTTCGGCCACCCAACTGTTCACGCAAGCTCAGACTTCCCCATACTCCTTGAGCCCCCTCACGTATCTTTCCCCAACGGTCCATTCTTTTCCCTTCCTCGGACTAGACCCTCCCTTCTCTTTATATTTCATGCTCCTTTACTCCCATTCATTCATGTTAAGCGTAACAGAACCAGAGGCCGAAGTTGAGAGGAACTGAAGTAGGGAGAAAGAGAGAGAGAGAGAGAAAGAGGGAAAAATCCATTTACCCTTCTTTGTTTTAAAACAGCGAAACAGAGGTGTGTGTGGCAAGGAGTAGCTGCGAGCTTTAGTCTATCGAAAGATTAGCTAGGTAAGTGTTGAGCTTCATCTCCTTTTGTTTCATTTTTTTTTAAAAAAAACGTCACTTAGTTAATGAATGAATATATATATATATATATATATAGGTATGCGTTTTAGCTTCAAGCTATGCATATATGGATATGTACCTTGAGGCTATATAAAAGAGAAGGAAAGCTGATGTACATATAAATATATATAGAAAGAAACCTAACTGATATATATATATAAAAAAAAAAGTGGTCACGTTGTTGATATATTTTGTTACACTCATATATGTATTTTTTTACTGCACTCACGTGTGTATATATATATCTATAGTTAAGAAACAAATGGGGGTTACTTATTTCCTTGCTTTGTGATTTATCATCGTACAAAGGATCCCCAACTGGTTTGACTATTGAAAGTATGGCATGGGTGAAAAGTAAACATTCAGATTCTATGTGTGCGTGTTTTTCTCTTTTTTGTTTTGTTTTGTTTTTGTTTTCCTTTCATTGATTACTTTGTATTACGTTGGAAGAATATTAGCATTTTTAAACCTCTACTATTTTTGAGACAATAATTGTTGTTACATTTGAAAGGAAGGAGATGATTAAAAAAAAAAAAAAAAAAAAAAAAAAAAAAAAAAACCTAGCTATCATACCGTATATATATATAAATATATATGAGTGTCGCTGCTTAGAGAAAACAAATGGATATATATGTTGCTGCTGCACTTTGGTTTAGATATATAGGTTTAAATATATAGGCATGCTTCCACTTTGCTTGTCTGATAGACACAGAGGTATTAGTGTATTAAAAAGGTATATATATGTAGTTTAAAAAATAGAAGCTTGATAATACATATAAGCATGAAATGTTGCTGCATAGGAAGGGAAAACGAAACAATTGCTGCATGAGTATATCACTGTGTTTTTATTTTTATTTTTTATTGTTCAAAACCTTGCTGATGCATAAAAAAGGGAGCTTTTGCAAATATATATATATATATATATATATAGACTATTGCACCAAAACCACTACACGTAATTTTGCTATGTGTGTGTATGTGTCATAAACTCAAAGTCTCTTGTTGCATTGGTGTGTATGTGCCGCTACACCTGGAGGTGATTTAGGATATTAAAAAGGGTGTTGTTATATTATACACACACATACATATGAGTTGAATAAAAATAGTTAAGCTTTTGTAACCTTGTGATCACTGTTGTGAGGTGAATTATATGCAAAATGCATTTTTATAAATATTTAACTCAAATTGCATGGTGCATATTTTATTTATCAAAGATTTTGGAAAAAATATGAGAAACATTATACTTTAGAAAACCATGAGAATCTTTAAATAAAATGCATTAAAAACAAAACTTATATGATGATTGTACTTATAAGCTCCTAATTCAAAGGGTTGCGTTAGCCTTTGAGAGTTCAAAACAATCGTAGATGAATAATAAAAATAATGAATTAAATAAATAATAATAATAATAATAATAAACTAAATGAATAAACAATTAGTATTATTATTACTAATAAGAAATAGAATAAATAATAAAAGAGAATTATTAATTAATAAATAAAAAGGGTATTATTAGTAAGGGAAATTTTTGGGGGTTAATCTATTCTTAATCCCTTTAAAAAAATTAATTAATTACATTTCACGTAGTTAGTTACTTTGCGATGTAAGAAGTGACTAATGACAATGATAAACGTTTGTAGGCAGACCTTGACACCTCAATCAATCCCAACACCTACCGGACCAGTTAAGGATTCAAGTTTGAGGTGGGTAACTGTTATCTTATTAGCTTGTATGTATGTAATTCATGTATGACTGATCATGGTTGCTAGATAATTTGCATGTGTGTATCCTAGCTATGGATTGGGGCTGCGTGTCCTAAAACGGAGCTACGTGTTCCATAAGGGCTGCGGTCCTTGGCCGATAACTGCGGTTACGGTGCGATTTGTTTATTGTGAATTATTCTATGCTTATACATGTGTTATACTATCATTTACATTACGTACTTACATATGAGATTAACTCACTACCCCGGGGTTCATTCATTTGAACTCCATAGGCCGCATGAAAGCGAAACAGTAGTGGTCGGGATCAAGAGGCAAGATGCGGTAAGGGTTACGCGAGATGGAACTATTTGGAAAAATATGAATAGTTAGCCTGTACTTTAACGTTTATCATCTTGTCTATTTTGGATTATTGTATTAACATCCCACTATGGGATGGATTCGAATCACGAAAAATTTATCCTTGTATTTTCAAACAAAGTATTTTATGAAAATTGTATTTCGCAATTAAGTCGTCCAAATCATTTTGATGTCTGTGCGCTACAACTCTGATAAGTAAAGGCGTATAAAGGACGGGCGTTACAGTTTGGTATCAGAGCATCGATTTGGACAAAGTTTTTGAAAAGGATTTGACAAAACTTAGTTATTTTGAAAACAGGATGAAGGTTTATGAGGGAGAATTACCCCCTGATGTACCTTACGGTTTCTACCGTACGCGCGAAGGAACGCTGAAGGGCCGAACCGCTAGGAAGAGCGTACCACCCGTACCCGAACCCATAAAGCTGCACCAGAAAAGGAAGGCTGTCGTACTCGCGGATCATCCATCCAAAGAGGACACAAAGGCTGGACCTTCTAAGGCCAGCAAACCTTCACTTGTCCACCTTATAGATACCTGTCTGTTTGATCATATTAACTAGCTTTTCATGCAGACTTGGGTGGACATAACCGACCAAGAGACTCTATATCAAACATACCTGGAAAAGGTCGGCAAGCTCTATGCCAACAAGAAGAGGCATGGTCATGTGGACTATGACCTTGACGCTTGGATGAATATAACCCTGTTCCACTTTCCCCCTACCGAAGCCTGGTGGGATAGGATAGAGGCCATCTTTGAGAAGTATGAGTTTGTTGACTTTGAATCCTTCATAGAGTACATGGATGAGTACGTAGCAGCTCATATGTAGATGAAGCTTAGGTTAAGGAAGAAAACCAACTTAGTATTTGTAGTAGGCATGTATCAACTATCCCCAAAGTCCTAGGGATGTTATATTAAAGAATGGCATTTTGTAATGTTAAGTACTTTAACGACTTAGCAAGATTACGAAAACGTTAGTAACATGTATGATTTATGCTTTTAATTGCATATCAATGTTGTGAATGACTATTATGCCTTTGTTATTAATGACTAATCTTCTTGGCGTATAGTACGAAGGTGTTACAATGATGAAAACAAGGGCAAGACCAAGGCTGATCCTGAGCAGGCGCCCCAACAAGAAGTAGATACACCTGCACGTGGAAGGGGTAGAGGCCGAGGCAGGGGAAGGCCCAATCAACAAGTACCTCTAGCCTAGGATCCCATACGACAGGAATTGGATGAACATCGTGATGCGTTGAGAGAACTCAGGGAGGAGGTATTTTTGTTAAGAACGGAGCGAAACGAAGAAAGGCAGCGTGCTAAAGCTGCGGAAGCACAACTAGCCCATAGGGTGGAGATAGAAGAAGAAGAACAAGAAATTAACCCTCCACAGTTAGAGGCTCCACCTCCTGCCCGACCACAATAACAAAGGGCTATTGGAGAATCCCAGTTCTGGACTGTCCAATTCTGCAAGCACAGACCACCATCATTCACTGGTGAGATTAATGTAGAGGCTGCTGAAAATTGGCTACTCAGACTGGAGAAAATCTTTGAATTCATGGAGTGCCCTGAAGAGCGAAAGGCACAGTTGGCTATATATAAGCTAGAAGGTGATGCAGATCAATGGTGGAAAGGCGTGGCGAAGGCTCTACGTGACCAATACAGACCAATTACTTGGGAGTTGTTCCAAGAAAAGTTCAATGAGAAGTATTTTCCCCACTCAGTCCAAGTAGAGATGGAGCATGAGTTCATTACCATCAAACAGAAACCGGGAGAATCTTTTGACAAGTATCTAGCGAGATTCGTCAACCTGTCCCGCTACTCCTTCTACCTAAAGAAGAATGAAGATGATGAATGGAAGGCAGGCATGCTCATCAAGGGACTAAAATTTGAGATGAGGGATAGGCTAATCTCCCGACGATTCCGTACATTCCACCAAGCTGAGGAAGAATGTAGGATAATTGAACGCAACCTGAAGGAGTTGCATGCAAGTAGAATGGAGATGACTCACAGTGGGAATAATTAGGGGAACCCCACAGAAATCAAAAGAGGAAAGGGAACTGGTCTGGCTACAAGGGCGGGAACAAGAAGCCCAATCACTTCAAGAAATACAACCCAAGACCACTAGTGCCCCGACCTTGTGTGAAGTGCGGGAAGAGCCACCCGGGGACAGGGTGTGATGGGAAGTTGATCTGCCTTAAGTGTAATCAGCTGGGACACTTTAGCTTTAACTGTCCACAAAACACCGGCGAGAAGAGGCCACTAAATCACGGAAGGGTTTTTGCTTTGACCCACGAAGAGGCCAGAAAATCTCCTGACATGATCCAAGGTACAATCTCACTAAATGGTAATTCTTTGCAAGCATTATTTGATTCAGGTGCTAGTCATTCTTTTATTGCTTGTGATTGTGCTAAAAGGCTAGGGATGAACACCCATAGGTTGACATATGATTTGATTGTGAATACACTGCTTGGTGTTAAGTCTGTAGTATCTGATACATGTTTGAATTGTGTATTGACTATAAATGGACATGAGTCCATCTTAGTTTTAATTTGTCTACCGTTGGTTGATATTGATGTCATACTAGGATTGAATTGGCTAATGGCCAACAACGCTCTGATCGACTGCGGTAACAAACAAATCCTGTACTCACAGTCAATAGGATACTACGGCAAACAACTTGAATCTTCTCATTGCTCAAGAAGCGAAGAAATGTATAAATCAAGGTTGCCTAGGGTATATGGTGTTCTTCTCAGTACAGGCAGAGTCAGAACCATCACTATCAAATATACCAGTAGTGAACGAATTCCCTGAAGTATTCCCAGAAGACATTAGTGGATTGCCACCAGTGAGAGAAGTTGAGTTTACTATTGAGCTTATGCCTGGCACGGGACCTATCTCCAAACCACCCTACAGAATGGCACCTAGTGAGATGACAGAATTGAAGAAGCAAATCGAAGAGTTACTTGAGAAAGAATTTATCCAACCCAGTGTGTCACCCTGGGGAGCTCCTGTACTGTTTGTGAAGAAAAAGGATGGGAGTCTTCGACTTTGCATCGATTACAGGGAGTTGAACAAGGTAACAATCAAAAACAAATACCCACTCCCTAGAATTGATGATCTGTTAGACCAATTATCTGGTTCCTACGTTTTCTCGAAGATTGATCTGCGCTCAGGATACCATCAGTTACATGTAAGAGCTGAGGATGTTCCGAAAACAGCCTTCAGGACCAGATATGGGCACTATGAGTTTATGGTGATGCCCTTTGGTTTGACTAATGCACCTGCAGTGTTCATGGACTATATGAATCGAATTTTTCGTGAGTATCTAGATCAGTTTGTGGTGGTCTTCATTGATGACATTTTGATCTACTCCAAGAATAAAGAGGAACATGAGCACCATCTGCGGCAAGTACTTAAGGTACTAAAAGGGAAGCAACTCTATGCCAAGTTGAGCAAATGTGACTTTTGGCTTTCAAAAGTTAAATTTCTTGGCCATGTGATATCACGAGATGGGGTCGCTGTTGATCCTAGTAAAGTGGAAGCAGTACTAGACTGGAAGAGACCAAAGACAATAACTGAAATACGGAGTTTCTTGGGTCTGGCGGGATATTACCGCAGATTCATAAAGGATTTCTCCAGACTTGCCTTGCCATTAACAAAGCTGACGTGAAAGAACCAATCATTTGTTTGGGATGAGCATTGTGAGGGTAGCTTCAGAGAACTGAGGGAGAGGTTGACTACAGCACTAGTATTGATTATCCCAGATTCGGGAGAGACATATGCTGTCTATAGTGATGCTAGTAAGCATGGATTGGGATGTGTCCTGATGCAGCAGGGCAGAGTGGTGGCTTATGCCTCTCGACAACTGAAGCCTCACGAGGTAAACTACCCAACTCATGATTTGGAGCTCGCGGCTATTGTTTTTGCATTGAAAATTTGGCGGCATTATTTGTATGGCAATACCGTGAACTGTACTGTGACCACAAGAGTCTGAAATAGCTCTTTGACCAGAGAGAGCTGAATATGAGACAGCGTAGATGGATGGAGTTGCTAAAGGATTATGACCTGGACATTAAATATCACCCAGGGAAAGCCAATGTTGTCGCAGATGCTTTGAGCAGAAAAGTAGTGCAGGTAGCATTCATGATGATCCACGAACAGAAATTGCTAGAAGATTTCAGGGATTTGAATCTGTCAAATCAAATTGCTGTGAAACCAAAAGAGCCTCATGAGGTGTATCTTGCAGGTCTTCTTGTTAGCCAAGGAGAGTATGATCTGAGGGATGAAATTGAAGAAGCTCAGAAGCAAGACGAACAGGCAAATGCTATACGAGAGATGATCTCTTGGAATGAAACTCAAGATCACGATCTATCACCCATTGGATTGGTGAGGTATAAGAAGAGAATTTATATACCGCCAAATGAGGAGTTGAGGGAGAAAATCTTGGATGAAGCTCACAAGAGTAAATACACGTTACATCTAGGCATGGTCAAAATGCACTAAAACCTGAAATCTGGGGTCTGGTGGCCAGGGTTGAAGAAAGATGTAACCCAGTATGTGGCCAAATGCTTAACTTGTCAGAAAGTGAAACTTGAACATCAACGACCGCCAGGACCACTTCAGAGAATTGAAATTCCAGAATGGAAGTGGGAGGATGTTACCATGGATTTAGTAGTGGGATTGCCTAAGATCAGGCATTTTGATGCAATCTGGGTAATTGTTGATTGTTTCACTAAGACATCATACTTTATTCCCATCAATGCTAGTTATTCTCCTGAGAAGTTGGCTAAGGTCTATATCAAGGAGATAGTGAGACTCCATGGTATACCAAAGAGTATTATTTCTGATAGAGACCCTCGATTCACATCCCGATTCTGGCAAGCTTTACATGAAGCTTTGGGGTCAAAATTAAAATTTAGCACGACTTATCACCCCCAGACCGACGGTCAATTTGAACGGACCATACAAATGCTAGAAGATATGCTGAGAGCGTGTGTACTGGACTTCAAAGGGAATTGGGATCAATATCTCCCATGAGCAGAGTTTGCGTATAATAACAGCTATCATTCGAGCATTCAAATGGCTCCGTTTGAGTACTATATGGCAGGAAATGTCGATCACCCATTTGTTGGACAGAGTTGTCCGAGAGATGGCTAATTGGGCCAGACATAGTTGACAAAACCTCCGAAGGTATTGAGCTAATCAAGAAGAGGCTCCAAGCAGCGCAAAGGAGGCAGAAAAGCTATGCAGATAAAAGGGAAGACCTCTGGAGTTTGATGTGAAAGACCATGTTTTTCTGAAAATATCTCCAGTTACAAGAGTGGGTAGAATGTTAAAGAGAAGTTAAGTCCTCGATATGTTGGTCCATTTGAAATATTGGCGAAACATGGACCAGTAGCCTACCAGCTAGCCTTACCCCCAAACATGTGTAAACTTCATGATGTATTCCATGTTTCTCAGCTAAAGAAGTATCAACTGGACCCTAAGCATGTCATAGAGTATGAAGATGTGGAACTCCGACATGATAATACTTTTGTGGTTGAGCCGATACGGATCATTGACCGTAAGGAAAGGCAGCTCCGGCGCAAGAGTATTCGGTTTGTAAAAGTGGTTTGGAAAGGTTTATCTCCCAAAGAGGCAACATGGGAAACAGAGGGAAGTATGAAGGAGAAGTACCCGGAATTTATGGCTCAGAGTTTACAAAATATGTAGCAAATTTCGAGGTCAAAATTTAAATTAACGGGGGAGAAATGTAACATCCCAAATTTTGGGATTTTAAATTAGAGATATTTTATGGAAATTTATGATGAAAGCTTAGCCTAAAAGAATTATTAGAATTTAAGGACCTATTTTCTTGAGAAATATCCTCAACATCTGATATATTCAAAACGCAGCTGCAAGTGACAGTTTAATGGGAATAGCAAAATACATGTCATTTCACTAATAATTATCCAACTGAAACACGTTAAGCAAAGTCAGAGAAAGATAATAGCAGAGTCTAAATCTCATTTTCGGCCACCCAACTGTTCACGCAAGCTCAGACCCTCCCATACTCCTTGAGCCCCTCACGTATCTTTCCCCAACGGTCCATTCTTTTCCCTTCCTCGGACTAGACCCTCCCTTCTCTTTATATTTCATGCTCCTTTACTCCCATTCATTCATCTCCTTTTGTTTCATTTTTTTTTTAAAAAACGTCACTTAGTTAATGAATGAATATATATATATATATATATAGGTATGCGTTTTAGCTTCAAGCCTTGCATATATGGATATGTACCTTGAGGCTATATAAAAGAGAAGGAAAGCTGATGTACATATAAATATATATAGAAAGAAACCTAACTGATATATATATATATATAAAAAAAAGTGGTCACGTTGTTGATATATTTTGTTACACTCATATATGTATTTTTTTACTGCACTCACGTGTGTATATATATATCTATAGTTAAGAAACAAATGGGGGTTACTTATTTCCTTGCTTTGTGATTTATCATCGTACAAAGGATCCCCAACTGGTTTGACTATTGAAAGTATGGCATGGGTGAAAAGTAAACATTCAGATTCTATGTGTGCGTGTTTTTCTCTTTTTTGTTTTGTTTTGTTTTTGTTTTCCTTTCATTGATTACTTTGTATTACGTTGGAAGAATATTAGCATTTTTAAACCTCTACTATTTTTGAGACAATAATTGTTGTTACATTTGAAAGGAAGGAGATGATTAAAAAAAAAAAAAAAACCTAGCTATCATACCGTATATATATATAAATATATATGAGTGTCGCTGCTTAGAGAAAACAAATGGATATATATGTTGCTGCTGCACTTTGGTTTAGATATATAGGTTTAAATATATAGGCATGCTTCCACTTTGCTTGTCTGATAGACACAGAGGTATTAGTGTATTAAAAAGGTATATATATGTAGTTTAAAAAATAGAAGCTTGATAATACATATAAGCATGAAATGTTGCTGCATAGGAAGGGAAAACGAAACAATTGCTGCATGAGTATATCACTGTGTTTTTATTTTTATTTTTTATTGTTCAAAACCTTGCTGATGCATAAAAAAGGGAGCTTTTGCAAATATATATATATATATATATATATAGACTATTGCACCAAAACCACTACACGTAATTTTGCTATGTGTGTGTATGTGTCATAAACTCAAAGTCTCTTGTTGCATTGGTGTGTATGTGCCGCTACACCTGGAGGTGATTTAGGATATTAAAAAGGGTGTTGTTATATTATACACACACACACATACATATGAGTTGAATAAAAATAGTTAAGCTTTTGTAACCTTGTGATCACTGTTGTGAGGTGAATTATATGCAAAATGCATTTTTATAAATATTTAACTCAAATTGCATGGTGCATATTTTATTTATCAAAGATTTTGGAAAAAAATATGAGAAACATTATACTTTAGAAAACCATGAGAATCTCTAAATAAAATGCATTAAAAGCAAAACTTATATGATGATTGTACTTATAAGCTCCTAATTCAAAGGGTTGCGTTAGCCTTTGAGAGTTCAAAACAATCGTAGATGAATAATAAAAATAATGAATTAATTAAATAAATAATAATAATAATAATAAATAAACTAAATGAATAAACAATTAGTATTATTATTATTAATAAGAAATAGAATAAATAATAAAAGAGAATTATTAATTAATAAATAAAAAGGGTATTATTAGTAAGGGAAATTTTTGGGGGTTAATCTATTTTTAATTAACTGTTACCCCTAGGGTTCATTCATTTGAACTCTAGGCCGCATGAAAGAGACAGGTAGTGGTCGGGATCAAGAGGCAAGACGCAGCTGTAAGGGTTACAGCAGATGGAACTTTTTGGAAAAATATGAATAGTTAGCCTGTACTTTAACATTTATCATCTGTCTATTTTGGATTACTGTATTAACATCCCACTATGGGATGGATTCGAATCGCGAAAAATTTATCCTCGTATTTTCAAACTAAGTATTTTATGAAAATTTTATTCCGCAATTAAGTCATCCAAATCATTTCGATGCCTGTGCGCTACAACTCTGATAAGTAAAGGCGTATAAAGGACGAGCGTTACAAGCGTGGTGACAATTGAAAATGGAAAGAGCACTGAAAACAGTCTACAAACTATCACTAACAAAAGTAAGATGATTGTGGAGTTCCATATCTGCAAGGTAGGACAAATATTTAAAATCCGGGCATCAATTTTAAGGAATAATTTGACGGTACAAACTTCTTTAGTTGCAGATACTATTGGTTGTCAAAAAAATCACAAACCTTAAAGGAGATGCTTAAAATATTAGATAGTGTGGTGAAAGAGAATTAGTTGCAGAAGCCATTGAGCAAGATTAAACCAAGAAACATACACTATTAAATAAAAGTATGAAGTGGGACTGGAAAAAATAGCTTTTCACTGAAGCCTGAAATGATTATGTTTTTGTTGGTGAACCCTAACTGATGACCTTTTAATATGAAGGCTATCTTCATGGTTTGCTGGATTACAGAGAGTTGTATTAGACAAATGGGGATGACATTGCAGGTTGCTATTGCCGAGTGGATAGCAAAGCTGAACAACAGAGAAATTGGGGAAGTGATATAATTGACCAATAATAGTTTATTCGATGTTTAGTTTGGGTTTTGTTTAAATTATTATGCTTAATCATATAACTTCTTTCCCTTCATATTTTCTGGTTGGTAGCTGCTTGGTTCTTCTATATATATTAGTTCATTTGCATGTAAAGTAATTTAAATTAGAGATAATATTGTGTTCTTGTCAGATAGAACAAGGTTGCCATTGAATCACTCTGAGATGATAACTTCTAGGACACTTGTATGCCGATAAGCTTCATACTTAATGTTAAGTGGATTTATGTAGATATTTATCAGGTCAAGTTCTATCATTATGAACTATGTTGCATTACAAGCGAGGACCTGTGGCTTATTCTGCATATTTGAACTAGGGGTGTTAATGATGCCCATGGCCCTGTGTGCTTGCCCAAGCCCACAGAAAAATTGCCCTGTCCGGCGCAAGAAAAATTAGCCCAGAAAAAATTGGGCACAATTGGGTTGGGCATTTTTGCGGGCTGGGCTGGGCCGGGCTGGGCATTGAGGCCTCCCTGCCATTTGGCCCTGTCCAGTAGTATATATAGTATTATAGATATTTTATTTTTTTGATGCAATAGTATTATATATATTTTATTTTCATTTATGGGTATTTGATTATTTGTTAAGACATATAGTTGTCTTTTTAATTTCAAGACTTAAGTTGTAGACTTATTTTGGAATATTCCAAATTGTAGAATTATGGATTTCATTTAAAGCTTGTAATATTGTTTATTAGGTATGATTGAAGCTGTTTTTTTATGTAGGATGTGGCAGAGTATTGCCACTTGGGCATGGAAGGCCAGCCCTACCCAGCCCATTATTACCCAGCCCAAAAATGTTAGGGCTTCTATCAGGTAGGATTGGGCACTGGATTGCATATATATTGTGTTTTCAGTCTATGAATGAAATTTTCTTCTTGATCAGTGCTTCTGCTGTTTATCTCTGATTTGCCTGTATATTGTGTTTTCAAATTTGCAAAAGAACATTCCAGTCACTTTTCTCGAGTTTTCAAACACCGAGATTTTGAAAATTTTTACTTCAAGATAAACAATTCCTCAAATTCTTGGAAGTTTGGTTTACAAGTGTTGTCATCATCAAAAAGGGGGAGAATGTTAGTTCTCTACAGGTTTTGATGATAACTGCCATTTGTAAACACAAGATATGGTTTTGTCTTTGGTAAGTTGAAAAACTTACTGTCAAGACAAAACTCGAGTATTGCTCTCAATACTCGAGTATTGACTTGACAAGAGTTGTTCAAATCAATTACACAAAGTAATACTCAAGTATTGGACACAATACTCGAGTATTGGACTTACAGAGAGCACTCCAAGTTTTTCACCCAGAGCCAAACTCGAGTATTGATATGAATACTTGAGTATGGAACACACAAAGACAAGTTCAACATTGACTTAAGATCTCAATACTCAAGTATTCAATTGAATACTCAAGTATTGGTCATACAGAGAGTCATCAAGTTTTTCCCATCTTATGGAAACTCGAGTATTGATTCTGCATACTCGAGTATTGTTTTTTTTTTTTTCACAAAGCTTTCATACTTAACACTTGTTTATGAAAACTCAAGTATCCATTTGAAAACTCAAGTATTGACTTGACATCAATCTATCAAAGTTTTCAATCTCCTTGAATACTCGAGTATTGGTATAGACACTCGAGTATTGGACTGACAGAAAGACTACAAGGTTTATGCATATATTGAATACTCAAGTATTCATTTCAATACTCAAGTATTTGTTGGAAATTATGCCCTAGGGGCAAGTCATTGTTCTCCATTAAGTTATCACTTCATACGCATGTTTATGGTGATAACTATATCCCTCGGATATATCTTATAGATTATCCTAAATGTCCCCGGGCCTCGGTCATCTACGCGAGAGCAAAGATGAGTTAAGACCAGTATGACTTTGATAAGGTATGGAGATACGAATCAAAGTCATGGGCACTTGTAAGAGTACAAGGTGCTGGAATGAGAAAGCTGCATGGATCTAGTCATAAGCTTATCTCATGTATAACCGCGTCACGACGCCCTATGACCTGAGATCATCATGGATTCCTACATGATGAGTCACTGACCTTTGACCTAATCAAAAGTCACCTTTGACCGGGTGATGATAAAGGCTAGGATCGGGATCAGTGGTTTTCATGCGGAGGGATGTGAATGGTCAAGATGGAATTTGTCCCTCACATTTGTAGAGAGATAGATAATACTGGGCCCTCGATGAGCGAGTCTAAGAAATGTACGGCCGTATCGTGATGGAAAGGAGTTTCCATTTCACTTATTAGACTAACTCGAGAATCGAGAAAGTAATGGTCAAGAAAAGGAAGTTGACATTCTCCATGCCTCATCCTTGACCAAATTATCGCGTGACAAAAGGGACGTGACATGGTTGTACGATAGGTGTATCGTGTCATCGATCCCCATGTGAGTTGGGTAGTCGCAATGTCTTGCTAGAGGCCGCTTGCGATTTGTGGGTCGACACGTGTTGGCCCACCGCCAATCTCATATGGGCCTCAGTGGTCGCACACAAGAATAATCCAACACGGTAAAAGTGTCCAGTTCATTGAATCTCGATTAATCTGAGATTAATGAATACCGAGTTTAATCTGGGTAAATATATATATATATATATATATATTTAAATTCGAAAATAATATAATGATATTATTTAATTGAGATTAAAATATTATTATTATATTATTTGTTTTATGTTTAATTTATTTGATAAATTAAACATCTAAAACAAACCGAGATATTGTATCTCATTTAATTTTCGAATAAAGATATTATTGTCTATTTAATTTAAATTGAGATATTAGTATCTCGCATTTAAATAAATAGATAGATATCATTTCTCGATTTAATTTATTGAGATAAATTAAATCGAAGGTTTTTAAATTTGGATTAAATAAATAGGTTGGATTAAATCTATCGATAGATTTAATTAACTATTTTTTAATCTAGATTTGAATTCAAATTTCAGATCTGGTTTTTAAGTCGATTAAATAAATATTATTATATTAGATCTATCGGATAGATTTAATTAATATATATTTAATCCAGATCTAAAGTTTGAATTCAAAAGTTAATACGATTAATTTTGTATTAAATACGCCGAATGTGTTTTAGAAACCTACGGACTTTCAATGAGCGTATTCTAAAAAGCCGCGAGAAACCCTAGAGTGAAAAACAGAGAGAGACGCAAAAAGGCGCTAGCACGCCGCCATAGCCGTGAACGAGGATTGTTCATGTGGATACCAAGAGGAAGAGGATTCTAAGAGTCGTCTTCACGATCGAAAAGGTAGCCCACTTGTTCAACGAAGTAGAAATCACGAACGAGTTTTCAAAGGTAATATCCGGATTCCCTGGCCTTGATTTAAACGCACCTGAGTGATCCTCGGGACGGATTCGTAGAAATTTTAATCCGCTGCGTTGTACGAATCCCAACAGTATTAACTTAGGAAAGACCTCACAAAGTTTTTCAAAATGAACGCATACTCGAGTATTGAGTTGGAAACTCGAGTATTGTGCATACAGAAAGCTTTGCTCTTTGTCAATGATTTGAACACTCAAGTATTGAGGTTTTTGAACTTAAACTTATTTTCATATCAAAAGTTCAAAACTCGAGTATGGATCTGGATACTCGAGTATTGACCTTATTTCAATGTTAAGGTCCAAAGTCAAATCTCGATGATTCCTCTCTAGAAGAAGAATACTCAAGTATCAAAATGAATACTCAAGTATTGACTTAAGTGCACAGTGACAAACTCGAGTATCGATACACATACTCGAGTATTGAACGCTAAATTTGAAAATCAAATCGACAATTTGTGAAACTTTCTTGTTTGATCTTAATACTTTCTTTGATTAATCTCTAATGTTCCTAAACATGTTTAACGACTTTATTGCTGAGTTTCGCATGCATTAGAGAAGGTACATTGAAGGTTTAAAGCTAAAGCAAAAGTGATGTCAAGACATTAAATGCAAACCCGAAAGTTACATTCTTTTGGGTAATCCATCTCGCACATGCCTACAAGGGATTAAAGAATGATTTCTACATCTAGTAGCTGCTATCCCAACGGACTAATTTGCGAGAGTCAACTCTGATATTTTATCCAGCAGGATTAAGTGTAGATCAGAGAGAGAAGAAGACCTTACCTTGCCCAAAACTTTGGTTAATCAAGGCAAGGGTAATAATGAAGATTGCAACGGTCAATTAATGCTCTCTTAGTATAAATAGAGATGCATTCAAATCTTCTCAACAACTACAATAACTGAAAACGAAATACATTCAAGTCTAGCATTTATTCTTTCAAGTTTTCAACTGTATTGTATCTTTTGATACTTTGTACTTCAGTGATTATTCTTATCTACTCTTAGAGAGAGGTTCTACTTGAAAAATATTTATTGTAAGGAATCACAAGTCAGGGGACTTGGTGATTTGGGAGTACATTGATTACAACTTGTAAGCGGGAGTGAGTTCCAGAGTAAGAACTGCTCTTTGAGTACAGAGTGTGTAATCTTTGTGATAGTGAAAATCCCAGAGAGTCTGGGGACTGGATGTAGGTCAAGTTGTTAGGACCGAACTAGTATAAATCTCTCGTGTCCACCGCTTCTTCCCTTTACTGCCATCTCTATTTTTGCCGTCTAAAAATAGAGCAGATTACAAAAAGTTTTTAAAATACCCAATTCACCCCCCCTCTTGGGTATATAGCTCTACTTTCATTTGGTATCAGAGCAAGGTCTTCTCTAAAGAGCTTAACATCTCGAGAAGGATCACAATGGAAGGTATTCTACCTGATGGAGCTTCAATCAACAGACTTCCAGGTTTTAGTGGAGAACATTACTCATTCTAGAAAGCCAAGTTCAAGGTGTTTGTGATGGCTACAGAATATGGTCTCTGGAGAGTTTTTGAACGAGGAGACTACACTCCAACTATCTTGGAGAATGGCCTCAGGGTTCCAAAGGAAGGAGATGATTATGATGAAAATGACAAGAAATGTCACACTCAACAAAGAAGGCGGTTCTTCTTCGCAAAGTGCTCTTAGTCAACAAGAATATTTCCGTATTGCAACCTAACCTCGCCTAAAGCTATGTGGGATGCTCTGGAAATTGCTCATGAAGGAACTATTGGAGTAAAGCAAAATAGAGTTAACACTCTAATGACAGAATATGATCTCCTTCGATGAAGACTGGAGAATCTATTGGCGATTTCCAGCTGAGATTCACTCATCTGATCAATCAGCTTGCTGCATTGGGCAAAGAGTATGAGCAACCTGTCCAAGTGAGAAATATTCTCAACATCCTCAACAAGGAATGGGAAGCCAAAGTCACCGCCATCAAGAAGCTCGTGGAGATTCTATGGCATCTCGTGGCAGCCCTTTTAGGAGCCTTTCAATATGAAGCCAAGCTCAAGTTCAAGAAGGGACTTGATGAAGCCCATGGCAAAAATAAGGGAATTGCTCTTAAATCACAAAGAAACTAAGGAATCGATGATGATGAAGATCTAGACGAAGATGAGGAGATAGGCATGATGGTCCGAGATTCAAGAAATTCTACAAGAAGGACCAAGGTTTCAAGAAGTTTCACAAGGGTAGCTCCTATGAGGCAAAGAAGCCAATCATTTGCTACGAGTGTGAGAAGCTTGCCACATCAAATCGAATGTCCCAATCAAGAACAAAGACAAAGAAAAGAAGAGATTCAACATTCAAAAAGAAGGCATATGTCTCTCGGTATTTGGGGTGACGGCTCATCCGATGAAGATGATGAGGATAAGGAAGAAAAAGCAAATATATGCTTAGTTGCTGAAGAAGAAGAGCAACGTACTAACTTTGATGAGGTTTGTTTAAGAGAATCAAAATCCAACAAATGGTACATTGACAGTGGATGCTCTAGGCACATGACGGGGGACCAATCCAAATTTGCCTCAATCAAGCCCAAGGATAGTGGCAAGGTGACCTTTGGTGGAGATCAATCTGGAAAGATTGCTGGAGTTGGTGAAATTGGCAACAATGAAGGACCACTAATCAAAGATGTCTACCTAGTCGAAGGACTTTGCCACAATCTCCTCGTGTAAGTCGAAGCACCGATAAAGGTAACTTAGTTATCTTCGATTCTAAGGAGTGCTTGATTGTGAGTAAGGATATTCTCCCTTTAGAAAACATAAAATCAAAAGCTTTATTTAGAGCCCCTAGAGATGGCAATTGTTATACGCTTAACCTCTCTAGTAATGGTTCGTTTTCTGAAAAATGTTTTGTAAGTAATTTGGATGAAAGTTGGCTATGGCACAAGCGATTAGCTCATATCAATATGATTCAACTTGACAGACATCGAAAAGGATCTCGGGTGATTGGTATTCCTAAACCGCATTTTAAAAATGACATGCTTTGTGATGCTTGTCAAAAAGGGAAACAAACCAAATCGTCTTTCAAATCTAAAAATGAGATTTCAACTAATAGACCTCTTCAATTACTTCATATGGATCTAGTTGGACCAAATAGAGTGAAAAGCCTTGAGGCAATCTTTATACTTTGGTCATAGTTGATGATTTCTCAAGATTTGCATGGACTATATTTTTATCCTTTAAGGATGAAACATTTGATCAGTTTGTCGTTTTTGCCAAGAAGGTCCAAAACGAGAAAGGATTCTCTATTTCAAGAATCAGAACTGATCATGGAGGAGAATTCAAAAATAATGCTTTTGCTGAGTTCTGTGACAGCATGGGGATAGATCACAACTTCTCAGCCCCAAGGACTCCTCAACAAAATGGTGTTGTGGAAAGAAAGAATCGAGTCCTCACTGAGATGGCAAGAGCTATGCTGAATGAGAACAACACTTCTCAAGTGTTCTGGGCTGATGCAATGAGCACCGCGTGCTACATCTCAAATCGGGCATACCTCCGGAAGAAGTTGGACAAGACTCCCTATGAGCTGTACAAAGGAAGAAAACCAAATTTGGCTCATCTGCATGTATTTGGATGTAAGTGTTTCATCCATAACAATGGTAAGGATAACTTGGGAAAGTTTGATCCCAAAGCAGATGAAGGTATATTTTTGGGTTATTCTAATAGGAGCAAAGCTTATAGAGTCTTTAATACTCGTACTCGTATTGTTGAAGAGTCTATGCATGTTGTCTTCTGTGAATCTAAATCTGATGAACCTTTGGATGATGATGAAGAAAGTGTTTTCAAAAATCAATTCTTTTCGAAAACTACTCCTGCATCTATTGAAAATCCTGAAAATGTTTTCAAGGCTGACCCTCTAAACAATTCTGAAAATTCCCGATCGGCCTCAACCTAGAGCTTGAAGTTCATTAGGAATCACCCTTTGACCAAGTTATAGGTGATGTAAATCAAGGAGTAAGAACCAGAAATAGTACTTTAAATGAAGTAACATTTTCTCGCTTTTATATCACATATTGAACCCTCTAAAATTGATGAAGCCCTTTCGCATAATGATTGGGTGATAGCAATGCAAGAGGAATTACATCAATTTGATAGAAATCAAGTTTGGGATTTTGTACCTAGGCCTAAGGACCATCCTATTATTGGCACTAAATGGGTATTCAAGAACAAACGAGATGAGTCAGCAAATCATTGTCCGTAATAAGGAAAGATTAGTTGCTAAAGGCTATAATCAAGAAGAAGGAATTGATTATGAAGAAACTTATGCTCCAGTGGCAAGATTGGAAGCTATAAGAGTTCTTCTAGCCTTTGCTTGTGTCAAGCAATTCAAGCTCTATCAAATGGATGTGAAAAGTGCTTTTCTAAATGGTTTTATCCAAGAGGAAGTTTATGTTGAACAACCTCCTGGTTTTCAAAATGAACATCATTCAGATCATGTTTATCGTCTCAAGAAAGCTCTTTATGGACTTAATCAAGCTCCTAGAGGTTGGTATGAGCAATTAAGCAAATTCCTTCTTGATCAAGGTTTTATTAGAGGAAAAGCATATACAACTCTCTTCATAAAGAGTAATAAGCTTAATGAAATCTTAATTGTCCAAATATACGTTGATGATATTATATTTGGTGCTTCTAATGATGCTTTGTGTGAAGAATTTGCCAAGAATATGCAGGAGAATTTGAGATGTCCATGATGGGAGAGCTCAACTATTTCCTTGGTCTCGCAAATCAAGCAAAAGAAGGATGAAATCTTCATATCTCGCAGACCAAGTATCTCAAAGATCTCATCAAGAAGTTTGGGATAGATCATTGCAATGGAGCTGATACTCCTATGAGTTCAACTGCTTCATTAGATGCTGATGAAGAGGGCAAGGACTTCAACATCACAAAATATAGAGGAATGATTAGATCATTACTCTATCTAACCGCAAGTCACCCAGACATCCAATTCAGTGTTGGAATGTGTGCAAGATTTCAATATGCTCCTAAGGAGTCACATGCCGAGCAAGTAAAGAGAATATTCGATATCTTGCCGACACAAAGACACTTGGATTGTGGTTTCCTAAAGGTCAACCCGAACATTTGGTAGCATATTCGATTCGACCATGCCGGGTACAAGACTAATAGGAAGAGCACAAGTGGTCAATGTGAATTCCTTGGTGGTTCACTTGTGTCATGGTTTAGCAAGAAAATGCATAAGTGTGGCTGTGTCCTCCACTGAAGCTGAATATGTAGCCACTTCAAGTTGGTGTGCTCAAGTCTTGTGGCTCAAGCAGCAACTATCAGACTTAGGAATCAACTTAAAAGAGATCCCAATATTGTGTGACAACACAAGCACAATAAGCTTGGCCAAGAATCCAGTTCAACATACTCGACCAAGCATATTGATGTAAGGCATCATTTCATAAGGGATCATGTTCAAGAGAGATGTCAAAGTCATGTTCATCCCAACCCATCTTCAACTCGCCGACATCTTCACCAAACCATTGGCCAAAGAACAATTTAATTTCATAAGGAGAGAATTGGGAATGGTAAATCCCAATGAGTTGTAAGTATTTCTCACTATCTCAATGTTAGTTCTGGTTTTGATGACTATTAAAAACTAATTTAAGCATCGGAGTATGTAGTTATGTCTTTTGTGATGTTTAAAATTTTAGTAATTGCTAACGAAAGGAGAATACTCGAGTCTTGGAGGCAATACTCGAGTATGGCGAAGTCAGAGAGTAATATTGAATTTTGGAGAAGATGAATACTCGAGTGTGTAAGTAGAATACTCGAGTATCCACCAGTCAGAGAACAACCTGATGATGAAGAAGTTCAATACTCGAGTATGTAAGTTCAATACTCGAGTATTGGTCGTGGAAAATCAAAAGTTCACCTTACACTTTTGATGTCCAGGTTAGTATGTGTTCTTCAATATAGGAGTTCAATACTCGAGTGTAGGCTTCAATACTCGAGTATGGGTGAACCTATATATATAGTTACTATTCATGTTCTTCAATACTCGCTCCAAAACTCAAGTGTGCCCTAGACGCTCTCTCTCTTCTTCTCTCGCATTCTCTTAATTTTCGTCCAAATCCCTCACTTTAATCCCTCCAATGGCCTCGAAATCACAATCCCAAGTCATCTCTATCTCTCGATTCCAAATAAGAAGGAACAAAATCATGGTCTCCACCTCCTCCTCCTCCTCGTCAACCACAGGTTCCACCTCCATCCTCTTTTGATCGACTAGTCAGGGTTAAAACACGCTCAACTCGCCTTCGCTATGGCATAGACAAATCGATTAAAGGAGTGATAGGCGAGATTTCTGATGAGCAGTCTCCCTCGAAGAAGCAAAAGGAATCCAAAACCCAAAGCAAAGGTGTTTCTTTCAAGGAACCTATCAAGGAACCTGCTACTCAGAAGAAGAAGATGTCTGAAGAACCTGCCAAGTTGTCTTCTTGGAAGAGAAAGGAACCTGAACCCAAGAAAAAGGGGAAGGCCAAGGATCCTGAAATTTCCAAACCAACAAAAGCAAGAACAAAGAGGGCATCCGTACCCTGCCGGCGAATCCTCACGAGGACAAGAACAAGAAGAGGATGTCCCTCATGTTACGGAAAATGCAATTTCGATATCTACAGTCATCTCTCTCGCTCCAAGCAATTTTACCATAGATTCCATGCCTCTCACTCCGAACAAAGTACCAAGTTCAAAGACTCTTATACGAATAAAGAATTCTCAGACCGTCAGAAGCAGTTGAACTTGGTCACACTTCATCAAGAATGTAATGTCAATCTTTCTCCTTGGCTTGCATCTTATGATTCTTTCACATCTATTTCATCCCCCTATAATCCCAACCTAGTGAAATTATTTTACTTCAATATGCAATCTGATAATATTCTCAATTCTGATGGAGAGTTAGTAGAGGAAAGAGTGACTACAAGTGTCAAAGGTGTCAAATTCACCTTATCTCGCTTCAATTCTCAATACTATTCTAAAGTTGTCAATCCTCCTCCCGCTTCCACTCCAACCTTTAGCAACCAAGAGATATTCACTACCCTTAGACCCAATAAGGAGTTTCCTGAAAACCAAAGACATACACTTTCCTTCAAACTGGGGTCTATGTCACCTATCAATAGGGTCCTCTCGGTATATCTACTCCAGAACTTTGTTCAAAAAGGAGGCGCTTTACACACTTTTCCCGCAGAGATTATCGATTTTTCACCGCTTTCGTGAAACAAAGATCCTTTGAACCTTGGCCACCGATTTTCAAGGAGATGATACGATTCAAATTTTCATCCGTGACAACCTTCCCACATACCATTCCCTTCACTGCCTCTGCATTCTCTTTTATCACAAAATTTGGTATGTTGGCCTCCCGAGAGTATAAAGTATCCACCCGTCTTTGGCAAGACTCAACTCAATTTCATGAAGATTACTTTTGGGGCGTAAGGCTCGGTCAATCTCGGCACCTTTGAGATCTCGTGCAAGAGCTTCGCCACAAGCTCGAAGCTCGCCTACTCCACCTCCTCGCCATCTCTGCCGTCCGATCTTGACTCACGAATTAAGGGAATTGTGGATGCTACCATTGCCTCTTTGTCCATTAGATTGGAATTTGAAATTGGGAGGTTGTTTGCTAGGTGAGAAGTGGTAACATGAGATGGTAGATGCACAGGAAGAAATGAAGGTCCAGATAGACAAGCTCAAGGATCAATCTGAAAAGAAACAAGATGAGATTTCTGATCAGCTCATTGATCTAGATACCAGGCTATCCACTACTTTGGTCACTTCAATTGAGGTGCGTGATAAGGTTGAAAAGATTATCAAGCATCTTGACATTGGCTTCTCTTCCCCTTTTGGGTCACTAGTGGTCCAGGATCATCTCAACCTAAGCCTGACCCTAAGCCCTCTTCTTACTCTCCCTCATTCACCTTCCCTAGCCCTCAGGTTCCTACTTCATCCCCTGAGCCATCCACTCCCATTCTCTACTCCCCCATGCCTGTTTCTACTCCATCCACTAAGGTTCTTCATCTCACTCCATCTACTGAAGTTCCCCCTCACTCACCTCCTCCTACTCCTCTCCTTGATCCTCTCTCTCCGCCCCCACCATCTCGCCCTCCGTCCACTTTTGAAGATGACAAAGGGGGAGAGAAAGCGGACTAGATAAATCAAATTTGAGTTTTGAGGTTTCAGTTTAGTATCATTGTGTTTAGTTGTTTAGCATTCTGCAACTTTGCATTTTATTTTGCTGTCAGTAGTCTATTTCTCTATCTCTGCATGTTCTGATGTATAGTCTTGCAGTCTATGAATGAAATTTTCTTCTTGATCAGTGCTTCTGCTGTTTATCTCTGATTTGCCTATATATTATGTTTTCAAATTTGCAAAAGAACATTCCAAATACTTTTCTCGAAGTTTTCAAACACCGAGATTTTGAAAATTTTTACTTCAAGATAAACAATTCCTCAAATTCTTGGAAGTTTGGTTTACAAGTGTTGTCATCATCAAAAGGGGAGAATGTTAGTTCTCTACAGTTTTGATGATAACTACCATTTGTAAACACAAGATATGGTTTTGTCTTTGGTAAGTTGAAAACTTATCACAAGACAAAACTCGAGTATTGGTCTCAATACTCGAGTATTGACTTGACAAGAGTTGCTCAAATCAATTACACAAAGCAATACTCAAGTATTGGACACAATACTCGAGTATTGACTTACAGAGAGCACTCCAAGTTTTTCACCCAGAGCCAAACTCGAGTATTGATATGAATACTGAGTATGGAACACACAGACAAATTTCAACATTGACTTAAGATCTCAATACTCAAGTATTCAATTGAATACTCAAGTATTGGTCATACGTAGAGTCATCAAGTTTTTCCCATCTTATGGAAACTCGAGTATTGATTCGCATACTCGAGTATTGTTTTTTTTTTCACAAAGCTTTCATACTTAACACTTGTTTATGAAAACTCAAGTATCCATTTGAAAACTCAAGTATTGACTTGACATCAATCTATCAAAGTTTTCAATCTCTTGAATACTCGAGTATTGGTATAGACACTCGAGTATTGGACTCGACGTAAAGACTACAAGGTTTATGCATATATTGAATACTCAAGTATTCATTTCAATACTCAAGTATTAACTTAGGAAAGACCTCACAAAGTTTTTCAAAATGAACGCATACTCGAGTATTGAGTTGGAAACTCGAGTATTGGGCATACAAAGCTTTGCTCTTTGTCAATGATTTGAACACTCAAGTATTGAGGTTTTTGAACTTAAACTTATTTTCATATCAAAAGTTCAAAACTCGAGTATGGATCTGATACTGAGTATTGACCTTATTTCAATGTTAAGGTCCAAAGTCAAATCTCGATGATTCCTCTCTCGGAAGAAGAATACTCAAGTATCAAAATGAATACTCAAGTATTGACTTAAGTGCACAAAGGACAAACTCGAGTATCGATACACATACTCGAGTATTGAACGCTAAATTTGAAGATCAAATTTGACGAATTTGTGAAACTTTCTTGTTTGATCTTAATACTTTCTTTAATTAATCTCTAATGTTCCTAAACATGTTTAACGACTTTATTGTTGAGTTTCAGATAGATTAGAGAAGGTAAATTGAAGGTTTAAAGCTAAAGCAAAAGTGATGGCACATTAAATGCAAACCCAGAAAGTTACATTCTTTTGGGTAATCCATCTGCACACGCCTACAAGGGATTAAAGAATGATTTCTACATATAGTAGCTGCTATCCCAACGGACTAATTTGCAAAGAGTCAACTCGATATTTTACCCACTGATTAAGTGCAGATCGAGAGAGAAAGAAGACCTTACCTTGCCCAACTTTGGTTAATCAAGGCAACAAGAAATAATGAAGATTGCAACGGTCAATTAATGCTCTCTTAGTATAAATAGAGATGCATTCAAGTCTTCTCAACAACTACAATAACCGAAAACGAAATACATTCAAGTTTAGCATTTATTCTTTCAAGTTTTCAACCGTATTGTATCTTTTGATACTTTGTACTTTAGTGATTATTCTTATTTACTCTTAGAGAGAGGTTCTACAATATTTATTTTAAGGAATCACAAGTCAGGGGACTTGGTGATTTGGGAGTACATTGATTACAACTTGTAAGGGGGAGTGAGTTCCAGAGTAAGAACTACTCTTTGAGTACAGAGTGTGTAATCTTTGTGATAGTGAAAATCCCAAAGAGTCTGGAGACTGGATGTAGGTCAAGTTGTTAGGACCGAACCAGTATAAATCTCTATGTCCAGTTGCTCTTCCCTTTACTCTGTTCATCTCTGTTTTTGCTGTTTAAAAACAGAGCAGATTATAAAGTTTTTTAAAATACCCAATTCACCCCCCTCTTGGGTATGTAGCTCAACTTTCATATTATTTGTTACGTTATATGTAATTAGTTAAATTTGCTTTTTTTGCCTTTAATTATTATTTACCATATGTATCAAGAATATCCATGACTCTTCTCATGTGTTTCTTTTTCTTTTTCTTTTTGTTTTGGCTAGTTTCATCTCATGTGCATGGTAGTTAAAAACTCGCTTTATCACCGCGATTTTACGTTTTTACAATTTTTTTCATTAAAACGATTTTACTAATTTTCCAAACGCTTTTAAGTTTTTACGATTTTACTACGTTACGATTTTATATTTTATGATTTTTCATTCTCCTTCCGTTTTCAGGTAAAATCTACATTTTCACTACCATGCTCATGTGTATCTATTTAAATTGATTTTGATTTGCTATTTTTTTTAATCATATTTTCTTTTTGGGTTACTATTTTTCTATCATATTTGACGTAAATTATTTGTTACTATTTGTTGTCATGTTTGTACTATTTAAATTATTTGATATTAAGTTATTTATTTTTTAATAGTTAATAGATATTTATGATTTATAATCATTACCTTCATGGACTTTCGAGTAGTTTCGAGTAATTTAAGTTGCTCATTATGTTTGTGCTTATTTAAATTATTTGAGTTAATATTTTTGTGGTACTTCATTTAGATGGCTATTTTGTTGTCATGTTTGATATTGTTTATTACTTAATGATTAGTCAGTTAAATTTGTTTTTCCCCCTTAAATTAGTTATTTTTTTAATCATATTTATCCATCTATTTATTATTCATTTGTTTCTATTTGATCTTTTTATTGTCATGCTAATTCATTCTTCCTCATTCGTACTAGAGAAATACACTTCTCATGTTATAGGAGAAGTGTATTCTCATGTCATAGATACAAAAAGATGTGGGTCCCACCATTTTCATGCTTGAGTTTTTTATTTTTTTTATAAAAAAGATATGGATCCCATCATTTCATGTGTGTAGGAATTTTTTTCTTCTCATGCAACATGAGAAGTGTAAACTCCTTCGTATTATATTAATTCGGCATTAGATTAATTGCTTCTCACTTTTTTTCATAACTTTATATGAATCAATGAAGTTGCTTAATATGTTTGTGTTGTTTAAATTATTTAAATTAATATCATCATGCTTTTTCTTATTTTGTTTCTTTTGCCCCACTCAGAGTTGCTGAATATATTTGTATTATTTTAAATTATTTGAGTTTAATGGTCTATTTTATTTACATTTGATTATGTATCCGCTTATTTTCCTTATTTTCCCATGACAAGGTTTTCAAATAATTCCTTAGTTTAAAGTCAATATTTAATTAGCTAAATTTGTTTCTATTTACTTAATTTTTATCCATCATTTAAAGTTATTTATCATCTAAAGTTGTGGGTTTAGAATTAGTTATATTTATAATATTTAAATGGACTTATGCTAACATATTTGTTTTTCTAATTGTTTTTTCTGTCAGCTTTTTCTTTGCTTAATATGTTTGTACTATTGAATTGTTGGTTTAAATAGCAAATCTGCCCGAAATATAGGCCCAAAAGCAATTATTCTTTGAATTTTTTTTTTTGGCTCAATGTAGCCCTAGAAGTCTAAAAACGTAGTAATCTTGCTTTCTTTCTTAAAAAAGTGATATTGACCATTAACTTTGTTAATGGGAAAGGGCAACATTGCTACGCTTTTTAAACTTCGTGGGTTATATTGAGCCAAAAAAAACTTTGAGGACAAAATTGCTCCTCGGACATGTATTTCCGGATAGATTTGCTACTTAACCCTAAATTGTTTGCGTTAATATGTTTGTGGTAGTTGCATTATTTGATTTAGATGCATGTTTGACTTTTATTTGTTGTGTTCATATTTAATTAGTTATCGAACCACTCCATTCATTGGCTTTTTTATTTTTTGTTACTATTTATTTATTATTTAATAGTGAATATATTTATGAATTGTTTTAATATGTCACAATAATATTTTACTTCTACTTTCATATTTATTAAGGTTTTTCTTGATATTGGAAGTGACTTATAAATAAGGAAGAAGTATATTGTTTATAATATTTTTAGAGTGAAATAATAAATAAATGATATTTATCCAAATGTTAAAATAAGCCGGATAAAACACTAATAATATTTTCTAGCCATTTGTAATTTCTTTTCCTTTTTTATTTTGCTTGGCAAGAATTCTAAACATGAAGACACATAAAAGTAGTATCTTCTATGTGGTCAAGTTAAATTTGTTGTTTTGGGTGTTTGTATGATGGTGTAGCACTTTGTTTTCCTAGTTCCTACAAGAAATTGATCCAATATTTTTTATAGGAAAATTTCGAGTTAGGTTAATCCTCTTTATAAACAACTAATTATTTAATGGTAGGTCCTAAATATAAAATACAATTGACTTTTTTGAAAATATTAAGAAACCTAATTAAATAGCTTTAAAATATTTATAAATTGTTTGAGTTATTCTTTTGTATAATTGGGCTTATGGACTTTTGGGTGGTTTAAGTTTCTTACTATGTGTTAATATTTAAATTATTTAAATTGTGTTTTCATATTTGTTTTTAGTATTCATCCTCCTCTTTATCTTCTTTCTTTTTCCTTCTTTCACTATGATGAGACTTTCAAACTATTTCATTTGTCGCCTTTAATTTATTATTTTTTACTTTTTTTTATTGTCATCCATTATCGGTTACTATTTACTTATTATTTATTATTCAAAAATATTTCTATTATTTAATAAATAATAATATTTAAGAATTTTTATATAACAATTAATCTTTATTTTTCTCTCCCACTTTTTCCACGACTCTCTTCTCATTTCTTTCTAATTTTAATCCATGACTCTCCTCTCATTTCTTTCTAATTTTTATTTACATGCTAATTTAGCATTCCTTATTTGGTATTATATTAGTTTGGAGTGTTTGTACTATTTAAATGGCTAAAGTATATGTTTAGTCCTTCATGTTTGCCTTTATTATCATTTTAGTCATTTAAGTTTGTAAAGTGCGCGTTTAGTCCCTTAATGTTAACTATGTTAGTCTAACTTAACGAAAAATACTAACTCAAACATTTTAAGCTGATCGTGCAAATTAAATGCTGATAAAGTATGCTTTTAGTATTTAACAAATTACTATTTTAAATTCTATTAATTGAAAAAAATTAATTTTCTTCGACTTAAAAAAAAAAAATTCTTCACAACGGTGAAAAACAAGAAAAACCGTGAAGATTAACTATTTTTCAACTAATAGGATTTAAAATATAATTTATTAAAATACTAACATATAAGCATGCTTATCAACATTTAATTGCACACTATCGCTTAAAATTATTGAGTAATTATTGTCCGCTTTAGTGAGAATAATGGTGTTAGATGACAATTAATACTTATTTTCTTCTTCTATTTCTTCTGCGACTTGGAGTTGCTTAATATGTTTGCATTATTTAATTTTTTTTGCCAGGGTTTTATTATTTAAATTATGGGATAGGATGTTATCACTATTAATGTTACTACCATTTTTTCACCGTTAAATTAGAATCTCATCTATCTTTATCATTTCTCTCTCCTATTGAGATTATGATCTAACTGAAAAAAGTGGTAGTGATATCGGTAGTAACAAAAAATAGTAGTGACAATATCCTATCCCTTAAATTATTTGACTTAAATGTGCTATTTTATTTATATTTAAGTTTGTATTTAATGATTCCAAATAATTCCGTCTATTTGATTTTTTTTTTTTGCCTTTAATTATTATTTATCATATGTATTAGTCAATTCTCCCTTTTATCCATGACTCTCTTCTCATGTCTTTCTTTCTTTCTTTTTTTGTCGCTTTCTTCTCATATGTATCTATTTAAATTATTTAATTTTGATTTTCTATTTTTTTGTCATATTTGCTTTCTCGAAGTTACTATTTTTCTATCATATTTTACTTAAATTATTTGTTACTATTTTTTGTAATGTTTCTACTATTTAAATTATTTGATATTAAGTTATTTATTATTTAATAGTTAATAGATATTTATGATTTATAATTATTACCTAATTTTATAATTTAATGGACTTTTGAATAGTTTAAGTTGCTCAATATGATTGTGCTAATTTAAATTATTTGAGTTAATATTTTTGTGGTATTTCATTTGGATGCGCTATTTTGTTGTCATGTTTGACATTATTTGTTACGCTACTAATTAATCAGTTAAATTTTTTTAAATTTAATTTAATTAGGTAATTTTTTATTTATCATATTTATCAATCTATTTATTACTTATTTGTTTCTATTTGATCTTTTTATTGTCATGCTAATTCATCCTTCCTCATTTGTATTATATTAATTGCTTCTCTCTTTTTTCCATAACTTTATATAACTTAATGAAGTTTCTTAATATGTTTGTATTGTTTAAATTATTTAACTTAATATTATCATGCTAATTATTTGTTACTATTTGTTGTCATGTTTGTGCTATTTGAATTATTTGATTTTTAATTAGTTTAAATTCTTTACTATTTCTTTATTATTTATCATATTTATTATTTAATTATTAATAGATATTTATGATTTATAAGTATTACCTATGACCACTAATATTTATTTTCTTATTCTATTTCTCTTGCCACTTGTAGTTGCTAAATATATTTGAATTATTTAAATTATTTGAGTTGAATGAGCTATTTTGTTTGCATTCGATTTTGTATTCGCTGATTTTCCTTATTTTATCATGATGAGGTTTTCAATATTTAATTAGCTAAATTGTTTTCTATTTAGTTAATTTTTATTTGTCATTTAAAGTTATTTACCATATAAAGTTGTGGGTTTATATCAGTTATATTTATAATATTTAAATGGACTTTTGCTGACATATTTGTTTTTCTTATTGTTTTTTTTTTGTTGGATTTTTCTTTACTTAATATGTTTGTGCTATTAAATTGTTTGAGTTAATATGTTTGTGATGTTTAAATTATTTTTATTTAGATGTTGTTTGACTTATTATTTGTTGTGTTCATATTTAATTAGTTATTGAACCACTTCATTCATTGTCTTTTATTTATTTTTTGTTACTATTCATTTATTATTTAATAATGGATATATTTATGAATTATTTTTATATGTAACAATAATATTTTACTTCTAATTTCATATTTATTAAGGTTTTTATTGATATTGGAAGTGAAAATAAATAAGAAAGAACTATATAGTTTAGAATATTTTTGGAGTGAAATAATAAATAATTGATAATTGATATTTATCCAAATGTTAAAATAAGGCCGATAAAACACTATTAATATTTTCTAGCCATATGTAATTTCTTTTCCTTTTTTTATACAAATGTAATTTTTTTTTCTAGATATGCACCAAGATTTTGCTTGGCTAAGAACCTAGGTTTCATAAAAAATTCAAGCATGTGCTCCGCTAGTATCACCTCATCCGAGAGATTATTGAAAGACAAGATGGACTATATCCCCACCGATGATATAGCTTGGCTGATTCTCTAACTAAGGAAGTTTCTCAGAGAAAACATGATAGTCATTATGAGTCTTTGGGTATAACACATCGACCTGATTGACTCTAGGCCAAGTGGGAGATTGTTAGTATTTAGGTGTCCTAGAGACAATCTGTAAGGACAGATCAACATCATTTCTATGTTGTAGTATTTTATTATTAATAAATGAGCACATTTTATCTTTATCATATTTATGTCTCGCCTTTATTTTAAGGTAAATATGTGTTTGAAGATAAAAGCCCTAGGAATAGAACATGTGTTAGTCTTGATGATCAATGATAGGGATCATGATCATGAGGACTCAAGAACACTGGATATCTATTGCCTAAAATTTGTTCCTAGTCTTGAATCACCAAGAAAGGGCATTGATGATCTCAATAAAACTAGTATGACATCATCTACATGTATAGAGATACAAGGTAGGGATCTTATGGGATACAGGCATGGTGATGCTTTAGTTGATGTTGTGGGTGGATCTATTGGAGAACAGATAGCACCGAACTGACCCGTTGAGAGACTCCACACAGATTCATTGTAGAAAGTATCATTGGATATATAAAGTCTCTCATCGTTTGGTAGTGTGAATCGTCCTGGACTTAAGGATGTCATTGAACACTAGGTCCTAGGGTTATACTTTGACTATATAACTCTATCCATCTAAAAATGGGGAGAATAGTGTACTCTTGGGTGTAACTCGAATACATGAGTATAGATGGACATGCTGAGAGGACTCACAGTCTCCTACAAGGGATTAGTCATTTAGAAGACCGGTAGAGCTTGGATAACTTCTAATTAACTCAGGAGTTTGTGTGCAAAGCAATTGATCATGAAGAGTCATGATCTATTATAGAGTTAATATAAGAAGATTCCTAGTTCTGTGAAATAGCTACATTTAGTCAATTAAGAGAGATGATACTCTATCTTTGCTCTCGACTAAATGTGAATGATGATGTGAGGGATGATGTCTACACGGTATCTAAATATGAAAGATAGATCACTTAATCAACTCAATTAGTTCTGAGGCCGCAGAGCATTGTTAGTGTCTTATGAGGTCATTAAATAAATTGGGTCTATTGGTCCAAGTTTATTTATGCCAGTGACTAATTGAGCTTAATGGGTCACACACAAAGGTTATTCCCGATTTCTTAAAATTAGCAAACTTGGGCCAATAACTGTTATTGGGCTTTATCAAGAGTAAAGGTGTAATTGGGTTAGAGTGAGATTCCAAACCAAATAAGAAGAAAATGGCGTCACATATATGGTCCCGAGTGGGAAATCAATTTCTCCACAAAAGGGCCCAAATGTGTTGGAAGACCCAACAAGGTCTTAGGCCAAGTTGAATTTGGAATTCAAATTTTGAATTTAAGTTTGAAATTTAAATTCAAGAGATTAGGTTATAAAAGATAATTTTGAATTATCTAATATATATATATATATATAAAGATCCAATAATGATTGGATGAAGATAGAAGAAATAATAAATGAGGATTAATTTAAGAATGATTTTGAATTTTAGTTTAAGAGATGAATGTGATCTATCATCTTAAATTATTATTCAACCAATCAAGATATGAATTTAATTCATTATGATTTGGATTTTCTAATTCAAGTTTGGATTGGATCTTTCTTGTGAGCACTTAAATTAGAGTTAGACTCTTATAAAGTGCTGATTTTATACTCTTGTAAAGTGCTGATTTTTATGTGCCCTTTTTATGGACTTTTTTGAAGGAAAAAAAGGAAATAAATGTGATCCATCATCTTAAATAAAATCCAACAATCAAGATATGAATATGATTCATCATATTAAATTCATTCAATCAATCAAGATGTGAATTTAATATGACTTGATTGGCAAGTAGTGGACTTATTACCTAAAACCCCTTTTCTTAGCGTGTAAGCTGAAAATTCCTAAGGCAATTAGGGCTAAGAATTTGCGACCCATCAAAGCTATAAAAGAGGGAGGGTTGAACTTTTTTGATGATCCTTATGCTCTCTAAATTTTGGTCTTTACCTAAGGTTTAGAGAGGAAAAGGCACCATCCATAAAAGGTAAGGTTCCAACCTTGTTCATCCTATTTTAACCTAATTCCAAGAAACCACCACCTTCTTGAAAAAATAAAAAACCAAGGAAACCAAAACTCAACTTTGTCTTCACCTAACAAGCATCTAAAGAGTGAAAGGTTTCAAGAGAAGGAGTTCTCATTACAATTGGAGGATAGCCGTATGGATCAACATTAGAGGACATCAACAACCTTGGAGTCTTTGAGTGATTGATGAGCACAAATTGTACCATGTTTTCCCTATACTTATTGACTGAATTGAATGTTAAATCCAAGCTTAACTGTAGATAATCTAAGCAAAAAGGCATACATTCATGATATAGGGACTAAAGAGTAGGAATCATTTGCATGTGCTAAGAATGGAACAATTTACTTTGTTTTTAAGGGAAATCGTATAGCAGAGCGGATACGATGCTATAGCATTCTGACAGCGATTCAAAGTGCAATATAGGGCATCCTGAATGCTATAGCAAAGTAGAGGACGCAATGCTATGTGGCATATTTTCTAACTTTTTACCCAGTTGATTTCAGGAATAAAATAAAGGGCGATATTGACAGATAGGTTGCTGACGTAACGGAATAGAAGATGCGGAGGATCGGAACTAAAAGATTTGAAGAATCCCGCAGAATCAATAGAAGCAATCTATTCGGATTAGAAGATATGATAGATCCCGACGGTTTAGGAAAGGCCCAGCTCGCTGTAACTTACTCTGCAAGAAAAGCCTAATCATAAAAGGAAACAGCAGCGCCAACCCTAACAGAGTCGGAGAGCCCTAGAACAAGATTCTAACTTTCGGCAGGTTCAAGAGAAGAGTGAGAGATTTCACAAAAGCACGAGACTTCCAGGACAACCCAGCATCCTTCCCTGCAGTACGACGGAATGAAGAAGACGTGGAGTGGTAACGTGACAGGACCTCGACCACGCCGTCGGAAATTCCATCAAACTTTCTGTTTTCCTTTATTTTTATCTTTGTTTTCTCGATCATGGGTCATTCTGTTAGTGTCTGTTTTGTGTGTCCCTCGTCGTCATGAACTAAACTTTATATGGTCGAGGATGAGTCTTTAAGTGTTAAATGAACCAAGTTGCAAGTTCTTAATTCAATAAATTTGGTTTGTGTATCGATGTTTTTATTACTAGTCGGTTAACAGAAGTTAAGGGCTAGATTTGTGGCCTCAGCTTACTGGCAAGGAGTTGGGGTTAGACCTCTGAGAAACAGTGTTTGCTAGGCAGCCCGTGCACGGCTTGACCTATTATTGTAGGCTTCAAGAATGGGTCTACCTCTCATAACCATACCACCCTGAGTGTAAAGCAGGTCTGACTAGAAAGTTGTCATAGGAATATGAAAGGAGTATAGTTAGTATCATATGTATCGGACGCGGAAGCTTCAGTAGATAATAGAGGTGGGTTAACCAAATAGCTTTGTAATTGGTAGCTATGCTGTAGCAATTGCGGAAGCTGTACAGTATAGATGCTATAGCATTGGGTAGAGCAACTGGGGGATTGATGCCTTAAGGATGATTCTGAGTCCAGCCTAACTTCTTACTGATATCTTCTCTCGTTTAAAGTTATTTTGTTTACATTTGCTAGTAGCATAATCACACAACCCTCACAACCGATTACAATTACTTTCTGCTTGCACAATTGTCATAGCATTTGCGCGTCACCTCTCAGTATCTCAGTCTCTGTGGGATGATACTCTACTTACACTTTATTACTTGTTCGACTGGTTCACTTGCCATCAAGGAAATCGACCAACAGTGATCTAAGGTAATTCTAATCTCTAATAATCGTTTTATCAAATTATCCTAAACCCCAATAGTCGTTTTAACGAGTTATTCTGAAACTCATGAATATTATAAAGTGTTATGAATTCTCATGAGTACCTTAAAGAGTTACGGATTAATAATTAATAACTAATTAGCATGATGAGTTAAGGTTAATAATTCATGAAGACCGTAAGGAGTTACGATTTTTCGGTACAATTAAACAAAATTTTTGTTTTCAACCTCATGAAACTTTTCATGAAAGTCATGTAATAGGAAAAAATTAACCAATAGATACCAGCCAGACCCTGGAGAGGGTCGGTCATTGGACAGCCGTAAAAACAATCCTAAGGTACTTAAGAAGGACTAAGGATCTGTTTCTGGTTTACGGCGATAGTGGTGAGCTAAAAGTAAGAAGGTTCACTAATGCCAGTTTTTAGAATGATACAGATGATTGTAAATCCCAGTCAGGCGTAGTCTACACCCTAAACAGTGGAGCAATTTGTTAGAAGAGTTCCAAGCAAAAGACCACGGCAGATTCTACTACCGAGACAAAATACATAGCAGCTTTAGAAGCAGCCAAGGAGGCAGTATGGGTCAGTAAGTTCATCAATGAACTTGTAGTGGTTCCTAGCATTGTTAACCTAATACCTCTATATTGAGATAAGCTCAGGGCAAGGAACCTAGGTCTCATCAAAGATCCAAGCATATGCTCTGCAAGTATCACCTCATTCGAGAGATTGTTAAAAGACAAGATATAAAGATGGGCTATTGATAGGCAAAACTTTATAGCCTATAGACTCCGCAAATGCATAGGCTGTATCAAGTAATAAATAGTAAGTAAGATATCGTTCCCACGAGGACTTAGTACCCGCAACTTCAGTTAAGCATTAATTTCACAATTTCGTTTAAGTTGAGCAAACCAGATTGAATTTAATTAAGAGAAAAAAATTAAAACTAAAATTAAAATAAACAAACTACCACTAATCAAACGAGCAACCTAGAGTCACTAATCCCTTATTTGTTTCCTAGATTTTATCCCCATTAAATTAATTTTGACTTAACCTAATCAGCTAATCTAGAGTATTAATGTCTATAAATGCCTTCCGGTCCATTTATATACCTACCTTAATTAATTATGTAATGTCTCACACAACTAAATAAGATGTGTTTTAAATCGGGCCCACTCTAATTTGATTATGCGGAGCTTCTAGGTATATTCCTATCCTAGACGCAAATTAGATTAAAACCTAGTTCCCCATTAAACTTAAACCTAATTCCACATTATTTAATCCCAAGGTCAATTTAGGATTCCATCTTCCAAGTTCAACCCTAAATTCCCAAAACATGTTTAATAGTGATCAATTACTAAGCAATTGCAATAAAAACAAGAATAAATAAACTGAATAACATTAACTAAAACTAACAATAGGAATAATTTCTAGAACCCAAACAAGTTCATAGGTTCTCTAGGTTAAAAAGAAAAATTAGCCACACATGGCTCTAATAAAATCCATAATAAAAAGATAAAGATAGTAATTCAGGTTCCAAGAATACATAGAGAGAGAGAGGAAAGAAAGCTTCTCCGTCGCCTACGAGTCCTCTTGTCCTTCCGTGGAGATGATGGAGATAACTAAAGCGCTGCTCCCCTCGCTACTCGTGTGTTGCGCGTTCACTCTGTCTCTTTCTCGCGTGCCCCTGCGCAACGAGACTCTATTAATTAATAGGTTTTTGTCCGCGCATCTCCGATTGTAATATTCTCTATTCTTTAGATCTTTTTCTCGATTCAATTTAATATAATATAATATCTTATTATATTATAAGTTTAATTTGTTTTGTTGCCATGAGTATTTGCATTGAAGTTCTATTCACGTGGGTCCGCATCATCTCCATACATCTCATTGATTCTGCTTTTACTCTTTCAATTCCATATATATAATATCTCAAACATATCTTTTGCAAGTTTGCTTTATTATATCTCCCGCATAATAAAATAGGATATCAATAGATTTTTATTTATAATATTCTTTTATCCTATATTTAATTAAAAGATAGATAAATATATACAAGATAATTAAATAGGTATAGAATATTAATAAATTCAATCCAATATATCTCAAAATCTATACTTATTTAATTATAAAATATATACTTATCAGCTATATCCCCATTGATGATAACTTAGCTGATTCTCTAACTAAGGGAGTTTCTCAGAGAAAACATGATAGTCATTATGAGTCTTTAGATAAAACACATCGACTTTATTGGCTCTAGGCCAAGTGGGATATTGCTAGTATTTAGGTGTTCTAGAGACAATCTGTAAGAACATATCAACACCATTTCTACATTATAGTATTTCATTATTAATAAATAAGCACATTTTATCATATTTATGTCTCGCCTTTATTTTAAGGTAAATATGTGTTTGAAGATAAAAGCCCTAGAAATAGAACATGTGTTAGTCTCAAGGATCAATGAAAGAGATTATGATCATGAGGACTTGAGAACATTGCATATATGTTGCCTAAAACTTGTTTCTAGTCTTGAATCACCAAGAAAGGGCATTGATGATCTCAATAAGACTAGTATGACATCATCTACTTGTATAGAGATACAAGGTAGGGACCTCATGGAATACAGGCATAGAGATATCTTAGCTGATGTCGTGGGTGGATCTGTTGGAGAACAGATAGCACCAAACTAACCCGCCGAGAGACTCCACAAAGATTCATTGTAGAGAGTAGTATCATTGGATATATAAAGGGTCTCAAGATTTGGTAATGTGGATCGTCTTGGATTTAAGGATGTCATCAAATACTATGTGTTAGGGTTATACTTTAACTATACAACTCGTCCACCTGAAAATGGAGAGAAATAATAAATTATGATTGAATTAAAAAGGATTTTTGAATTTTAGTTTAAGAGATGAATGTGATTCATCATCTTAAATTATTATTCAATTAATCAATTAATATATAAATGTGATCCATCATCTTAAATGGTTAACTCAATCAATCAATCAAGAAATAAATGTGATCCATCATCTTAAATGATTGATTCAATTAATCAATCAAGATATGAATATAATTCATTATGATTTGGATTTTCTAATTCAAACTTGGATTGGGCCTTTTTTGTAAGCATTTAAATTAGGGTTAGACTCTTACAAAGTGCTGATTTTTGGTGTGCCTCTCTGTTGCACATTTTTCTAGGAGAAAAACAAGATGCCTTATGCTCTCTAAATTTCAGTCTTCATCAATGTTTAGAAAGAAAAAGACGTCATCCACAAAGGCAAGGTTCTAATGATCTTGCTCTTCCTATTTTCAATCTAATTCCAAGAAACCACCACCTTCTTGAAAGGATAAAAATCCAAGGAAACCAAAACTCAACCTTGTCTTCACCAAGCAAGCATCCAAGGGGAAGTTTCAAGAGAAGGAGTTCTCATTACAATCGGGGGTTAACGTGTGGATTAACGTTAGAGGACATCAACAACATTAAGGTCTTCAAGTGATTTAAGGTAATTCTAATCTCCAATAGTTGTGTTATAAAATTATCCTAATCCCCAATAGTTGTTTTAACGAGTAATCCCGAAGCTCATGAATATTATAAATTGTTATGAATTCTCATGAGCATCGTAAAGAGTTACGATTAATAATTAATAACTAATTAATGTAATAAGTTAAGGTTAATAATTCATGAGGACTATAAGGAGTTACGAGTTTCCGCAACGATTAAACAAAATTTGTATTTTCAACCTTATGAAACTTTGCATGAAAGTCATGTAGAAACATATCCCTGGAGATTATGTAGAGGGAACTGGAATCCTTTACCTTTTATAGACAGTCTTCTGTAATCATCTTAGCTTTGTAGTGAATTTTTGGAGTGCCTGCAAAGCTTGGAAAATTTCTTATTGATTATATTCAAAGAATTTTCTTATAGCAGTGAAAAGGGAAAAGTGTATTGACAATGTGCTTTTTATGCTAATCTATCTTGCCTCTCTGGTTGGAATGTTTGGTTTATTCTTGGAAAGTTCTTACCCTTAGACTTGCTTTGGTATGGGATGATTATTATTTTGGTGATCTTCAAGATAGTTCCTTTTTGTATTTTCCATTAAACAAACAAGCATGTGTGGAAGTAAAAATCTCTTGCTAAAGTGTTTTTACTCGTTTTGTACCGTGTTGTTTTCTTACAAGAGGTTGCTTTGTCCTTTTTAATTTTTGTTCATGTTTGATAAAAAATACTTTACCAATGAGAAAAGAATTTGGAGGCAAGATGGAAAAAGATATAATTCAAAAGGACAAAATATGATAAAAACCCTCAAGTCCAACATCCAATAAAGCAGCCAAATCTCCTTGCTTCATGTAAAATAGGAAACTTCTTATTAAGCCATGACAAAACACCCAAGCCATGAAAATTATAATGTCTTGTTGCTGTCGAAGGAAGATGTATTCCATTTCTAATGTAGTTGTTCTTCATCCGAATGCATTTTAACAATGAAAAACCTGCAAGTTGCCAGGAACTTTCAGTCCCTATCTCTGATCTAAATGAACCACTTCAGTTTTTGATGGCACATACAGTGTCTCTGCCAATGACTCCAAACAACTTGTACTATGTAGATTCAGTAAATATATAGGGTGAAGAGAATCTTATTTAGACGCATGAAGCAGATTTAAGGAGAGAGCTGCTTTAGGTCTTATCTGTATCCACCATGTCGTTTGTGCTACATCCTATGGGTAGTAGATTGCAAAACAACTTGACTTGTATCACCTATTTTTGGTAAATGTTCCCTTTGTTTATAAGCTAAACCTGGTCAGCATTCTGACTTTTCTTTGCATATATTAATAATTTATTTGAATGGCAATTTAGGACTATTATTTGGGAAACCATTTTTAAGATGTCATGTGGTTGCCAGAACGAAAGGGAAAAGGAATCCGAATGCATTGAATTGACAGTATCCACTTTATATGATTCCCATCTTGTTTATTGTTTGAAGTGTCATTTCCATTCAGATTTTCATTTCTTTACCTGATAATTTTATATCAGACGTCCTAACTTCATGCCATGGGCATTGGTGAACATGTTTGTTGCTTGTAACCATTAGGAGCAAGTTGATTTATTATACGCCTGAGTGATTCATGCGAGCAAGTGCCTGTGCGTTTGGAATAACCAGTTGAGGGGCATCAACCATGTGATACTGCTAAAATGCAGGTTTATCATATGCATTTCAATTTAAAAAATGCACAATTTGACATGATACTTGAACTTACTGCCTCCTTACCTGTTGCAGAAAGATGATCCAACATACGCCTTACACACAAAAGGTGGATGTATATAGCTTTCGGATTTGTTCTTTGGGAGCTCATCATTGGGATGCTTCCATTTCAGAACATAACAGCCGTACAAGCGGCATTTGCAGTCGTCAACCGAAAAGTCAGTCCAACCATACCAAACGACTGCTTACCCATTCTCCGAGACATCATGACAAGATGCTGGGATCCCAACCCTGATGTTAGGCCACCTTTTGCTCAAATCGTTGCTATGCTGAAGAATACAGAGACCGAGATCATACGACTGTTCGTAAGGCTCGATTTTGGTGTTGCATGACGCAACCCATGACATCTGACTGAAAAGGCTGGGGAAAAAAAAAAAGAACGACACAAAAAAGTCCCAAAGAACAGAGTCAAAAAATTTCAAGGTGAGTCTCAAGAGTGTATCTGTGTGTTTATTTTCTTTCTTCAGAAGACAAAAAATAAAAAAATAAAAATAAAATCAATCAATCTTATTTGAAGACCCTTTGTTTCTGTCATGGACTCATATGTGAGGCCAATTAGATATGTGGCTCAGCAAGGACAATTTCCCCTAGAATCCCTCCATAATTAGGTAAAACACTAATTGGCCAAGGCTATAATTGTAACACCCCTACTTTTGCCATGCATGAACCCATGTAAGCTTGCACAGTGATAAGAAGCTCTAAGTAATTTTGGAGTATTTATTTCCTATAATTTATGGCGTGGAATTATTTCAAAGGCCCTAAGATGGAAACCAATGGTTAAGAGTAAGTAGCGAAGGTACTAAGTCAAAATAAGGTGAAACCCTAACCAACGGCAAGGTAACTTGTGCACGAAGAAACCCCGAAGATATAAACTGGTATAGTAAAGAGGTGACCACAGGTATTGTGGGCCCAGGGTATGCGTGTTAAACCTAGAGAAAGAGAGAGAACATGTGTCTGGACCCTTTACAGAAGAGAAAGTCAGTGGTGGTGGTGCTATGTCGGATACGTGGCATTTCAGGGCCAAAAGTTGGAATACCGAGTAGCACGCATTACGAGTACGCCCCATCCACTTGTGGTCTGGGAAAAGTGACTGATGATTCGGGCCCACACAAGTCTAGTGGAAGGGCACGCATTACGGGGGAAACGTGTAACCGGCAACCAGGAGCTGAAAGGGCCGGATAGGATTTGCCGGAGTCGGGCCCAGGCCCAGGACACTAGTAAGGGGCGAATTCCAGTGGGCCCAGAAGAGAGAGAAAATATCTTGCCACGTAATTATGAAGAGAGAGATTGTTACATCAAAGTCATAATGAAGAGAGAGAAAGAATAAAATAACCCGGTTAAATCTGGACCAGATATTTTAAACCTGATATGACATTAAAGTAACATGTAATTATGACTTGGAAAGTGCAGTTATGGCATATTAAGGGGCAGATTTCATGGACCCCACTGCCTTGGAAGAAGAACGGCACAAAATGACCATTTTGCCCCTACACCTTAAACCTACAACTAAGACCACCTAGGGGCAAATCTGGAACACCAATTTTGGCCTAGGAATGCACCATTTTCTGCCCATGGAAGACCCTAGAAGGTTTCTAGAAGATCTGACCAACAAGCAAGAGAAAATAATAAATTAACCCGAAGCACTCTTTTACCCGTTGGATAATAACCTAAGTTGGATAAAGAGGTGCACCCTTGGAGCCTATAAATAGGACACTCTCCCCCTCCATTTTTCCACACTAGCCACAAGCTCAAGGAGGGTAGGAGAGTGCTCAGCTGAACCTTTGGGTCCAGAAGGTGAAGAAGCTCATACGCAACCAACATCCGGAGGTAAGTCCCTAAACCGGCAACTAGGTTATCTGCATCTTTGCCCTGTGGTATTTCGTGGTATTTCAGTGGGTTTCTCATATTTTTAAGGTCTTAAATGGGTCCAGAGGGAATTTTTGTGTAGGGTTAAGTTGGATCACCTCTTTCTGCATTTTAAAACCCTAAGTCTTCCTTATACGAAAATCTGTCGGTTCTTTTGGTATTTGGGCAGTGAAGCTTAATCGGTAGTTTTGAAATAGTAAATGGAGTCCGATTGCTTTGATATTTTACATGGTGAAATTAGACATCTTTAGAATAATTTTAGTATAATATTTTGTGTCATTTAGAGTTTCCAACCGAGAGATATTTTAAGTTGAAAATGACCTAAAAACTGGACTTTTCTCTCGGACCAGTGGCTAGTATTTGGGAAAAAGGATGAGTTTTGAACCCATATTGTAAATGGAGCTATATACCCAAGAGGGGGGGTGAATTGGGTATTTTAAAAACTTTTAGAAATATGCTCTGTTTTGAAGAAATGAAAAACAGAGATAGACGAAGGAGGAAGGGAAGGAAAGCTTGCACAATAGAAATTATCCTGGTTCGGCCTTATCTTTGACCTACATCCAAATCCCCAAGCCACACTTGGGATTTTCAATCCACTATACTCACAAACTGATTACACACTCGTACTCAAGAGTAGTTCTCTCTCTAGAACTCACTCCCCTTACAAGTTGTAATCAATACACCCAACCACTAAGTCCCCTGACTTATGGTTATCTCAATCAATAAATGATTTACAGATAGAACTCTCTCTCAGAGCAGATAAAATGATCACTGAAGTGCAAGTATCAGATTGATACAATATAGATGTAAGCTGAACACAATAAATGACAATCAATGAATTTTCGCTCTTAGTAAGTGTGTCAGCTTGAGAAGAAGTTAATGCACTCTATTTATAGGTAGAGAACATTAAATGACCGTTGAATGGTGAATCCAACCGTTGTAGGTGATTAGCATTAAGTCTGGTCATCTTCTCTCTCTAACCTCCAACTAATCCAGATGCTAATATGGTCTGAGGTGGAACTCTGAGGATTTGTCCGTTGGAGAAGAGTTTACTTGATGAAGAAAGCATTCTTGACCGTTGAGAATGCGTGCTCAATGGTTAGCCAAAAGAAGGTTGATTTGCGAAGTGCATTTAATGCTCGCACACTTTTTGCTTTATGGCTTTGACCTTCAATAATCTTCATCTCGTGCTAACTGAAATTCACTCAATAAACTTGTTAAACATATCTGGGAACATAAGTGAGTGATTCATGAAAGCAATTAGATCAAACAAGAGTGATATGCAAATTCGTGAAATTCAAAAATTGGTTTCAGCGTCGTTTACTCGAGTATGTTCTTGGTTACTCGAGTAAGTCACTGTGTGAAAAAGTCTTTACTGCAGTATCCAAAAGGTTACTCGAGTAAGCGACTTCCAGAAGCAAACCATCGAGACTTGAACTTTTGAAACCAAGGTCTTTACTCGAGTAAGTTAATAGTGTACTCGAGTAAGCAACTATTTGCTTGAAATCTCTAACTGAAAAATGCTCTTTACTCGAGTAAGCAAATTCATACTGGAGTAAGCACGAGCATGAGTTAAGTTGAAAAACATTTTAAAAGTTCTTTACTCGAGTATGGAAACTCTTACTCGAGTAAGCACGAGTTTATAAAACTTTGGGAACTTTCTCTGTAAGACTCTTTACTCGAGTAAGCAAATTCTTTACTCGAGTATACACTCAAGTTCAAAAGTTCATTTGCTCTCGGTAAGTCCAATACTCGAGTATATATTTCTATACTCCAGTATTGATTTATCTTGTAAAGATTGATTGGTCTCTGGATGGCCTTTACTCGAGTATACAAACCTTTACTCGAGTAAGCCTTAATTTGAAAAACACATTTGCTCTCGGGTTGACATTTACTCGAGTATGTGAACCTTTACTCGAGTAAGTACCTTTTGAAAAATGCATTTGCTTTCTGGATGACCTTTACTCGAGTATATATTCTCCTTACTCGAGTAAGTGCGTGTAAGACTCAATTGGGCAATCCTTTAACAGTCCTTTACTCGAGTAAGCTTTCCTTTACTCGAGTAAGCAACTGAGAAATGGTTTTTCACAGATTTTGCAGAAGCTTCAACACATGTTTACAATTGTTGTTAATCATCAAAACACATTGAGAACTAACACATATGACTTGGGTAACTATTCTTCATATAGAATAGACATCCTAAGGGTCCTTAGGCAGAATTTATTAAAAATCGGCGAAGATAAGTTAGAAATTTTGGACATTTTGGTTCTATGCGAAATTTTAAGGAACTTAAAGTAAAGATTGTTCATGTGATTAAAAGCATGGTGTTTGGCTGTAACTAGGGTATTGACTAGTGTGGGACGTATCTTGACTCAAAGGGGAGAGTGATCGCTTTCGTGAAGTACCAGGTAGTAACTGTTGACTCACGTATTCTATGTTATTGTTGTATGTCTATTTTCCATGGTTGTGGATGCAAGGCTGTAGGGCCTAGTGGACTGTGTGTCCTTAGGTTGCTACTAAGCCTAAGATGCATTTGGGGTAGTTAGGGTTAAACTCCCTAGCTACTGTGTTGATCCTGGCGCTAAGGATGGTGTCCGGGGTCGGTCTTGAGAGACGGCTCGAGGGTACACGGGCGTCCGGGGTTGTCTTGTGAGATGACTCGACGGTACGCAGGCGTCCGAGGTTTGCCTTGTTAAGGTAGCTCGACGGCACGCGGGCGTCCGGGGCCTGCCTTGGTAAGGCGGATCGACGGTACGTCGTTGTGGATGTGATGTGATTCTGAATGCATTTATGATATGCGATTTGATTTCCTGATTATGGATACTTGCATGCACTATGTACATATTATACTTGAGTCTAACAGTTACTCTGGGTTTCAATCTTGAACTCTAGATCATTTTGAGCCACAGGGGTAAGACCGTCGCTGTTGGTGGCGTAAAGGAGGTAGGGCCTGAAGCGGTGAATTGAAGAATAAATAGGGGATGCCCTATCTCATTTTATATTTTGGATTATTGTTGTTTATTAACAGTACTTTATTTGGATAACTGTATTAACCCCTCGGGGACATACTTGCCACTTAGCTTTTATATGTGTTTATCAGTATGATTGAACTTGTCCAATTAGATCCTGTGCTCTGTTGTGCTAACTCTGAGCTAAGTAAATTGGACTAAGTATTAAGAGAAGGTGATTAAATAAAAGGAATCCCCCTAACCCACCATCCGAAAGGGCAAGGCCGGTAGGGGTGTAAAAATAATTCCGGCATATGTAGGTAGTGCACCTGAAACATGCAGGTAGTACGCTTAGGACATGCAAATAGTACGGTTGAAATATGGGCTGAGAGGCGCACAAAGCTCAAGGTCTAAACCTTAAGATAATCTTTATAAATAGGAGGTTAACTTAACAGGTACATATTCTCTATTCACCCTATTTACTATTCAGTCTCATTATGACACACCAGATCCTCTTTTGGCTAAACGTCATATCTTTGTGGCACAGTGATCCACCGATATTCCTAGGTATCTTCCTCATACATATCTGAGAACAATCATCCTCTCTTTGATATCTGCTAAATAGATATCTTGGAGAGATTAACTGATCCGATATAAATCACCTACTAGCCCATTGAGGTTAGACATTTGTGTTTTAAACCCGAACATTTTTGTTTCGGTTTCTTTAATACTGAATGTTTGTTTCTGAATTAGTAAGAAGAGATTTGATATGTATCTATACATGCATGCGCTGAAATTATGTATAGCTTCAGTATGCAAGATGGTATATGAAATCTTGAATGAAAAGTGAAAACTGTTGATGTGTATGTATATGATTGAGTTACATTTATGAATATAGCGAAGGTGCGAGAATGCGAGGTGAGGAGACGCGTAAGCTCGTGTTTGGCATACAATATCAGCTTCACCACAGTAGAATGTAAATAAATATAGGATGTGAAATTTGAAGCCACCTCGTAGGTGTGTATTTTGTGACCCCGTAGCACCAGCTTCTGTTACGTTTACGACTAAAAATGTCATTAACATCATAATTTTGTTGTACAAATTTCGAAACTTGGTTATTTGCTTATTTATTTCCTTAAAATAACCGTAGAAGCTGATTAGTTAATCTCAGCTTGATGGAATTGAAATCCTTTGATTGACAGAACAAGAGATTTAATTAGATTGTCTATGATTAGGAGGAAAAATTACTGTCCTTAGAATATGGTTAGAATCGCAATGTCTGGATAAAAAAGTTAAAAAAGAAGCCAGTATTAGTCTATGTTGTGAAAACAGTTAGGAAAAAATTAGTCAATATGGCTGCAAAGTGAATAAACAAATTTTACAAAAAACCCAGAAAAAAGAGGTGGAAGAGACTACCATATCAAAAATATAAATACAAAAAAAGATATAAACCATATAAATATTTCAGGAACAGAAGACAGAATAGGCAAAAATATAGACAAGAAAAAGAAAAGCAGAAATATTGTCCAACTAAAAAGAAAAACTGTAAATGTTGGATATGTCACGAAGAAGGACATTATGCGAATTGAATGAGAGTCCGAAGAAAGGAAAATCAGAAAAAAACGCAAGCTCTTAAAATGACCTATGATTTAGGATATGAACCAATAGAAGATTCAGATATAGGATCAAAAGATGAAATATATGAATATGGAACAGACCAATCTGAAACAACTAGTCAAGAAGAAGATTCTGAGTAAAGGAAACCCAAATGCTACATTTATAGAAGTAAGGATAAATGATAAAACTATTCTAGCATAATTAGATACCGGAGCAACGCTGTGTTTCGGAAAAAGGCACATAATAAATAAATGGAAAACAACATAAAAACCTCTAAGAATAATAGTCGCAGACAAATCAAAACAATCAAAATTTATAAGGAAAATATAACATAAATATGACTCATCAAACTCCCCCACACTTAGCTTTTTGCACTCCCGGGTAAAACAGAGATAAAAAAATAGAGTAGAAATAACCTTGCAGTTTTACTCCTATCTTAGGAACTATGTGCCATTGTCTTGAGTTCAGTTCATCCATGTAAGCAATCTCACTGCCCAGCACCAGCGGAATGTTATGCAGAGCATTTCCTTTCAAGATTCGAATTATCTCCTTCGTTTGCTTGTGAATTATTAGACTTGAAACTGCTACATTATGAAGTAGGGCTCCTCTCTCTTTTTGCTCTAAAATTGTTAATTTGTGGCACTATCTTTGGATCTTGATTTTTTGCCTAGGAATCTTTCATATAATTTTCAATTTTCCGCATTTATTGCTTGTAATTTATACATTTTTACACGATAGGTGTGGAATACTGATAATAGAAATTACAAAAATTAATGGGAGAATATGTGGTTATCTTATGTCTTCTGTTGTTGATGCTGTACACTATTAGTCTATTAAACTAAAGAGCATATAGTGTTCAAAAAATTTCATGTCATGGTGCATCATCGTGTTTGTAGAGGTCTTTCCCCCTTTGAAAAATTGAGAACATCAATGACCAAAAATATTAATATTAAACAATGATAATATTATTAACATGACGATAGCATATCTAAATCAAATAATTTAAATACCGCAAACATAGTAACACAAACAATTTAAATAGCACAAACATATTAAGCAACTGAAATTACTTAAAATTCCATAAAGTTAAAAAGTTATGAAAAAAAAAAAATAAGATATATAATACCAAATGAGGAATGGTGAATTAGCATGACCACAAAAGAAATTCAATAGAAACAAATGAGAAGAGAGACATGGAAAAATTATAAGAATATATAATTATCCTTACATATAAAAATAATTCATAAATATTACAAAAATAATTAAATATTAAAATAAATAAATGGTAACAAATAATAAATAAATGAAAGAAAAGGAAAAGAGAGGGAAAAAAATAATCAAATACAAATCAAATAAGAGAAGAGAAAACAAGAAAAAGCCAAAAGAAAAAACAATCAAAAAACGAAGTCAATTTAAATATTTTAATATAAACACACAACTTTAGATGATAAACAACTCTAAATGACTGTGATAAACAATGAGTCTAAGAAAACAAAATAGCGTATCTAAATGAAATAACTTAAAAACAAAAAACAAAAAAAAAAGTTGGCTCAAATAATTTAAATAGCAAAAAAATGTTTTCTAATCAAATATACAACAAATAATAAGTCAAACATGACAACAAAATAGTGCATCTAAATCAAACAATTTAGATACTGCAAAAAAAATATATATATTAACTATTAAAATAAATAAATAAACATTAACAAATAATAAATAAATAAAGAGAAGGAAAATAGAGCGAAGAATAATAATAATAAAATACAAATCAAATAAGAAAGAGAAGAAAAATAAGAAAAAGCCAAACTAAAAAACAATCGAAAAACAAGGTCCATTTAAATATTTTAATATAAACAACTCTAAATGACTGTGATATAAACAATGAGTATATGAAAACAAAATAGCCCATCTAGATCAAATAATTTAAATACAACAAGCATATTGGCTCAAATAATTTAAATAGCACAAAAATGCTATCTAATCAAATACACAATACATATTAAGTCAAACATGAGAACAAAATAGCTCATCTAAATAAAATAAAATAAATTTTGCAAACAAATTAACTCAAACTACTTAAACAGCACAAACATATTAATTTCTATTAAGTTAAAAAGTTATGGAAAAATAAGATAATACCAAATTAGAAATGGTGAATTAGAATGACCAAAAAAATCAAATAGAAACAAATGAGGAGAGAGACATGGAAAAAACTAGAAGAATAATATAATTATCATTCCTTATAATGATTAAATATTAAATATTAAAATAAATAAATAATCAATATTACAATAAATAAATAAATAAAAAGTAACAAATAATAAAATATAAACAACTCAAAATGACTGTGATAAACAATGAATATATGAAAACAAAATAGCGCATCAAAATCAAATAATTTTAATACAACAAACACATTGGCTCAAATAATTTAAATAGCACAAAAATGTTATCTAATCAAATACTCAACAAATAATAAGTCAAACAAGACAACAAAATAGCGCATCTAAATCAAATAATTTAAATACCGCAGATATAAAAACTCAACATTTATACAAAAAAACATATCAAGAAACATAAAATACTCAAAATTTTATAAAGTTGAAAAGTTATGGAAAAACAAGACAATACCAAATTAGGGAAGGTGAATTAGCATGACCAATTAAATATTAAATCTAAAATAATTAATTAATAAATATTATAATTAGTAAATAAATAAATACTAGCAAATAATAAATAAATGACAGAGAAGGAAAATAGAGGGAAGAATAAAAATAAACAAATACAAATCAAATAAGAAAGAGAAGACAAAATAATAAAAAGCCAAAACAGAAAAATAATTCAAAAAATAGTGTCAATTTAAAAAAATTAATATAAACAACTCGAGATAAACAATGAGTATAAGAAAAAAATTTGAGCATCTAGATCAAGTCATTTAAATACAACCACCATAGTGCCTCAAATAAGTTAGATAGCTCAAAACTGTTATCGAATCATACACAACAAATAATTGCTCAAACATCACAACAAAACAACAAAATAGCTCATCTAAATCAAATAATTTTAATAAGCAGACAAATTAACTCTAACTATTTAAACAAGTCAAACATATCAAGCAACTTAAAAAACTCAAAATTCCATTAAGTTAAAAAGTCTTGGACAAATAAGAAAATACATAATTAGAAATGGAGAATTAGCATGACCAGAAAAACAATCAAATAAAAACAAATGAGAGGAGAGACATGGTAAAAGTAAAAAGTAGAAGAATAATATAATTTTCGCTACACAATTCATACATATTCAAATAAATAAATAATAAATATTACTCCAAAATGTAACAAATAATAAATAAATGACAGAAGGAATTTAGAGGGAAGAATAAAAAAAACCAAATACAAATCAAATAAAAGAAGAAGACAAATAAGTAAAAGCCAAAAACAAAAAATAAGAAGAAAAGCGGAGTCAATTTAAGAATTTTAATATAAACAACTCTGCGATAAACAATGAGTATATGAAAACAAAATAGAGCATCTAGATCAAATAATTTAAATACAACCACCATAGTGCCTCAAAAAAGTTAAATAGCACAAAACTGTTCTCCAATCATATACAACAAATAATTAGTCAAAACATCACAACAAAATAGCTCATCTAAATCAAATAATTTTAAAAAGCACACAAAATGACTCAAACTATTTAAACAACACAAACATATCAAGCAACTTAAAAGAAACGAAATTTCCTTGAGTTAAAAAGTTTTGGAAAAAAAAGATAATACATAATTAGAAATGGAGAATTCGCATGACCTGAAAAACAATCAAGTATTAACAAATGAGAGGAGAGACATGGAAAAAGTAAAAAGTGAAAGAATAATATAATTTTTGATACACAATTCATAAATATTGAAATAAATAAACAATAAATATTACACTAAAATGTAACAAATAATAAATAAATGACATAGAAGGAATTTAGAGGGAAGAATAAAAATGATCAAATACAAATCAAATAAGGAAGAGAAGAGAAAAAGAAAAAGAAAAAGCCAAAAACAAAAAATAATAAAAAAGGGAGTCCATTTAAACATTTTAATATAAACAATGAGTATATGAAAACAACGTAGAGCATCTAGATCAAATAATTTAAATACAACCACCATAGTGCCTCAAATAAGTTAAACAGACAAAACCGTTCTCCAATCATACACAACAAATAATTAGTCAAAACATCACAATAAAACAACAAAATAGCTCATCTAAATCAAATAACTTTAATAAGCACACAAATTAACTCAAACCATTTAAACAAGAAAAACATATCAATCAACTTAAAAAACTTGAAATTCCATTAAGTTTAAAAGTTTTGGAAAAAAAATACATAATTAGGAATGAAGAATTAGCATGACCAGAAAAAAAAAAAACAAATGATAGGAGACATGGAAAAAATAAAAAGTGGGAAATAATATAATTTTTGCTACACAATTCATACATATTGAAATACATAAACAATAAATCTTACACAAAAATGTAACAAATAATAAATAAATGAAAGAGAAGGAAAATAAAGGGAAGAATAAAAATAATCAAATACAAATCAAATAAGGAAGAGAAGAGAAAAAAAAGCCAAAAACAAAAAATAATAAGAAAATGTGTGTCCATTTAAACATTTTAGTATAAACAACTCGTCATAAACAATACACAACAACAATTAGTCAAAACATCACAACAAAACAACAAAATAGCTCATCTAAATCAAATAACTTTAATTAGCACACAAATTAACTCAAACTATTTAAACAACACAAACATATCAATCAACTTAACAAACTCAAAATTCCATTAAGTTACAAAGTTTTGGAAAAATAACAAAATACATAATTAGGAATGGAGAATTAGCATCACCAGAAAAACAATTAAAAAAAAAACAAATGAGAGGAGAGACATGGAAAAAGTAAAAAATGGAAGAATAATATAATTTCCGCTACACAATTCATACATATTGAAGTAAATAAACAATAAATATAACACTAAAATGTAACAAATAATAAATAAATAAAAGAGAAGGAAAATAGAGGGAGGAATAAAAATAATCAAAAAAATTGAATAAGGAAGCGAAGAGACAAAAAGAAAAATCCAAAAACAAAAAATAATAAGAAAAAGGGAGTCCATTTAATCATTTTAATATAAACAACTCGCCATAAACAATGAGTATATGAAAACAAAATAGAGCATCTAGATCAAATAATTTAAATACAACCACCATAGTGCCTCAAATAAGTTAAACAGCACAAAACCGTTCTTCAATCATACACAACAACAATTAGTCAAAACATCACAACAAAACAACAAAATAGCTCATCTAAATCAAATAACTTTAATTAGCACACAAATTAACTCAAACTATTTAAACAACACAAACATATCAATCAACTTAACAAACTCAAAATTCCATTAAGTTAAAAAGTTTTGGAAAAAAAAAAAATACATAATTAGGAATGGAGAATTAGCATCACCAGAAAAAAAATTAAAAAAAACAAATGAGAGGAGAGACATGGAAAAAGTAAAAAGTGGAAGAATAATATAATTTCCACTACACAATTCATAAATATTGAAATAAATAAACAATAAACATTACACTAAAATGTAACAAATAATATATAAATGAAAGAGAAGGAAAATAGAGGGAAGAATAAAAATAATCAAATACAAATTAAATAAGGAAGAGAAGAGAAAAAACAAAAAGCCAAAAACAAAAATAATAAGAAAAAGGGTGTCCATTTAAACATTTTAATATAAACAACTCGCCATAAACAATGAGTATATGAAAACAAAATAGAGCATCTAGATCAAATAATTTAAATACAACCACCATACCGCCTCAAATAAGTTAAACAAAGACAAAACCGTTCTCCAATCATATATGCCAAATAATTAGTCCAAACATTACAACAAAACAATAGCTCATCTAAATCAAATAACTTTAATAAGCACACAAATTAACTCAAACTATTTAAACAACACAAACATATCAATCAACATAAGAAACTCAAAACTCCATTAAGGTAAAATGTTTTGGAAAAATAACAAAACACATAATTAGGAATGGAGAATTAGCATGACAAGAAAAACAATTAAAAAAAACAAATGAGAAGAGAGATATGGAAAAAGTAAAAAGTGGAAGAATAATATAATTTTCGCTACACAATTCATACATATTGAAGTAGATAAACAATAAATATTACACTAAAATGTAACAAATAATAAATAAATAAAAGAGAAGGAAAATAGAGGGAGGAATAAAAATAATCAAAAAAAATGAATAAGGAAGCGAAGAGAAAAAAAGAAAAAGCCAAAAAAAAAAATAATAATAAGAAAAAGGGAGTCCATTTAATCATTTTAATATAAACAACTCGCCATAAACAATGAGTATATAAAAACAAAATAGAGCATCTAGATCAAATAATTTAAATACAACCACCATAGTGTCTCAAATAAGTTAAACAGCACAAAACCATTCTCCAATCATATACAACAAATAATTAGTCAAAACATCACAACAAAACAACAAAATAGCTCATCTAAATCAAATAACTTTAATAAGCACACAAATTAACTCAAACTATTTAAACAACACAAACATATCAATCAACTTAAGAAACTCAAAATTCCATTAAGTTAAAAAGTTTTGGAAAAATAACAAAACACATAATTAGGAATGGAGAATTAACATGACAAGAAAAACTATTAAAAAAAAACAAATGAGAAGAGAGATATGGAAAAAGTAAAAAGTGGAAGAATAATATAATTTTCGCTACACAATTCATACATATTGAAGTAAATAAACAATAAATATTACACTAAAATGTAACAAATAATAAATAAATAAAAGAGAAGGAAAATAGAGGGAGGAATAAAAATAATCAAAAAAATTGAATAAGGAAGCGAAGAGAAAAAAAGAAAAAGCCAAAAACAAAAAATAATAAGAAAAAGGGAGTCCATTTAATCATTTTAATATAAACAACTCGCCATAAACAATGAGTATATGAAAACAAAATAGAGCATCTAGATCAAATAATTTAAATACAACCACCATACTCGCTCAAATAAGTTAAACAAAGACAAAACCGTTCTCCAATCATATACAACAAATAATTAGTCCAAACATTACAACAAAACAATAGCTCATCTAAATCAAATAACTTTAATAAGCACACAAATTAACTCAAACTATTTAAACAACACAAACATATCAATCAACATAAGAAACTCAAAACTCCATTAAGGTAAAAAGTTTTGGAAAAATAACAAAACACATAATTAGGAATGGAGAATTAGCATGACAAGAAAAACAATTAAAAAAAACAAATGAGAAGAGAGATATGGAAAAAGTAAAAAGTGGAAGAATAATATAATTTTCGCTACACAATTCATACATATTGAAGTAAATAAACAATAAATATTACACTAAAATGTAACAAATAATAAATAAATAAATAAATGAGAAGGAAAATAGAGGGAGGAATAAAAATAATAATAAAAAATCAAATAGGGAAGCGAAGAGAAAAAAGAAAAAGCCAAAAACAAAAAATAATAAGAAAAAGGGAGTCCATTTAATCATTTTAATATAAACAACTCGCCATAAACAATGAGTATATGAAAACAAATAGAGCATCTAGATCAAATAATTTAAATACAACCACCATAGTGCCTCAAATAAGTTAAACAAAGACAAAAACCGTTCTCCAATCATATACAACAAATAATTAGTCAAAACATCACAACAAAACAACAAAATAGCTCATCTAAATCAAATAACTTTAATAAGCACACAAATTAACTCAAACTATTTAAACAACACAAACATATCAATCAACTTAAGAAACTCAAAATTCCATTAAGTTAAAAAGTTTTGGAAAAATAACAAAACACATAATTAGGAATGGAGAATTAACATGACAAGAAAAACAATTAAAAAAAAAAACAAATGAGAAGAGAGATATGGAAAAAGTAAAAAGTGGAAGAATAATATAATTTTCGCTACACAATTCATACATATTGAAGTAAATAAACAATAAATATTACACTAAAATGTAACAAATAATAAATAAATAAAAGAGAAGGAAAATAGATGGAGGAATAAAAATAATCAAAAAAATTGAATAAGGAAGCGAAGAGAAAAAAAGAAAAAGCCAAAAACAAAAAATAATAAGAAAAAGGGAGTCCATTTAATCATTTTAATATAAACAACTCGCCATAAACAATGAGTCTATGAAAACAAAATAGAGCATCTAGATCAAATAATTTAAATACAACCACCATAGTGCCTCAAATAAGTTAAACAGCACAAAACCGTTCTCCAATCATATACAACAAATAATTAGTCAAAACATCACAACAAAACAACAAAATAGCTCATATAAATCAAATAACTTTAATAAGCACACAAATTAACTCAAACTATTTAAACAACACAAACATATCAATCAACATAAGAAACTCAAAACTCCATTAAGGTAAAAAGTTTTGGAAAAATAACAAAACACATAATTAGGAATGGAGAATTAGCACGACAAGAAAAACAATTAAAAAAAAACAAATGAGAAGAGAGATATGGAAAAAGTAAAAAGTGGAAGAATAATATAATTTTCGCTACACAATTCATACATATTGAAGTAAATAAACAATAAATATTACACTAAAATGTAACAAATAATAAATAAATAAATAAATGAGAAGGAAAATAGAGGGAGGAATAAAAATAATAATAAAAAATCAAATAGGGAAGCGAAGAGAAAAAAAGAAAAAGCCAAAAACAAAAAATAATAAGAAAAAGGGAGTCCATTTAATCATTTTAATATAAACAACTCTACCATAAACAATGAGTATATGAAAACAAATAGAGCATCTAGATCAAATAATTTAAATACAACCACCATAGTGCCTCAAATAAGTTAAACAGCACAAAACCGTTCTCCAATCATATACAACAAATAATTAGTCAAAACATCACAACAAAACAACAAAATAGCTCATCTAAATCAAATAACTTTAATAAGCACACAAATTAACTCAAACTATTTAAACAACACAAACATATCAATCAACTTAAGAAACTCAAAATTCCATTAAGTTAAAAAGTTTTGGAAAAATAACAAAACACATAATTAGGAATGGAGAATTACCATGACAAGAAAAACAATTAAAAAAAAAAACAAATAAGAAGAGAGATATGGAAAAAGTAAAAAGTGGAAGAATAATATAATTTTCGCTACACAATTCATACATATTGAAGTAAATAAACAATAAATATTACACTAAAATGTAACAAATAATAAATAAATAAAAGAGAAGGAAAATAGAGGGAGGAATAAAAATAATCAAAAAAATTGAATAAGGAAGCGAAGAGAAAAAAGAAAAGCCAAAAACAAAAAATAATAAGAAAAAGGGAGTCCATTTAATCATTTTAATATAAACAACTCTGCCATAAACAATGAGTCTATGAAAACAAAATAGAGCATCTAGATCAAATAATTTAAATACAACCACCATAGTGCCTCAAATAAGTTAAACAGCACAAAACCGTTCTCCAATCATATACAACAAATAATTAGTCAAAACATCACAACAAAACAACAAAATAGCTCATATAAATCAAATAACTTTAATAAGCACACAAATTAACTCAAACTATTTAAACAACACAAACATATCAATCAACATAAGAAACTCAAAACTCCATTAAGGTAAAAAGTTTTGGAAAAATAACAAAACACATAATTAGGAATGGAGAATTAGCACGACAAGAAAAACAATTAAAAAAAACAAATGAGAAGAGAGATATGGAAAAAGTAAAAAGTGGAAGAATAATATAATTTTCGCTACACAATTCATACATATTGAAGTAAATAAACAATAAATATTACACTAAAATGTAACAAATAATAAATAAATAAATAAATGAGAAGGAAAATAGAGGGAGGAATAAAAATAATAATAAAAAATCAAATAGGGAAGCGAAGAGAAAAAAGAAAAAGCCAAAAACAAAAAATAATAAGAAAAAGGGAGTCCATTTAATCATTTTAATATAAACAACTCGCCATAAACAATGAGTATATGAAAACAAATAGAGCATCTAGATCAAATAATTTAAATACAACCACCATAGTGCCTCAAATAAGTTAAACAAGCACAAAACCGTTCTCCAATCATATACAACAAATAATTAGTCAAAACATCACAACAAAACAACAAAATAGCTCATCTAAATCAAATAACTTTAATAAGCACACAAATTAACTCAAACTATTTAAACAACACAAACATATCAATCAACTTAAGAAACTCAAAATTCCATTAAGTTAAAAAGTTTTGGAAAAATAACAAAACACATAATTAGGAATGGAGAATTACCATGACAAGAAAAACAATTAAAAAAAAAAAAAAATAAGAAGAGAGATATGGAAAAAGTAAAAAGTGGAAGAATAATATAATTTTCGCTACACAATTCATACATATTGAAGTAAATAAACAATAAATATTACACTAAAATGTAACAAATAATAAATAAATAAAAGAGAAGGAAAATAGAGGGAGGAATAAAAATAATCAAAAAAATTGAATAAGGAAGCGAAGAGAAAAAAAGAAAAAGCCAAAAAAAAAAATAATAAGAAAAAGGGAGTCCATTTAATCATTTTAATATAAACAACTCTGCCATAAACAATGAGTCTATGAAAACAAAATAGAGCATCTAGATCAAATAATTTAAATACAACCACCATAGTGCCTCAAATAAGTTAAACAGCACAAAACCGTTCTCCAATCATATACAACAAATAATTAGTCAAAACATCACAACAAAACAACAAAATAGCTCATATAAATCAAATAACTTTAATAAGCACACAAATTAACTCAAACTATTTAAACAACACAAACATATCAATCAACTTAAGAAACTCAAAATTCCATTAAGTTAAAAAGTTTTGGAAAAATAACAAAACACATAATTAGGAATGGAGAATTAGCATGACAAGAAAACAATTAAAAAAAACAAATGAGAAGAGAGATATGGAAAAAGTAAAAAGTGGAAGAATAATATAATTTTCGCTACACAATTCATACATATTGAAGTAAATAAACAATAAATATTACACTAAAATGTAACAAATAATAAATAAATAAATAAATAAATGAGAAGGAAAATAGAGGGAGGAATAAAAATAAAAAAAAAATCAAATAGGGAAGCGAAGAGAAAAAAAGAAAAAGCCAAAAACAAAAAATAATAAGAAAAAGGGAGTCCATTTAATCATTTTAATATAAACAACTCTCGCCATAAACAATGTGTATATGAAAACAAATAGAGCATCTAGTTCAAATAATTTAAATACAACCACCATAGTGCCTCAAATAAGTTAAACAGCACAAAACCGCTTCTCCAATCATATACAACAAATAATTAGTCAAAACATCACAACAAAACAACAAAATAGCTCATCTAAATCAAATAACTTTAATAAGCACACAAATTAACTCAAACTATTTAAACAACACAAACATATCAATCAACTTAAGAAACTCAAAATTCCATTAAGTTAAAAAGTTTTGGAAAAATAACAAAACACATAATTAGGAATGGAGAATTAACATGACAAGAAAAACAATTAAAAAAAACAAATGAGAAGAGAGATATGGAAAAAGTAAAAAGTGGAAGAATAATATAATTTTCGCTACACAATTCATACATATTGAAGTAAATAAACAATAAATATTACACTAAAATGTAACAAATAATAAATAAATAAAAGAGAAGGAAAATAGAGGGAGGAATAAAAATAATCAAAAAAATTGAATAAGGAAGCGAAGAGAAAAAAAGAAAAAGCCAAAAACAAAAAATAATAAGAAAAAGGGAGTCCATTTAATCATTTTAATATAAACAACTCGCCATAAACAATGAGTCTATGAAAACAAAATAGAGCATCTAGATCAAATAATTTAAATACAACCACCATAGTGCCTCAAATAAGTTAAACAGCACAAAACCGTTCTCCAATCATATACAACAAATAATTAGTCAAAACATCACAACAAAACAACAAAATAGCTCATATAAATCAAATAACTTTAATAAGCACACAAATTAACTCAAACTATTTAAACAACACAAACATATCAATCAACTTAAGAAACTCAAAATTCCATTAAGTTAAAAAGTTTTGGAAAAATAACAAAACACATAATTAGGAATGGAGAATTAGCATGACAAGAAAAACAATTAAAAAAAACAAATGAGAAGAGAGATATGGAAAAAGTAAAAAGTGGAAGAATAATATAATTTTCGCTACACAATTCATACATATTGAAGTAAATAAACAATAAATATTACACTAAAATGTAACAAATAGATATGAAAATCCTTTTGACCAGGCAATTTACCAGGTCCTGGTGATAACCAATCCGTCTTGATGCTCCGGTACTACGTTGTTCAGCTCTTCCCTTGTGAATGTTAAGGGCGGTGGTGTAGGCTTTGTTGGGTCGTCCTTGAATTTCAGGCGGTCTTTCACCAAATGGACTTCCTTGAGGTACTTCTTACGCTGACTTGCTGTGTCTCCACCACCTCCAAATCCCCCGCTGATCGCGTTGCAACGGAATTCAGCTTCTGGGAACTTGTCCTCGGAGTTAGACTTTCTTCTTTTCTCCTCTTTCCTTGGGTCTGTGGCCGGGCTACCGCTTCAGCCTCTCGATTGAGTTTTCCGTTTCTCCTTCCTTGGGTTTTGATCACGTCGGCGCAATTTTCCCTCTCTTATGAACTTCTCAATGGCATCTCGGAGTTCATAGCATTCTTTCGTAGTATGCCCCGGCCCATCATGAAACGCACAGAATTTAGATTGGTCTCTGTTGTGGGTCAACTTCGGATTGACCTCGGTTTGCCGACCATCCTCATTTCTGTCTAAGCCACCTCCTTCTAAAGCTGTGCCCGAGAAACATTCAGGGGGTGTAACTGTCGTATTTCGTCTTTACTTCAGGCTTTTCCCCCGTGGTCGGTTATCTCGGTTACGTTTCCGAGAATCTTCTCTCTGTTTGTTGCAGGATCTTTCTCATCCGGTGTCGCGTTCCTCCGCTTCTCGGGCTCGGCAGCATTAGCTATCTCCATCTGCTCCACATCCAGATACTACTTCACCCGGGTGTAGAACTCGGTCAGAGTGTAAACTCGGTTCTTACACACATTCTTGTCCAAACGCGATGAAGGATCCAAGCCGTCGACAAGGCAGTGCACATGCACCTCTTCCGGTAGCGAGCGTACTTGCAGAGCTACCTCCTTGAACTGGTCTAGATACTTTTGTAATGTCTCTCCCTTTTCTGCTTTATTTTGCTCAATGTGAACTAGGACTTCAGCTGTTTCTTACTGGTTGTGAAGTTCAACTCGAACTTTCATCCGAGGTCTTCGAAGTTACGCACCGAGTTATTCGGTAGGGAATGAAGCCACTTCTGTGTCGGTCCGATCAGTGTGGCCGCAAAAAGACGTAGGATGACCGGGCTCTTGATTGAACGAACCCACATGAGCGGCTCAAATGTTTCAAGGTGACTGCACGGATCCTGGGTCCCATTGTACTTTGGGAGGTCGGCCAAATCAAAATTTTTCGGGTATGGTGCAGTTGCGGTTTCCTTTGAGAACGGGCTCTCGACGAATCTTGTCAAGTACTTCATCTTATACTCTCTGGGGGAGCCTCGTGACCGGGATACCCTCCTCATATCTCGGTCTTCCTTGACCTCTCGCTCTTCCTCATCATCTCGGTCTTCCTCAACATCTCGGTCTTCGTACTACGTGATTCGTCCCAGGCATAGTTTCTTCAAGGCCGAGCTTGATGGTCGATCTCGTCCCGAACCTGTTCCCTTATTGGTCCTCCTGGTATTATGCCGTGGTGGGCTTGGTTCTCTGCTGTCGGACGGGCTACTAGAATCGACCGTTGTCTTTTCTCTTCCTCTCTGGAATACTTTTTCGAACTTTCTGAATCAGTCGTCCATCATCTGTTGTACTACTCGGAGATCTTCCGTGCGCTGAAGGTCATCCCGCTTCTCCTTGTCCTCCATCCTTCTAAGCATCGACTCCTGTGTTTTGCGTAGGATGAGGACATCCGTACTTGGGCCCACGGTCTCCTCAGTTGGTTCACCTTGAGTTTTGTTGGCATTGGGAGGAGAAGACGCCGTGTCTGAAACGTTGCCTTCCGGAGTTTTCCCTCGATGTGGTAAACTTTGATCGTGTTGTTTACTTGCCTTAGCCTATAGTTGATTAGGTTGATGTTCCGACTGTTGCTTCTTGTATTAGCCATCGGTAGTCACGGGAATCGTAATTTAACGTCCCCACGGTCGGCGCCAATGTTCTGGTGTAGAACACAGATGTCCAGCTAAGGGCTGGTGCTTTGTTATTGGATCGTAAGGCTTGACCTGAATATCTATGGAGTAGATAATCAAGGGAGCGTGGGATCACTATGCACGATATAAAAGGGGTGGTGTATGTGCACAGTGTGACTGAATGTAAATAGTCTGAGTTAGAATGTGTACTCCTTATGAATGGTCCTCTGTATATATAGAGGTTGCCGTGGGTAGGATATCTCCCTCTGGCGAGATCCTAGGTGCGAGTATCGTGCAGATACTATCCGGATCCTCCTATATTATTGGCTGACAGTATCTCCTATAATATAGGTAAGATCTGATATTGGATATAGCTTCAGTTGGGCCACACATTGGATATGGGCCTAATGCAGGTCCGTAACACAATCATACACAACAAATAATTACTCAAACATCACAACAACACAACAAAATAGCTCATCTAAATCAAATCTTTTTAATAAGCACACAAATTAACTCAAACTATTTAAACAACACAAACATATCAAGCAACTTAAAATACACAAAATTTAAAAAGCTTTGGAAAAAAAACATAATACATAATTAGCAATGGAGAATTAGCATGACCAAAAAAACAGTCAAATAAAAACATATGGGAGGAGAGACAAGGAAAAAGTAAAAAGTGGAAGAATAATATAATTTTCACTACACAATTCATACATATTGAAATAAATAAATAGTAGATATTACACTAAAGTAGATATTACACTAAAATGTAAGAAATAATAAGTAGATGACAGAAGTTAGAGGGAAGAACAAGAAAAACCAAATACAAATCAAATAAGAAAGAGAAGACAAAATAAGTAAAAGCCAAAAACAAAAAATAGGAAAAAAAGACGAGTCAATTTAAGAATTTTGATATAAACAACTCTCACGATAAACAATGAGTATATGAAAACAAAATAGAGCATCTAGATCAAATCATTTAAATACAACCACCATAGTACCTCAAATAAGTTAAATAGCACAAAACTGTTCTCCAACCTACACAACAAACAATTAGTCAAAAACATCACAACAAAACAACAAAATAGCTCATCTAAATCAAATAATTTTAAATACAACCACCATAGTGCCTCAAATAAGTTAAATAGTTCAAAACTGTTATCCAATCATACACAACAAATAATTACTCAAACATCACAACAAAACAACAAATAGCTCATCTAAATCAAATAATTTTAATAAGCACACAAATTAACTCGAACTATTAAAACAACACAAACAAATCAAGAAACTTAAAATACAAATTTCCTCAAGTTAAAAAGTTTGGGGAAAAAATGATACATAATTACGAATGGAGAATTAGCATGACCGTAAAAAACAAACAAATAAAAACAAATGAGAGGAGAGACATGGAAAAAGTAAGAGTAAATACCCTATTTGGTCCCTGGAAAAAAAACACGGACCCCTTTTTCGTCCCCAGGGACTAAAATAGGACATTTTTATAGACTAAAAAGGGGTTTTTGGGAATTTTCGAGGGACCAAAATGGGGTCCTTTTTTGAAAATTTGTCCTTTTCAATGACTAAAAAGGGGTTTTCGTTGTTTGAGGGACCGAAATGGGGTCCTTGTTTTTTTTTTCGGGGACCAAATGGGGTATTTACTCAAAAAGTAAAAAGTGGAAGAATCATATAATTTTCGCCACACAATTCATACATATTGAAATAAATAAATAATAAAGTTACACTAAAACGTAACAAATAATAAATAAATGACATAGAAGGAATTTAGAGGGAAGAATTAAAAAAAAAATACAAATCAAATAAGAAAGAGAAGATATAATAAGTAAAAGCCAAAAAAAAAAAAAAAAATAAGAAGAAAAGCGAAGTCAATTTAAGAATTTTAATATAAACAACTCGCGATAAACAATGATTTTTTTATAAAAAAAAATTGAGCATCTAGATCAAATCATTTAAATACAACCACCATAGTGCCTCAAATAAGTTAAGTAGCTCAAAACTGTTATCTAATGATACACAACAAATAATTAAGCAAACATCACAACAAAATAGCTCATCCGAATGAAATAATTTTAATAAGGACACAAATTAAGTCAAATGATTTAAACAACACAAACATATCAAGCAACTTAAAATACACGAAACTCCCTTAAGCTAATAATTTTTGGAAAAATAAGATAAGCCATAATTAGGAATGGAGAATTAGCAAGACTAGAAAAACAGTCAAATAAAAAACAAATGAGAGGAGAGACATGGAAAAAGTAAAAAAGTGGAAGAATAATATAATATTCGCTACACAATTCATAAATATTGAAATAAATAAATAATAAGTATTACACTAAAATGTAACAAATAATAAATAAATGAAAGAGAAGGAAAATAGAGGGAAGAATAAAAATAATCAAATGCAAATCAAATAAGGAAGAGAGGAGAAAATAAGAAAAAACCAAAACAAAAAATAATAAGAAAAAGGTTGTCCATTTAAACATTTTAATATAAAGAATGAGTATATGAAAACAAAATAGAGCATCTAGATCAAATCATTTAAATACAACCACCATAGTGCCTCAAATAAGTTAAATAGCTCAAAACTATTATCCAGTCATACACAACAAAATAACAAAATAGCTCATCTAAATCAAATAATTTTAATAAGCACACAAATTAACTCAAACTATTTAAACAACAAACATATCAAGCAAATTAAAATAACTCAAACTATTTAAACAACACAAATATATCAAGCAAATTAAAATACACAAAATTTCCTTAAGTTAACATGTTTTGGAAAAATAAGATAATACATAATTAGGAATAGAGAATTAGCATGACTAGAAAAAAAAAATCAAATAAAAACAAATGAGAGGAGAAACATAGAAAAAGTAAAAGGTGGAAGAATAATATAATTTTCGCTACACAATTCATACATATTGAAATAAATATTACACTAAAATGTAACAAATAATAAATAAATGAAAGAGAAGGAAAATAGAGGGAAGAATAAAAATAATCAAATGCAAATCAAATAAGGAAGAGAGGAGAAAATAAGAAAAAACCAAAACAAAAAATAATAAGAAAAAGGTTGTCCATTTAAACATTTTAATATAAAGAATGAGTATATGAAAACAAAATAGAGCATCTAGATCAAATAATTTAAATACAACCACCATAGTGCCTCAAATAAGTTAAATAGCTCAAAACTGTTATTCACATCATACAGAACAAATAATTAAGCAAACATCACAACAAAATAGCTCATCTAAATCAAATAATTTTAATAAGCACACAAATTAACTCAAACTATTTAAACAACACAAACATATCAAGCAAATTAAAATACACGAAATTTCCTTAAGTTAACATGTTTTGGAAAAATAAGATAAAAAGTAATTAGGAATGGAGAATTAGCATGACCAAAAAAACAATCAAATATAAACAAATAAGAGGAGAGACATGGAAAAAGTAAAAACTCAAAGAATACTATAATTTTCGCAACACAATTCATACATATTGAAAAAAATAATAATAAATATTACTCTACAATATAACAAATAATAAATAAATGAAAGAGAAAGAAAATAGAGGGAAGAATAAAAATAATCAAATACAAATCAAATAAGCAAGAGAAGAGAAAGAGAAAATAAGAAAAAGCTAAAAATGAAAAATAATAAGAAAAAAGGAGTCCATTTAAACTTTTTAATATAAACAACTCTGCGATAAACAATGAGTATATGAAAACAAAATAGAGCATCTAGATCAAATCATTTAAATACAACCACCATAGTGCCTCAAATAAGCTAAATAGCTCAAATATGTTATCCAATCATACAGAACAAATAATTAAGCAAACATCACAACAAAATAACACATCTAAATCAAATAACTTCAATAAGCACACAAATTAACTCAAACTATTTAAACAACACAAACATATCAAGCAACTTAAAATACTCAAAATTCCATTAAGTTAAAAAGTTGCTGAAAAATAACATAATACATAATTAGTAATGGAGAATTAACATGACCAGAAAAACAATCAAATATAGACAAATGAGGGGAGAGACATGGAAAAAGTACAAACTCAAATAATAGTATAATTTTTGCTACACAATTCATACATATTGAAAAAAATAAAAAATAAATATTACACAAAAATGTAACAAAGAATAAATAAACGAAAGAGAAGGAAAATAGAGGGAAGAATAAAAATAATCAAATACAAATCAAATAAGGAAGAGAAGAGAAAATAAGAAAAAGCCAAAAACAAAAAATAAAAAGAAAAGGGGAGTCCATTTAAACATTTTAATATAAACAACTCGTGATAAATAATGAGTATATGAAAACAAAATAAAGCAGATCAAATAATTTAAATACAGCCACCATACTGCGCCTCAAATAAGTTAAATAGCACAAATACACATCAAACAATTGGTCAAACATGCTCATCTAAATCAAATAATTTTAATAAGCACACAAATTAACTCAAACTATTTAAACAACACAAACATATCAAGCAACTTAAAATACTCTAAATTCCACTAAGTTAAAATGTTTTGGAAAGATAAGATAATACATAATTAGGAATGGAGAATTAGCATGATCAGAAAAGCAATCAAATAAAAACAAATGAGAGGAGAGACATGGAAAAAGTAAAAAGTGGAAGAATAATATAATTTTCGCTATAGAATTTGTAACGCCCGTCCTAAATGCGCCTATAGTTATCAAAGTAGTAGCGCAAAGGCATCGAAATGATTTGGACGACTTAATTGCGGAATAAAACTTTCATAAAAAACTTAGTTTGAAAATACGAGAATAAATTTCTTGCGATTCGAATCCATCCCATAATGGGATGTTAATACAAGAATCCAAAATAGACAGATGATAAACGTTACGGACAGCTAACTACTCATATTTCCCAAAAAGTTCCGTCTGCCGTAACCCTTACAAAATGCATCTTGCCTCTTGATCCCGAACCACTACCTGTCTCTTTCATGCAGTCTGGAGTTTAAATGAATGAACCCATGGGTAACAGCTAATCTCATATGCAAGTATGAAATGTAAATCACAGTATAACACATGTATAAACATAGAATAATCCACAGTAAACAAGTCGCACCGTAACCGTAGTTAACGGCTAAAGACCGCAGCCCTTATGGAACACGTAGCTCCATTTTAGGACACGCAGCCCCAATCCATAGCTAGGATACACACATGCAAATCATCTAGCAACCATGATCAGTCATACATGAAATACATACATACAAGCTAATAAGATAACAATTTGCCCACCTCAAACTTGAATCCTTAACTGGTCCGGTAGGTGTTGGGATTGATCGAGGTGTCAAGGTCTGCCTATAAACGTTTATCATTGTCATTAGTCACTTCTTGCATCGCAAAGTAACTAACTACGCGAAATGTAATATTTTTTAAGGGATTAAGAATGGATTAACCCCCAAAAATTCCCTCACTAATAATACCATTTTTATGAATTAATTAATAATTATCTTTTATTATTTATTCTATTTCTTAATAATAATAATAATAATAATAATAATAATAATTGTTTATTCATTTAGTTTATTTATTATTAATGTTATTTTTATTTATTTATTTAATTCATTATTTTTATTATTCATCTACAATTGTTTTGAACTCTCAAAGGCTATCCTAACCCTTTGAATTAGGAGCTTATAAGTACAATCATCATATAAGTTTTGCTTTTAATGCATTTTATTTAAAGATTCTCATGGTTTTCTAAAGTATAATGTTTCTCATATTTTCTTCCAAAATCTTTGATAAATAAAATATGCACCATGCAATTTGAGTTAAATATTTATAAAAATGCATTTTGCATATAATTCACCTCACAACAGTGATCACAAGGTTACAAAAGCTTAAATATCTTTATTCAACTCATATGTATGTGTGTGTGTGTATAATATAACAACACCCTTTTTAATATCCTAAATCACCTCCAGGTGTAGCGGCACATACACGCCAATGCATCAAGAGACTTTGAGTTTATGACACATATACTCAACACACACATAGCAAAATTACGTGTAGTGGTTTTGGTGCAATAGTCTATATATATTTGCAAAAGCTCCCTTTTTTATGCATCAGCAAGGTTTTGAACAATTTTTTTTTTAAAAAAACCACAGTGATATACTCATGCAGCAATTGTTTTGTTTTCCCTTCCTATGCAGCAACATTTCATGCTTATATGTATTATCAAGCTTCTATTTTTTTAAACTACATATATATACCTTTTTAATACACTAATACCTCCGTGTCCATCAGACAAGCAAAGTGGAAGCATGCCTATTTATTTAAACCTATATATCTAAACCAAAGTGCAGCAGCAACATACATATCCATTAATTTGTTTTCTCTAAACAACGACACTCATATATATTTATATATATACACACACGGTATGACAGCTAGTTTTCTATTATCTCCTTCCTTTCAAATGTAAAAACAATTATTGTCTCAAAAATAGCAGAGGTTTAAAAATGCTAATATTCTTCCAACGTTATACAAAGTAATCAATGAAAAGAAAAGAAAGATAAAAAGACACGCACACTTTGGTTTTTTCCTTCTATTTAACAAACACTCATAGCAAATATAGGAGTTGAGATTAGTAGCTATATTTATACCTATACTTTATTCATGGCAGCAACATATCAGTAAGCTTTAATGACGGTAACTCAAACAACCACTTTGGTTCTTTTTATTTAATAAACACTCAACTGAAACAGCAACCTGCACAAGTGTTTTATGATAGCATGAGTTTCCTTTTTGTTCTTCATGTATGGGCGACACACATAGCCTTGGGTCATTTTCTTTTTTTCTTTTGATAAAATTACGTTGCATATAAAACTCATATTTCTTTTATGTATTGATATCATGCTTCCTTTCTCTTTCTTCTCACTCAGAAGCTATAGATATATATATTTATAATATCCCTTGTTTCATTCTTTTAACTCACGGCACATATATGAAGAAAAATATAACGCATAGCAAGCTTCACTTTTTCCTTCCAAAAGCAATGACAAATACATATGACAGTAAGAGAAAAAAAAAACTTATGACAGCTACAAAAAACTACTTAGTATATGTACATAGGCACACCGACACAGCATATATATATTTAATTTAATGAGGCCTCCTATCTATTTTTATTTTTATTTTATTTTTCCCCTCATGTGCAGGTTTATGTAGTTACATAATAGGACTTTCTCATTCACTTTTCTAACGTGCAGTAACTATACCTACATCTACAACCATACCTAAATATATAGAGAGAGTGTAGCATATTCACACACACCCATGCAGTAAAAATGCAGCAACTATGTAAACACTTATGAGCATGGCATTAGGTGATATATTTATATAAGTACACACACCTACAACCACGACACTACAGCCCCCTGTTTCATGATCAGTTTCAGCTAGTATAGTATTTTATTTTCTTAAGCCTGATGGTCTTGATTTGCGTTGGGAACTAAAGGAAACTAGAGGGAGGAGAGGCTTGATGAATTACCTCTGAAAAATCAAGCTGAAACGATGAGATAGCTTGCTAGTTTTTACTCCCCTGTTTCCGATGCCAAAGAACAGCGGAAGATGATTTTGGTTTGACTCTCTCTCTCTCCTCGTCTCTCCCTTTTCGACTCACAACTACTCTCAGTCTCGGCTACTCATAGGCTTCTTGGTGGTGTGTGAATGGAATTGAACAAGATACATATATAAAGATGTGGGAGTTGACCGAAAAGCAAGTGGATATGAAATATGGTGCTGCTTCCGTGCTTAAGTTAAAGAGGAGCAGAGGGTATGGTGTTACTGTCGCTAGCTCAAAAATCACTGTTGCGTGTCTCTCCTACTCTGCATTTTCGGCGCTGACTTCGGCTAAGATTGGTAGCGTGCATATTTTACTGCTGTTGAGATTTCTTCGTGTTGTATCTTGATGGTACTGTTGCGTGTTTAGGATAATAATTTAACAATTGGTTGGGTTTTTAGTTGGATCGAAATAGGGATTTGGGTTAGTATTCATTAAAAACATCCTAGTTCATTTAGTTGTCACGTGGGCTGGAGGGAAGAGAATGGAAGAAGGAAAAATGAGTTTATTCAATTGTATTTTGTATGGTTTAATTGTTGGGTGGTATATTGGGCTGGATCATATTACTGCTTAAATGGGGATGGATTCATTGATTAATTTAGAAGGCAGCATGTTGCGTTTTTGGCTTAATGAAGCATCATCATTTTTTTTTTATTGATTAACAATTCCATTGTCTCATTATTATTGCTTAATTACTGAATAAATGCTAGAAGTGAATCTTTGATGCTTTATAAGGGTTTTCACCCTTATTTAACTTCTTTAGCCCATAACTTAATTTCTCTAAAAAATCTTGGGCTATAAACCAACCTCTAACTGTTTTCTTTGTTCTTTTTAAAGAAAATGGGTCCTTAAATTCTAATAATTATTTTAGGCTAAGCTTTCATCATAAATCTCCATAAAATATTTCTAATTCGAAATCCCAAAATTTGGGATGTTACGAATTCATACATATTGAAATAAATAAATATTACTCTAAAATGTAACAAATAATAAATACATGATAGAGAAGGAAAATAGAGGGAAGAATAAAAATAATCAAATAGAAATCAAATAAGAAAGAAAAGAGAAAAAAGAAAAAAGGCAAAAAAAAAAATAATAAGAAAAAGGAGTCCATTTAAACATTTTAATATAAACAACTCCTTAATAAACAATGAGTATATGAAAACAAAATAGAGTAACTAGATCAAATAATTTAAATAAAACAACTATACTGTCTCAAATAATTTAAATAGAGAAAAACTGTTATGTAATCAAATACACAACAAATAATTAGTCAAGCATCACAACAAAGCAACAAAATAGCTCATGTAAGTCAAATTAATAAGCAAACAAATTAACTCAGACTATTTAAACAATTCAAACATTTGAGCAACTTAAAATACTAAAAATTCCATTAAGTTAAAAAGTTACCAAATTAGGAATGGAGAATTAGCATGACCCAAAAAACAATCAAATAAAAACAAATGAAAGGAGATATATGGAAAAGTAAAAAGTAGAAGAATAGTATAATTTTCGTTACATAATTCACACATATTACACACACAAAACAATTAAATATCAGATATTGAAATAAATAAATATTAAATATTACTCTAAACAGTAACAAATAATAAATAAATGAAAGAGAAGGAAAATAGAGGGAAGAATAATAATAATCAAATGCAAATCAAATAAGAAAATAAGATAAAGCCAAAAACAAAAAATAATAAGAAAAATAAAGTTCATTTAAACGTCTTAATATAAACAACTCTGTGGTTAATATAAACAACTCTGTGGTAAACAAAGAGTATGTGAAAACAAAATAGAGCATCTAGATTAAATAATTTAAATACAACAAACATAAACATACTGGCTCAAATAATTTAAATAGCACAAAAATGTTATCTAATCAAATACACAACAAATAATAAGTCAAACGTGATATAAAAAAAGCTCATCTAAATCAAATAATTTAAATAACGCAAACATATAAACTCAACTATTTAAACAACTCAAACTATTTAAATAGCTCAAACATATCAAGCAACTAAAAATACTCGAAATTCCATTAAGTGAAAAAGTTATGAAAAAATAAGATAATACTAAATTAGAATGGTGAATTTAGCATAACCAGAAAAACAATATAATAAAAACAAATGAGAGGAGAGACATGGAAAAGGTAAAAAGTACAAGAATAAAATAATTTCCGTTACATAATTCATACATATTACAAATAAATACAACAAACACATTGGCTCAAATAATTTAAATAGCACACAAATGTTATCTAATCAAATACACAGCAAATAATAAGTCAAACATGACAACGCGCAAATAATTTAAATACCGCAAACAAATTAACTCAAACTACTTAAGTAGCGCGAACCAATAAATTAAAAACGGATCGGTCATTGAACCTAAAATATCTTTGGTCAAGGGTCGATCATGACCATCAAAAAACCGTATTAATTAAAAATATATAATTTAATTAAAATAGATAAAATATTTCTATTTTAATAATAATAAAATATTTTTTTATAAACATAGGAGGTCGTGTAATATGGGAAGAAGTGTAATAGTATATGGATTTGTTTCAAAAAAGAGATCACATGTCAGAGATATTTCTCTTTATTCGCAAGTCACGGGTTTTTATGATGGGAAAATTACATATAGGTCCCAAGGAAGAGAGATATTTACATTTAGGTCCCTTGAATTTACAAATACTCAAGTCCCAAGGGACTTCGAGTAATTATTTCATTAATGTAAAATTACTTTGCCGCCATAGTGCATATTTCACACTCCATTAAGTTTAACAACACAAAATGCATAAATTAACAACACAAAATGTATAAATTAACCACAACTTCTGAAAACCTTCAATTTGTCATGTCTCACTTTCAGAGGCGATTAACAACACAAAATGCATAAATTAACCACAACTTCTCGAAAACATTCAATTTGTCATTTTTCACTTCCGAGGCGATTAACAACACAAAATGCATAAATTAACAACACAAAATGCATAAATTAACCACAACTTCAAAACCTTCAATCTGTCATGTCTTACTTCCAGGATGGATTAACAACACAAAATACATAAATTAACAACACAAAATGCATAAATTAACCACAACTTCGAAGTGAGACATGACAAATTGAAGGTTTTCGAAGTTGTGGTTAATTTATGCATTTTGTGTTGTTAATTTATGCATTTTGTGTTGTTAATCAGTAAGAGCAGAAATATGCACTATGGGAGATGAAAGTAATTTTACATTAAATAATTACTCCACCTCAAGTCCCTTGGGACTTCGGTAATTTCGTAAATTCAAGGGACCTAACTGGCGTAAATATGTGTCTTCCTTGGGACCTGTGAGTAATTTTCCCTTTTATGATAGAGGAAGCGTGTTGTCAGATACCAATAGGTTAAGTAAGATAGAAAAATCCAAAGGAATAATCTATCAAATAAAAGGAAAACTGCGAATGGGATAAGAACTTATTCAAATTTATGGTAAACATAAATAAATATAGAAAATACAGTAGCAAGCAATGAATATCATACATATTGAGAAGATAAGTAACTTCACGAGTACTAAATTTAAAACTAACAAACCATTAACTATTCATTATAAAATAAATAACATGTCTCTTGAAGAAGTAAATTAATCAATAAATTAATTAGCAAGATAATAAATAAAACAAATAGACAAAAAAAATTTGAGGCAAAAAAAATAATAATGAACGCTAAATTATTGATAAAGAAACTATGCAGCATTTGAAAGAAGGCATTAATAAGCAGCATGAATAATTAAGTATTATAAATAATATTTAAAGATAATAATAAATTCATGTGAAGAGATAAAAATTAAATATAAATAAGAAATAATAAGAGGGAGGATGAGAGCAAATAATACAGTAGAAATAAATCAATACATCAAACTATAAAGGGTAAAGATGCATCTTCAAGTATGGAAATATATCTCAAACTATAAAGACAATTTGGTTCTGACAAGCATAATCAAAGATGCATCTTCATATGGAAATATATCTCAAACTACAAAGAAAATTTGGTTCTGACAAGCATAATCAAAGGTATAAGTTACCCCGTTGCACTCTCATATTGAATAGCAGCCTCTTGCCTCCTTAATAATTAGATGGAACTATGGAAGCCAAATTCCATTAGTAATGGAAAAGAGTTCCTTTAGATTCATCTTTCCTCCCTGGTTGGAATTTCTTTCCAGGCACACTAATTTAAGAATTACACCTGCAATACAAGCAGCAACCAAATAGCCAGTGTCCAAATCTAGAAATTCTACTAAATTGCTGCTAAAATAATCATTCTAATCAAAATCTCCTACTATATGCATTTATCTTATTCATGCCTAATTAAGCAAATAATGCTCTATATTCTTCCTAAAATCCCACAAAAATGCTCACATAACTATATAAAAATAATGGTTTATGAAATTCCCCCACACCTGCACTTTTTTACTCCCTAGAAAAAGATTCAATCAAGGAAATCCAATACAAAACCGAATAGATATATATGTGAGAATGTAGCAAGCTTAAATCAAAAAATGCAAGCATAGTAGTATACCATACTTCAACTAACATCACAAGCAAAGTGTACAAATGCAAATCAAATAGCTCATGTACTTAGCCTAGCCAATAGTGAGTAATGCTTTAGAACACAACTTGGTCCTGTTTTGCACTTCTCACAAGGTAATTTCACTCCACTCCACTCCACTAGTCCAACCCCTTCCATAGGCTTGTAATCTGTCTACCCATCTCCACTACTCATTATACACTAGGGTATTGAATCAAGAGGTCTTTGCTTTGATTGTAATGTTGAAAAGGTCTAAATGGAAATGGAAAAAAGAATGGCACATAATAATATACGCCGATGATGAGCGATAATTAGACAATCAAACAAGTGACAGAAACTTCAGCATTTGCTATCATGTACAACAATGTTTAAGCATAAATCTATTGGTTCAAATTATATTCATAAGCTAAAAGAGTTCTTTTGACAATTTGTTCTCTCATTTTACTTTTCTCTATTTTTTTCTAATTCTATTGAAGACATTTTTGTTCTGCCTTCTTTACCTATTTTTTTCTTTTCTTCTTTCTACACATGCCTTTTCCTTTCTCTTCCTTGCCTTTTTCTCCTTTTTTTTGTTTCATTTTTTTTCTTTTTGGCATTTCCTGTTTTATTTCTTTTTTTCTATACGCTCATATATTTTCCTTTTAGTTAAACATAAATTAATATTGTTAGTTAAAAAGAAAATAAATAAAAACTAAGTAAAACAAGTGAAAATGATAAATTATTAAAAATAAAAACCAAATGCAATATGAATAATATGTTTTTTCTTCATCAAAAAATAAAATTCTTGTGAAAAATAAATAACAATAACAATAAAAATAAATATTTTACTTTTGATGTGAATATATTAAATAAAAAAACAGAAACATATTATCAAAGAAAAAAAAATAAACAAACTGTAATCTAATACAAGTCAGAATGGTAAATAAAATTCGATTATACATACAAAATGTTCTCGTGTAGAACACGAGATGTCCAGTAGGCTGGTACTTTGATCTTGGATAGTTGAGCTCACTTTGAATATCTATGGAGGAGATAATCGGAGAGCGTGGGATCACCGTACACGACAAACGGGTGGTGTGTGTGCACAATGAGACCGTATGTAAATAGTCCGAGTTAGAATCGTGCACTGGTTACGACCTCTTTTTATGAGGTGTCCGGGCGGATATCTCGGCTGGTGCGATATCCGGGCGCGCCATATCCGGGCTGCGCTATCTCTAGGGTGAGTGTCTCGGAATGCCGTTACGATATGGGTAGATGGTGCCTAGCCAAGATTCCGGATCTCACCCCATGATTAGCGGATCATATCTCCTGGTTCCGTTTGGGCCGCGCCATGGACTTGGGCTTTTGGGCCGGTCTGTAACAGTTGCCCCCCAGCTTGGTTGTTCAGGCTTCTGGGCGGTCGAGGTGTTCAATGCCCCCGGCCCCTGTTGAGGTCTGGGGCCTATACTTCATCCGGACCAGCTTCTAACGCCGTGGCTTGTTCCCGTCATAACAGTCCGGGTGGTGTCCTGGACGTGCCTGACCGGGGTGTCTCGAACAGCCTCGAACTTACGTAATTAGCCCCCTGTTCGTGAGTGAATCGCTTGGCATTCTTTTCGTAGGCGCCATCATTGTTGCTTTACACCTGGCTTGCCCTAATTGGAAAGAGTCTGCAGCCGTCGTGCCCCTCCGTGTGCCGTTTTGCATGCACATTTAATGCTCCTACATCGTTCTGTGCATTTTCCATCGTGTCTAGGTTCAAAGACCAAATTACCCCCGGCGTTCCATTTCCCTGTCATACCTATGAAGTAATTTTTTTGCGTTTGGCTCCTCACTTTTACCTGCTACAACCTTTCTTTGGTTTTGCTCTGGGTTTGTAGAATCATCTCCTTTGCCAAAACTCCACTGTTCTCCATTTCTATCGTTCGAGTTTCCCTCTTCTTACTCATATAGGTATTTTCCTTATTCTTCTTTACTTTTTTACGGCATAACATACTTCTTAACGATTATATATCCTTTGGTCCATTATCTGCGTTCTACTCCTCTTCCTTTCGGTTTTCGAGTAAGCTTTTGGGACTATTTTACGGGTTTTGCTTGCTTTTGACACATCCGCGTCGTACTTGCCTCTCTTTCGACATAAGACCTTTAGTTCTTAGGTTCTTAGTTCCTTCCTTATGGATAAAGATAGGCATTTTCCTAAACTCAGATCAATGTTAACCCCTGATGAAGAGGAGTTTCTTCGCACTCGCTTCCTGCGAGCTTCTTATTGGGTTCTTGGAACCGAGCTTTCGGAAGCGGAGAGGTCAGCCCCTTTACTCCGAGGCAGGGTCGGTCAGTCAAGACGAGTCGGGCCCCAACCTACTACTATTAGAGATCTGTCTCCTCCTCCTGCCCGAGCTTCTGCACACAACGTTCCTATCTCATCGCCAGTACAAGCCGGGATCAGTTCCGTCGCCGGCTCCAGGTCTCCGACCTTATTGGTCCAACCGCTCAACTTCTGTGAGGGTCCACCTTCTGTGAGCTCGGATCCTTATCCCGAGGATTACCTCAGCCCCTGCTGGGACTGCTTGGCCGAGGGTGCCTTCCACATTGCGCTCGGTGAAGACTCCAGAGCCTCCTCGATTCTTGGTTCTTGCCGGCATCAGCAACCTCCGGGCCTTTCTTCTAGCGTACCCTTTCATCCGAGTCCACCATCTGTTTTGCCTTCTAACATGCTTTTACCAGGTATTTCCAACTCTGCTAATTTCATTTTATTTTGCCTATAGGTTAATGGCTCCCAAATCTATGCCCTCCAAGTAAAGGACCGAGGCTGAGGAATCGGACTCTTCTAGTCCTCCCGAGGCTTTGTGTTGTAGATTTCCCTGGGTGTCCCATGAGGTCTTGAAGACCCGCTCATCGATGTCGGATACCGACATTGCATGTTTGGATCTACCCGTTATGGAGGGGTGCGTTATACGCCGCCCGAAGGCCGACGAGCCTATTTGGGCGGAACGGGAAGTAGGCAGTCCCAATTTCCTTTTCTTTTACCGGGATTACCTTACTCGGGTCGGTGTTTGCTTCCCTTTCACCCAGTTCCAAATAATGGCCCCGTTGCACCTGAGACTTGCCCCGTCTCAACTTCATCCGAACGGGTGGGCTTATCTTGTTGCGTTCGAGCAACTGTGTCGCTCCTTCCCCGTTCCGATTCTTTGCTCAACCAATCTCTTTTTCTATTACTTCGGCCCCTTTACCCTCGGCTCTCCCAAAGAAAGTGACAAGCTAAAAGGGTTAGTATCTCTCCGCTGCAATCCAGATCGGAAACTCATGAAGCCCTCCTCCGAGTCGTTTAAGCGGTTCAAAAATGCGTTCTTCAATGTTGTCATCGTGCCTGGTAAACAAACCTGGTTTTTGAAGGGGGTTGAGGCTGCCGACGTAGAGTGGCGTTTTCCTTTATATCGGATGGAGAGTCATCATAAAGCTGCTCCATCATCCTTCCAAATTTTCAAAGATGACCTCCTACCGGAGACAGCCCCTTTCGTGCCTCGGTTGGATGCCTACGTGGAGAAGTATGGCGTCCAGAGTGCGGCCTTTTTCATTTCCGGGGAGGGATCTACGCCAATCCCCTCTACTTGTAGGAGTCCCTCCCTTACATTGTTGTTTGTCTTTCTGTAAAATTTGGTATCCTGTTGTAGTAACTTGTGTTTATTCCTAACTTCCTTTATTTGTCCTTTCAGCTCAAGACATGAGGGCTCTTCCAGGTTACTTGGCGAAGGTGAATCCAGCCGCGTCATCGCCGAGTCATCAGATTCGAAAACGGGCCGTCCCTGCCGAAGGTGCTGCGCCCGAGGCCGCTATTGCCTCTGTGTCACAAAGAAAACTAAGGTCTCGGGCGGCGAAGGGTCGGCTCCATCCATCCCCTCTGGGCTTTCTCAGGGAGTTGTTTCCCAAGCTCCGAAGGGGAAACAGGTCGTTGTGTCTGTGGACGAATCTGTGTCTGCGGTTATCGCGACTACTCCTTCGGTTTCGATGCTCCCAACACTTCCGCCACCTCCGCCTCCTCCACCTCCTCATACCAGGTCGTCTGGTCCTTCTTCTGTGCTTCCTCACGGCTTCATTTGGGATAAGGGGGTGACCAAGGAACTGGACGTTGCGTTCCTTCCTCCCCGGGAATTTATGGAGAGCCGGCCCCTGTCTCCGCCTAACGTTGACGAGGTGTATGCGGTGCAACGGTATTTATGTGAATCCGTTGGGCTGCTTCAAGCCTATATTCTCATGAGGGAGAAGTATTCCATGTCCGATCACGAGAATAAACGCCGAGAGAATCTCGGGGAAGAGGTGGCGCCAAGCAAAAGGCTCGGAGGAGGCCGAGTCAACGAAAAGGCCTTGGGCGAGTCGAAGCCGGGGTGCAGATTTTGCAAGGGAGCGGGATGCCGCCCGGGCTGAGCGGGATGCTTCTAAGGCCGCGATCGTGAAGATGGATCAAGATCTTCTACTTGCGTGGGAGGGGGCGAAGAAGTCGGCCTCTGAGTGTTCCCGAGCCCAGAAAGCGTGGGGCGAGAGTCTTTAGGTGGTGAAAGCCCTTCAGAAACAGCGTGTTCTGCTGTCCTCTAAGCTTAAAACAACTGAGGAGGCCCTCGCCGTGACACAGCAGGCGCGCTTGGAGTCCGATGAGCTCTTAAAGCAGACTGCCAAAGATTGCTTTGACAATGCCTTGGAGCAGATCCGGCTCTTGAATCCGACGGCATTGCTTAACCAGGACGGCTATGATTTTCGTGCCTTTGTCGAGGACGGAGTCTTAGTTCCGTGCCAATCTCCTACCGCCAGTGCGTCCCGATCTGAAGAAGAAGGAGGAGAGGCGGATGCGGAGGGTGAGGCAACAAAGGGAGGTCCTGAGGCCAGTCCGTCTAGTTAATTTTTATTTTTACACTTCGTTCTTCTATGGGCGTCTGTGCCCCTCTATTTTGAACATTTCCAGCCTTTGTGCCGTTTTGTACAAATTTTTATGACAATGGATGAATTATTTCTTCACCCTTCGCCATCTTGTAAATTCCAACCTTAGCATTGAAATCTATTGACTATAGTAGATACGAGTCAGCACTCGACCAACACCGACGTGTGGGAGGGTGAGGGCGGTCGTATGTTTTAACCTCTCGGGGGTGTTAACTTAACCGCACTACCTCGTTCCGGCTTGACTAGTCGAAAAAGTTGATAGTAACCGAATTAAGGGAGAGGCCGTCACGTGTCAATCGAGGTGTCTATCACCTCTAATCTAACATTTTGACTTGATCGGGGTCGGAATAACGTGACCGCTCTCTTAAATCGAGCGAGTGTTGACGCGTCAATTTCGTGAAGGCCACGTATGGCATTTTTGTCGAGCTCTTACCAATGCACGTCGGAGTACAACGGCCGGTGTCATACATCTAGATGTTTTTGTTTTTGTTAGTGACCGGGTGTAAGTACCTCGGTGTCAGGTTTTGGACCGGGCTTAATGGCCTCGGTTTTACGCTTAAGCAAGTAATTGTGCACATTGATGAATTTCCTTGATGGAATCCTTCATTAAATAAAACAGCTCTAAAGAGCTTACAAATGGTCATGAATTATTCAGATGAAAAATAAAGAACAATTGAAGTTTGGAGAAACATAAGGAAAGGTAAGAAATAACCGAACAGTAGCCTCGGTGTCTACGGGGCCGAGCCTAGACCTAGCTGTAATAGATCTTTAGCTTGTCGGCGTTCCATGTTCTCTTAATCGGCTTCCTTGCCAGGGTTTTGAGAACATATGCCCCACCATCGAGTTTTTCTTTAATCTGATAGGGGCCTTCCCAATTTGCCGCCAGTTTTCCGTCTCTGGCATTCTTGTTTACGATGTCGGCCCGCCGAAGTACCAGGTTCCCTCGGTTAAAGGATCGTGGTCGAACCTTCCGATTATACTTTATCGCGAGGAGTTGCTTGGCGGCAAGTTCCCGGCAATGCGCTGTGACTCGGATCTCATCAATTAGGTCCAGGTTTGTCTTTAGGGCATCATCATTTGACGCCTGCCCATCCTGTTCGGCTCTGATCTTTCTCCATGATGGCTGCCCGATTTCGACCAGGATCATTGCTTCACAACCGTAGGTCAGCCGGAATGGGGTTTCCTGGGTCGAGGATTGCACACTCGTCCTGTAGCCCCATAGAACGTGTGGAGCTGTTCGGTCCAGTTGGTGTCGGCCTTTAACACGCGTTTCTTTAATCTGTCCAGAATGATTTTGTTAGCTGACTCGGCCTGGCCGTTAGATTGCGGGTGTTCGACGGAGGAGAAGTGTTCTTTGGATGTCCAAGTTGGACATTAAGGCCTGGAATCTATGGTCCGTGAACCGGGTCCCATTATCGGTGACGACTTCAAGCGGTATCCCGAATCGAGCAATGATGTTATGACGAACGAATCTCATAATTCGAGACGAGGTGATCGTAGTCAATGCCTCCGCTTCAATCCACTTGGTGAAATAGTCTACGACGACGATAAGCCATTTCAGCTGTCCAAGTGCCGGTTTGAATGGTCCGAGGATGTCCATTCCCCATTTATAAAAGGGCCAGGCGGCCGGCATACCTTTTAACTCCGTCGGTGGTGGCCATAGGATCCCGGCGTGTTTCTGGCAACTGTCGCACCTCTTGGCGGCTTCCATGGCGTCATGCTTCATGGTGGGCCAATAATAACCGGTGCGTAACGCCTTCCTTGCCAAAGCCTTGCCCCCCATGTGTTGGCCGTTGCATCCCTCGTGTATCTCGGTCAACACGTACCTCTCTTCGAACTCACCCAGGCATCGCATCATCGGGTAGTGCACTCCTTTTCTGTATAACTGATCATCGACCATGGTGTAGATGGCGGCTTCTCTGATCAGCTTCTTTGCTTCAGTGGAATCTGTTGGGATGATCCCCCTTTCCAGGTAATCTTCGATTGGCTTTCTCCAGTCCGTGGCGGACGAGATAGTCATGACACAGGTGGGCTCAACCAGATTCTGTTGGATCACAGTTCTATGACTCCCCAGACCTTTGGTGCTTGCTAGCTTGGAGAGGATATCGGCCCTGGTATTCTCTTCTCTCGGGATATGAGCAACAATTACTTCTTCAAACTCGGTCATTACTTCTTTTGCTTTGTTCAAGTACTTAGCCAACAGGGGGCCTTTTGCTTGATAGCTGCCATCGATCTGTGCGACAACAAGTTGTGAGTCGGTGAACACCTTAACTCGCCGCGCTCCGTTTTCTTTTGCTTGAAACAATCCGGCTAGGAGGGCCTCATACTCGGCCTGGTTATTGGAGGTCGGGAATTCCAACTGGAGGGAATGCTCAGTAGCGACCCCCTCGGGGCTCTCAACAATGACTCCTGCTCCACTGCCTTTTGGATTGGAAGATCCATCTACAAATACCTTCCAGAATTCCTCGCTAGCCATAATCGGAGTCAACTCTCTAATGAAATCGGCCAATGCTTGTGATTTGATCGCATGCTGGGCTTCAAAAGTGATGTCGAACTCGGATAGCTCAATCGCCCAGCTCGTCATTCGTCCTGCCAAGTCGAGTTTGTGCAATATCTGCCGGATTGGCTGGCTGGTTCGGACTACTATCCGGTGTCGCTGAAAGTATGGCCGAAGCCATCTCGCAGTCATCAGTAATGCGAATGCCATCTTTTCCAGCTTCTGATATCTGAGTTCAGCGTTTTGTAACACTTTACTCACAAAGTATATGGGTGTCTGTTCGGCCTTGGTTTCTCTTACCAAGGCGGGACTTACCGCCTCGTCTCCCACAGACAGGTACAAGAACAAGGTCTCCCCTTGTTCCAGATTCGTTAGTACCGGAGGGGTTGCCAAACATCGCTTAATTTCTTTAAACGCTGCTTCACAATCCGAATTCCATCCTCCATGAGTTTCTTTCTTCAATAATTTAAAGAAAGGTAACGCCTTCTCGGCCGATCTGGGTAAGAATCTTGTCAGGGCAGCCAAGCGACCTGTTAATTGCTGAACCTCCTTCTTAGAGTTTGGGGCTTGCATGTCTAGGACGGCTTTGCATTTGTCTGGGTTAGCCTCAATCCCTCGATTGGTCAGCATAAAACCTAGGAATTTCCCGACCGGAACTCTGAAAGCACATTTGGCCGGGTTCAACCTGATTCGATGTCGTCTTAATTTTTCAAACGTCTATTCTAGGTCCCGGATATGCTCCTCTGGTTGGTTTGACTTCACGATCATGTCGTCTATATACACCTCCACATTTCGCCCGATTTGGTCCTCAAAGACGCGGTTCATCATTCGCTGGTACGTAGCTCCGACATTCTTCAATCCAAATGACATGATGTTGTAGCAATAGTTAGCCTTATCGGTCATGAAGGCGGTCTTCTCTTGGTCGTCTGGGTGCATGGCAATCTGATTGTAGCTAGAGTAGGCGTCCATGAAAGAAAGCAACTGGTACTCGGCCGAGTTATCAACGAGTTGATCAATGTTGGGCATAGGGTAGGAGTCCTTCGGGCATGCTTTATTCGATTGGTGTAGTCGATTGCACACCCTCCATTTGCCGAGTTGGTTTTAACACCATGACCACATTCGAGAGCCAAGTTGTATATTGTACCTCTTTGATGAATCCAGCGGCAATAAGCTCTTCAATGTGACTTTCAAGGGCTTTATGTCTGTCGTATGAGATATTCCTCTTCTTCTGGGCCACTGGCTTCGACCCCAGCCATATGGCGAGTTTGTGGTAGCAAAAGTGGGGGTCGATCCCGGGTATTTTGGCTGACGTCCAGGCGAAGACGTCCTGATTTTGTCTTAAAAACTTGATCAGTCGCGCTTTTAAGTCTGCGTTCATATCTCTGCCGACTTTAGTTGTCTTGGAGGGATCCGTCCCCAGGGTCAACTCCTCCAGCTCCCCTTCCGGCTCTGGGCGTGGATTTTCTGGTTCACGGAGATCCAGCTCTACCATATTAACCGACCGTCAGGGCTGCCTATCATTTCTGACTTCGACCATAACTTCGTTGGTTCGGAGTCGTGGTGGGGATGAAGGTCCTTCCTCCTCGACTCGGAGAGTCTCAAAGTAGCATTGCTGTGACTCCTTCTGGTCCTCGGACACTTCGACCACCTGATTTTTATCGTTGATCATCTTCAGTTTCTGGTGCTTTGTGGATGCTAGCATGTCCCAATTGTGTATAGTGGGTCGGCCCAATATAATATTGTAGGGAGAGCGGAAGTCGGCCACTATGAACCTTACAAGTTCTGACTTGAAAGCTTCCTTGGTTCCTAGCGTCAGTCTGAGGTCTATATACTCTTTTGGGAAGGAACGCTCTCCATTGAACCCGATAAGGGTTGACTTGCACGGCTTTAAGTCTTCACCATCAAGGTGCATCCTCTGGTATGCGTCCCAGCTTATGATGTCGGACGAACTCCCTGCATCCACGAAGATCCGTTTGACTCGGTAATTTACTAGGATTCCGGTGATAACCAGTCCGTCCTGGTGGCCGGGAATAACATCCTTTAGCTCTTCGTCGGTGAAGACTAATGGAGGTGGTTTTGGTTTCATTGAGCCGCCTTTGAATTTTGGTATATCTCTCATTGTCAGCACCTCCCGCAGGTATTTCTTGCGCTGGCTTATCGTATCGCCACCTCCTCCGAACCCGCCGCTGATGGCACTGCATTGGAAATCAATCTCAGGGAAACCGTCGACAGGGCCGATTTTCCGTTTCTTCTCTAGTTCTTGAGTGTCCGTAGCCGGACTCCTGCTTCGGCGGCCATTATTCCGCCTGCTTGTTTTCCCTTGAGTTTTGATTACGTATTGGCGAAGTTTCCCTTCTCTCACAAACTTTTCAATAGCATCCCTGAGTTCATAACACTCGTCGGTTGTATGACCGGAGCAGTCGTGGAAAGTACAAAATTTTCCCCGATCTGTAGTGGATCGATTTCTAATAGGCTTCAGCTTGGCAACACTTTTCATCTCGGTCTGAGCTACCTCCTTCCATAACTGCGATCGCGAAACATTTAGGGGGGTGCAGTTGCCGTACTTTGCCTTATTATCCATCCTCTCTTGTTAGGGTCGGCTCTCTCTACCGCGTCTACGGGGTTCCGCCTTCTGCTTGTCCGTCGGATCCCTTCTTTCGGGCGATGCATTCCTGGACTTCTCAGGTTTGTCTGCATTGGCGATCTCCATCTGCTTGACATCCGTGTACTTCTCGCTTCGGTGTAGAATTCAGATCAAGAAATAGACTCGATTCTTGCACGGATGTCCGGCCGCAGCGTGTTGTTGGGTCCAGGACCATTGACGAGACAATGTACATGGACCTCTTCGATAATGAGCGTACTCGCATTGCCGTGTCTCTGAACCGATCCAGTACTTCGCAGCGTTTCACCCTTCTTTTGTTTTACCTTACTCAAAGTGAACCGAGATTTTGGTTGTTTCTTGCTGGTGGCAAAGTGCAATTCAAACTTGCGCCTGAGGTCTACGAAGTTCCGAATGGAATTATTGGGTAACGAACTCAACCATATGTGGGCCGGTCCGGTCAACTTGGCCGAGAAGTGCCGCAAGATGAGCGGGCCCTCTATCGACTTTTGACCCACATCGGCTTTTCGAATATCTGTAAATTGTGCCGGAACCTACCAAGATTATAACCATATTTCCTGCTGGTGTCCAAGTTAACTCTTTCTCATGGCTGATTGAAGTTGCTTCAGAAAATTTGAATTTTGGATATTCAAATTTTGCTGATAATCTGACGATTCAAGTTGGGAACTGCTCAATTATCATTGTGAATTTTGAATTTTGAATTTTGGAAATTAGAATATCCCCGATTTGAGGTATTATTGAAAAATTAGAATATCCCGATTTGCAACATTATTGAGATCCCTGATTTTCAGCGCTGAAATTCTGTTGAGATTGTGGCAGATTTTTAGGATCATGCCAATTGTAATCTGTTGGCTGAGAATTAATTAAATGCTGACTAGAGCGCTGAGCACCTTGAGATTTGATTTTGGCTTCGAACTCTAACGTGAGACTCACTGCTTTATAAACGATCCGCGGCTTATGAATTTTTACATCCGACTGCAATTCTTCCTTGAGACTGTTGATGAATACTCCGAGGAGACAGCTTTTGTACTTGGGCTTGCCTCCTCACAAACTCTTCCTTATATTCTAACTGAATTCAATTGCTTTATGCTACATAAATAAGCATCTGGTTTTGAAATTTAGTCGGACCAAATTGCTCCCGAAATATCTGCACAAGTTCATCCCAAAGAATGTATGGTTCGCCCGATGACACCCAAGTAACGTATCTAACGCGTCTCCTTCCAGTTAATTGCCACGACATCCACTTTTAAATCCTCGTGTGTTTGATAATATCTCAAATACTTCTCGGCCTTTAAAATCCATCCTCTTGGATCACCCCCCTCAAACTTGGGAAAATCAATTTTTGAATAAGGTCGTTTGGAAAAATTTCTATTCCATGAGTGGTCATCCATATCTACTTCATCTTGTTCAATGAAAGGATCCCTGTAACTATGACTCTTTTCTCCATGAATTACGGCTGGTCCCTTTGCTTTCGTCAAAGTGTTAATTTATGAATTCATCAAGTGCAATTGAGCAAGAATGGCAGATAATTGAGGGTTGGGTTCTAAATGCGTTTTGGGTGGTTGTTGAACCAAAATTACGGCAGGATCATCCTGGCGGTTGGGAATGGATGGGTTTTCTGGGTTCAGATTTGAATGTACTGGTGAATCATTCTCATATGATGAATTTCTTGTGTTCACCATGATAACATATAGGCTCAAGGATCAACCGCTCTGATACCAAGTTGATAGAACTTAAAGGAAATAGATAAAGAAAAGACAAATCTAGAGTCAGAATCTAACTCCAGCAAACACAATACTTCTCTGAAAATATATCTTCATTCATAATCCTTCTCAAACACAATACAAGTAATTATATAGTCTTTAAGGACAATCAACTTCCTATGATAACTAACTTCCTAAACAGATAAGAATGAATAACTATATAACATATAAGAATAAGAAACCATAACTTCCTATGCAAAGATAAGAATAATAAACTAACGTAAAAACAACTACTCTTCCTTAAAAACAGAAAACTTCTTCTAACATGTGTCTTTCTGCAAAAGAGGACACATGGAACCCTAACAATTTTACCTGATGTTATCTCTCTATTGACATTTGTAGCAATGCTTCCCATGAAGTGCATGCTTGTTTTTGTATCTATTGATGTGAAAGTTCAATAGTTGTTCTAGTAGAAGTACTAATGTCAAAAAGAAGTCGCATATTATTGGAGGAAGTGAATTTGTAGTCTTGTTACAAACATTTGGCCTCCTTCGTCACTTTTTCCTAAACTAATTTTTTTGTAGATCCACTGCAACAAAAAAGCTTGGGTTGGGAAAAGCGCTTCAACATAATAGAAGGAATAGGTAGAGGCTTACTCTATCTTCATAGAGATTCAAGATTAAGAATTGTACACAGAGATTTAAAGGCAAGTAACATATTATTGGGTGAAGAAATGAATCCCAAGATATCGATTTTGGGATGGCTAAACTTTTTGGAGGTGGTCAAAATCAAGCAAACACCAATAGAATTGTTGGAACATTGTAAGTTTTCCTTTTCCTTCGTCATTATGTATAATAATATTAATAGCACATTGAGAGCTCAAAGATGTGTTTAAATGCGATCGTATTTCTCCGCAATATGCAACTAAAGGACTCTATTCGGAGAAGTCTGATGTTTTCAGCTTTGGTGTTTTGTTACTAGAGATTATTAGTGGAAGAAAAAACACTAGCTTCTATGAAGACAGAATCTTTTACACTTTTAGGATTTGTAAATCTCTCCAATTTACCTTCCTTCGTGCAAAAGGTCTTAAATGCCTTTGTCCGGGGTGAATACAATATTGAATTTTGATAATTATCATTTTTTTTCTTGTAAATTTTGTAGGCATGGAACTTATGGATAGATGGCAATGGTATACCTCTAATTGATCCACAAATATATGATGCAAGCTTTTACAAGGATATACCGAGGTGCATACAAATAGGACTTCTATGTGTGCAAGAACTTGCAAAAGATAGGCCTACTATGGCCTCTATAATGTCAATGCTTCAAAGTGAGATTATTGATATTCCTCCGCCAAGCCAACCTGCATTCATCCTTAGTCAAACTATGTCTTTTACTACACAACAAACTCCACATAATGATGAGTTATGTTCCATTAATAATGTAACTCTCTCAAGATTTGAGGGAAGATAGATAAGGATATGTGATGCTTATGTTTTATTTGAAAGATCTAAAATGTTCTACTTTGACATAGTTTTTGTAATATCCCGAAAATTTCTTTAACTATAATATTAATGTATGGTTATTAAAATTTGTCATGTAATTACTTGGTAAGGAGTAAATTTTCTAAGAGTTAAAAATAAAGATTTTTATGTTTATATTATAATATATTGTATTATATTAGAGTAATATATATTAATATAAAATATACATGTGGGATTTGGCAACGTCGAATGAAAGAAGGAAAGGAAACAAAAAGAGAAAAGAAAGGAAGAGGAAAGAAGAAGAAGAAAAAGAAGAGTGAGTGGACTCGCTACTTTAGAAATGGGGGAGGGTGCCTAACTCATTGACGAACGTAGAAGGCACCCACCCTTTTGAAAAATGGGTGAGTGGTGCCACACCGCCGAGGGCGTCACTCCCGCCTAATGTAAAAACGGTGGGGGATTTTTCCTATAAATACCCCCACCCCAACACGTAAACACACACACACACACTTTCATCATTTGCGAGAAAGAGTGTGAGAAAGAGAAGAGGGAGAAGGACAAGAAGGTGGTAATTATTTGATACCCTTGTAGTAGCTTTTTGGTGATTATTTGTGAATTAGCGAATAACATGTAACTTTGAATATTCTTCCATATACTTGTGAATTGTGTATGATTGTAAATTATATTATTTTTATAGACTGAATTATGTGTATATGTATTATAATATTATTTTAATAAAAGATGAATATTACGGTTTTGTACCCACAAACATTACAGTTGTGTACCCACAAAAATTACAGTTTTGTACCCAACAAAAATTACGACTTTGTGCCCATGAAAATTACAATTTTGTGCCCAAGAAAATTACAATTTTATGCCCAGCAAAAATTACGGTTTTGCCCTTGAATTTCGTAAATGACAATTTAGTCTTGAATTTCAAAAAATGACAGCTTTAGTCCTCGAAATTCAAAAATGATAGATTGGTCCAATGAGTTCTATCAGATGTTTGGTTTACCTTGTGATGATATTTTATATAAATGGAAGCTTATTTTGATATACTTTATTTTATTGATATGATTAACATGGCGGCTGTATGTGTAATGGGTTGGAGTAAGGAGGAATTTAAAGGATAAGATTTCTTTATGCCACCACTCGGTATACAATGGATGGCACTTTTCAGGGCCTCATCTTCCATGTTTTCCTTTAGCTGGGATTGCATCGGAGTTGTGGGACATGTGACACCTCCTTAGTTGTTATTTTTAAGGATAGTCTAGATTAAGCTCTATACCTTTGGCCGGGTGTATCTTAAGTTTAGGTGAGCTTGGGACCATCCAGTCAAATGAATGAGTTTCTATTGACTATGTGTTAGCCTATGGCTCTAGTCAACGGTATAAGGGGGGACGGTGTTATAAGGGAGGCTGCATATTGCATATTGTATAATTGTATAGTTCATAATTCGACATAATGATGATTACTTTTAGCAAAAATAATTTTGTATGAGAAATTATGGTATATACAAATATATTTGAAATCAGCCCCTATTTTACTGTCATATGTAATTTGCTTGTGTACGATAGAAACTTTCGGTACCTCGAGACGTGAATCTCATCCCATATTAACATTTTTCGTGAATATCCTAATAGAGAGCAAGGGAAGACACCTATGGAGTGAGCATTGGAGGCTCTTTTGTACTCCTATAGTTTATGTCAAGTTATATTATTTGCCATGAACCTAATACTTCCGCTTTATATTAAACTCTGAAACATTTTCGAAAATTTATTTTGATTACGTATTATGAATTTTGTTTTAAATGGTTATGTAATTTAATGATTTGGATATTAATTATCCTTGTTGAAGGTATTTCAAATATTTTGGTCAAGTTTTTGGGTGTTGAATTTGAGGTGTTACGCTTTTTGATTAAACAATATATATAGGTCTCTAAACATTGTTTCCACAAAATATTTGTGCCTTATTTTTCTTAAACATCCAATATTTTTTCCCGCATTTAATGAATATTTATGGACGTGAACCCATCTTCGAATGCTTAATCATAAATGCAACATGTGATTTCTGCGTTTTCTACCTACACTATAGCTATTCTTATACCTGATCATGTCCATCCCATATCTAGCAAATTGCAAATGCTCTTCTTATTTCTCTATTTTTCTACAAGAAGCCATACTTTTTCTTGTGACTTGTAGGATTTGACAACTTGAGAAGGTGAACTCAATTTGTTATTTTATCGTAAGATCTGAGTTAGTGAGGTTAAGCAAGTTCTTAAGAAAATAGTAAAGCCGTTGGACTTGATGGTATTCCTTTTGAAGTATGGAAATATTTGGGTGAAGAAAGTGTGTTGTGGCTTTCTATAGTGTGTTGTGCAAACTATAGAGGAATTTAGCTTGAGTCATACAATGAAACATTGGGAAAAGGTGATTGAACACAGATTGATGTTGGAAACTGGTTTTTATGAGAACCAATTTGGGTTCATGTTGAGAAGGTCCACAACAGAAGTGATTTATTTACTAAGGAGACTAGTAGAAAAGTATCGGAACAAAGAAAGTGAATTGCAGATGGTTTTCATTGATTTGGAAAAAGTGTATGATCATGTGTCAAGAGATACACTTTGGGAAGCTTTAGAAAAGATGGGGGTATGTGTTGCATATATCAAAGTAATTCAAGACATGTATTTGTTTAACCTTGTAGTGGATGTTCTAACTACGCTTATCAAATAAGAGATCCTTAAGTGCAAGCTTTTTGCTAATGATATAGTTTTGTTGGCCAAATCAAAGGAGGAGATTAATTCTAAACTTGAGATATGGAGGAGGACTTTGGAGTTAAAGGTCCTTCATCTAAGTAGGAGCAAAACATAATATATGCATTGCAATTTGGATAAGAGAAAAGTGGAAAGTGATGTGGAGGTTAAATTGGGAGAGCAAGTCATTCACAAGTGACAAATTTTAGATATTTCGGATTAGTTATAGGGTTAAAGGTCTAATTTGCCACAGAAGTTTTGCTAAGGGAAAGCCCAGCACTCGGAAGTTTTTAGGGTATCAAATTTGCCCCAGAAGTATGAAAAAGGTAGCAAATTTGCCCCTCCATTAATTTTGACCATTACGTTTAAGTGAGTATACACGTGCATGCCACCTCATCTCACGTGGCATGCCACCTCATCAATCAAAAGTATCATTTTTGCCCCGGAAGTTTTCATTGAGGAGCAATTTTGCCTCTGAAGTTTACAAAAATAGCAATTTTGCCCTTCTTTCTCCCAATATTAAATTTGACTATTAAATCGTCAAAAGACACACATGTCATGCCTTGAAAAGGTCGAACTTGAAGTCAAAGAAGAGATCCTTGAGATGTTGAGCTCAAAGCGGCAAGAATTTGTGAAGCCGAACTGGTTACATGGACTGAAAGGTTTGTCACAAAACCCAGAGGAAGCATCACTTATGATCTAAGCAAATGAAACGCAAAACGAGAAATGAATTGTTCCAAAAATTGGTTCAGTAAAACAAATCAATAGTGATAATATTACGTTTATATAGATTGATCATTTGCTTAGATCATAAGTGATGCTTCCTGACTTGACTACCGGCTTCACAAATTTCCGTCGCTTTGAGTTCAACATCTCAAGGATCTCCTTCTCTCGACTCCAAGTTCGACCTTTTCAAGGTATGACATGTGTGGTCTTTGGCTGATTTAATAGTCAAATTTAATATGTGGGAAAGAAGGGCAAAATTGATACGTTTTGTAAACTTTCAGAGCAAAATTGCTCCTTAGTGAAAACTTCTAGGGCAAACTTGCTCTTAGTGAAAACTTCCGGGTCAAAAATGATACTTAACTCTTATTGGGTTGATGAGGTGGCATGCCACGTGTACACCGAGTTAAACTTAACGGTCAAAATTAACTAGGGGCAAATTTGCTATCTTTTTCATACTTCCGGGCAAATTTGGTACCTTTTTCATACTTCCTAACAAATTTGGTACCAAAAAACTTTCGGTCTTTGAGTGCCCCCCTTAGCAATACTTCCATGTCAAATTAGACCTTTAACCCTTAGTTATACAACAAGATGGTGAAATTGATTAGTTATACAACAAGATGGTGAAATTGATAGAGATATAAATCATAGAATTCAAGATGAGGGGTATAAATGGAGAAAAAGCTACGAGTTATTTGTGATAAGAATCTTGAGCAAAAAAAATAATTTTATGATAAGAAAGTACTCCCTTTAGTTCTAATTATAGGAACAATTTTGTAGTGCAATTTTTATTATAAAAGTGGTCTTATAATTAGGACCTGGAGGTAGTATCTAATAAGATAAAAAGGAAGTTTTATCACGACTCTTTAAGAGCCCGCTTTGAATTTAGCTTATGAAGAATAACTTTTACAATTTATGAGGTAAAATGGCTTTTTCAAAATAGCTTTTTGCGAATAGATTATTAAAAAAAGGGATTTCGACAAAATGATAGTGTTTGGATATATTTATCAATAGCTTTTTCGAGTCAAATTTACCAAAAAGGACATTAGCTTTTGGTTTAATTGCATATAAAGGATAAGATTGTATTTTAAATATTTTTAACATTATATTTCACGATGGATAGAAAAAGTTACATAAATTTGTGTACAAAATTAAAATACTTAAGGTTATTGACTAGTACTAAAAAAATACTTCATGATCTTAAAAATTTATTTTAGGATATTAAAAAATTATTTCGTGGTAATGACTAATCTTGAAAAAATATTTCAGTGGTACTAAAATGTACTAAAACAATATTTAAGGATACCGATTAAGACTGAAAATACTTCTCATGGTCTTAAAAATTTATTTTAGGATATTAAAAAATATATATTTTAAGGTAGTGATTGATCTTGAAAAAATATTTTAGTGTACTTTGGGTACTAAAAAGATACTAACTAGTACTAAAAAAAAAAAAAAAATACTTCTCATGGTCTCAAAAATTTATTTTATGATCTTGAAAAAAATTTCAAGGTACTAACTAACATTGGAAAAAATTCGGGCATTGACAGTACTAAAAAGATATTTAAGGATATTAAAAAGATACTTCATGATCCTAAAAATTTATTTAAGGATGTTAAAAAAATATTTCAGTTAATAACTAATATTGAAAAAATATTTTAGGGTAAAAGGTACTAAAAATATACTTAAAGATACCGACTAGTACTGAAAAATATTGATGATGACAAGAGGAGAGAGAAAAAATCTGAAAAAAAGGCTTTTTCCAAAACCTAGGTTTTGGAACTAAATCCATGGGTTGGGTGCAAAATGGCTTCTGGATTTTTTGGGGTGTTTAGCAAATTTTTGCCAAAACCTAGGTTTTGAAATTTGCCAAATAGGCTCTTAAGACCAAAATGCTATAGGTTGTGAATATTGGGCTTTAAAAGAACAACATATATCTTAATCAAAGGTCTCAAGTTCAAGCTCGGGAATGCAAATGTGTTTGGTGGTAGAGCTTTCTGCCTTTTGTAGTCCAACCCGACTTGATCCGGATTAGTCTGGACCCCGATAAATCCCCGAGTTAAAAAAGGTAGGTCTAGGATACTGAATGCACATGCAAAAAAAAAAAAAAAAAAAAAGAACAAAATATACGCGAATGAGTTGGAATTTCATATATTGAAAAGAAAATAATAAAAATTCGCTTTGAGGTGGTTTGGGCACATTCAAAAAAAGGTCATTTGATGCATTAGTGAGGAGGATCGATCAAACATTATGGAGTCATCTAAAAAGAGGTAGGGAAAGAGCAAAGCAAACACTCCAATGAGACCATAGAGAGAGATCTATAGGTTAATAATATAAACAAAGATTTAGTTTTCAATATAACATAATGGTGTCATACGATCCCTAATTAGTAGGATAAGATTTTGTTGTGATTTTCATTGTTTCATTAGATTCCCTTCTTCTCTACACTAATAAGAAACATGGTATGAAAAACCAAATTAGTTCAATCAGTCAACTGGTGGGCAGAACGATCAAGTGATTGATCCAAATATGGGCTAGGAAGGTGAAAAATTTGTAGCGCATACTCAGGTTTAGGATAGCTATAATTTTAGGCGAGAAAAAGAAATCAAATTTCAAAAGTGAAGTAGGCAGATAGTGTTAATATTAAAAACTTATATGCATTGCCAGATCTTATGAATTTGTTTTTGTTTACTTGATGAAATTTGTTGTTGGAAGTGGGACGAATCATTCAAGCCCAATAAGCCCTAGTACTCTACCCAACGATTAAATAAGATTTCAATTGTAATATGATTTGAGTAATATGTGATTCTAGGGATTACAGAATAATAGTTTCTCCTTATTTATTTTATAATGATAATAAAGAGAGATTATTCAATTTCGTATGCTCTCTCCTTCTCTACATGTATCCTGCCTTTTCATGAATAATACCAGTTTTCTCAGATCCGAACTTGATCAAAAACCAGTTGGGCCTGGGGGTCAAACCGATTCACTTTTTTTTTTTTTTTTTTAAAAAGAACAATTTTTTTAAGAATTTTATACTAATAACCCTAAAATCTTTCATTTTTCATTAGTTTCGCTCTAATTTAACTCTAGTTTAACTTCGATCTGATCAACTGACCTTTCACCCAATACTTGAACCTGGGTTTCAAAACCTTGAATAATACCCACAATTTAGTGCACATTATTTCATGGTGTAAGAGCTCTACCCATGTCATTCAAGAATGAGAAAGTCAAAAGAAGCTAGTCTAGATGTCCCCTGCACCCATAGTTGAGAGCTTTTCAACGGTGATCCGAAAACACAAAAGGCCCCTAAAGTGTGATCACGGTAACAAAACTGACCATATCTGAGAGCACTGCAGGAAATTACATGGCAGACCGTCTAATCCGAAATTTTCTCTAAATAAAGACAACAAGGGATTGATGGCAAGCCATTTTGCCGATCCCAGTGAATCTGAGAAATATGAAGAACTTGATGTATTGTGACAAATTTTAGTTAAGTATTCTAATGACAAACCAAGTAATCAACCTATTCCTTTTGTTACATTGGCAAAAGCAGGTACAGTACTTTTTAGTTTTTACACCTTGAGTGCTCTTATTGGTACTCAAAATATTTGGGTGGCCAATTCTGGCACTACGTACTGACCATATTACTGGATACTGAGAATTGTTTACTCATTTTTATGCTTATTTTGAGCACTCTCAGGTTCGAGTGGCTAATAACACTTATGCCAAGGTTATAGCATTTGGCACAATCAAAATTTCAGATAATATTATTCTTGAGAATGTTCTTCAAGTTACTACTAGGAAAAAAAAAATGCTTTTATTTAAGATCGTTTGAAATTAACTTTTTAGACCGGGTTTAGATTCAGTCTTGTATTAACCGGTTTAGAAAGCATGTCCTTATTAAAACCACACTTACAACCTGTTACGGACCTGCATAAGGCTCATATTCGATGTATGGCTCAACTGGGGATATATCAAGTATCGGATCTTACCTATATTATAGGAAGATTCTATCGGGCAACAATATAGGAGTATCCAGATAATATCTACATGATGCTTGCACCTAGGATCTCGCCAGAAGGAGATACCCTAACCACGGTAACTTCTATATATACAGAGGACCACTCCTAAGGTGCACACGTTCTCACTCAGACTATTTACATTCAGTCACACTGTGCACACACATCACCCCTTTATATCGTGCACAGTGATCCCGCGCTTCCCTGATTATCTACTCCATAGATATTCAGACTGAGCCCAACGATCCAACATCAAAGCACCAGCCCTAGGCTGGACATCTGTGTTCTACACCAGAACATTGGCACCCCATACTTGTCCACGTATGCGGTCAACTGCTCGATGAAGGGGACCGCCTCCGGCAGAAGATCATCAGTCTGGACCTGGTACGAGGAAGATGACAAGTTGTAGTGATTGTCGTTCCAATACAGGGGAAACCTCCACTCCACATCCTTGCCCTCGGCCCCTTTCAAAAATCAGGGCTGCTGTCCAGGCTCAGCGAAGACTTTAAAGAAAGCCGTCTTGAAATGCTTAAAGGAATCCGAGAACGCTGATATCAGTTTCCTATCTGGGTCCGCGCGGAGGGAAACCAACCCCTTCAGTTTCTCGTCCTCCTTGGATGTCAGGGAAGTAAAGGGACATAACTAATAAAAGAATAGAGCCGTGGTGCAAGGAATGGACTTGGGGAAGGAAGAACATAGGCGCTCAAAGGCCACTAAATAAGCCCATCCGTTAGGATGAAGCTGGGAAGGCGCAAGACGCAGTTGCGTCAAGGCCGAGATTTGAAACTCTGTAAAAGGGAAACAGACTTTGACCCGTGTCAAATAGTCTCGGTAGGAAAAAAAAAAGAAGTCGGTACGTCCCTCTACACGAATAGAGCATATAGGCTCGGCCTCATCCGGAGGACTAACATAACACCCGTCCATCTCGGGTAGGCAAAGGCGAGCAATGCCGGCCTCGGACATCAGCGTCCGAGTCTTCAAAACATCGTGGAATACCCACTTATACTGGTTACATAGTGCCTCAGGAGGACTAGAAGAGTCTGACTCCTGGCTTCGGACTGTATGTTGTGAGGAGAGGATTTTGAAGCCATTTACCTATAAACAGAAAAAATACTAATGTCAGCAAGAGAGGGAATACCTGACTGAAGCATATTAGTATGCGGAAAAACAAGCGGACTCGGATGACGAGGTCTGATAGAAGTAGGATTAGAGGAAGGCCGATGGCGGCATGAACCTAGGATGGAAGAAGCCCGAGAATCTTCGCCGCATGCAATATGAAAGGAACATTCTGCAAGACAATCCCAGCAGGGGCCGAGGTACCCTTCAGGATGGGAATCCGAACTCAAATGTAGGGGAGCCCATAATAACTAAGAGGCTAAGCTGATAAGGCATCGGCCTCGGCACAAACCCCGGCACTTGGCCCGACACAGATTGGCGGAACGCTCAGAACGACATGTGGCCTAGCACGAACAGGTGCTGAACTCGGGACCCTAGCAATGGCAGATCGAGACCCTGGTGTGCTCCGTTGACTAGAGCCACCCCGTAGCACGGCTGCCGACCTTTCCTCCTGCGTAAGTCAGTACCCAAAATCCAATAGGAAGTACGGGGGAAATGGGCATGCAAGATTTTCTCTTCCTCAGGAGTTAACGGTTGGTTTGAGAGGGATAAGCGATTACTCCTATCCATCACCAAAGGACAAACACCTAGAAAGGCACAAAAGGTTGTGTGAAGAAGATGAAATACGGGGAAGGTTGAACAAGAGGTATTTCGGGTTTAAAGGGTGTGACAGAAAGGAGATTTGATCTTAGGAACTAACCCAAAACCTACGAAGGAAGCCTACCCAGAAAATCATGAAACGAGAACTAAGCGACAAACAGACGAAAACTTCTAATCTATATCAGGAAAGTAATAGGAGAGGGGGATATACCTGGAGTAACGAAGGACGAAGGGGCAACAAATCTGTGGATACCGCCGGAACTGGTGACTGTATAAAATGGTGAAAGTAACAGAAAACAGAGAAACCAGAGTAAGACAACAGAAGCAGCGAAATGAAGATAAATGAAGGGAAATACAAATTCTATAATAAGCATACACACGAAGGAGGGGGTTGTCGAAACGTCGGGGGCAAGAGGGCAAGAGAGTCTTTCCACTCGGACAGAGGAAGTGGCATACTGCGCGTAAAGAGAGCATTAATTGCTCACGAAGAACGAGGCATGGATAGGCACGGCAGTTGCAGGCTCTCGCCAATACTGAGTCGCCAGATGTCAAAGGGTAATGATGGCGAATGCAGAAAGTCTTCCACACCGAAAAAGCTCCAAGCTCGTGGTCACCAGCTCGGATAGCCCGGACCGCCTCGACGAGTAAAATACGTCTCGGCCCCGGACAAACAAGTTTCGTGGATGTCGCCTCGGATCCATGAATTTGGAGACGATACCATAGATCCTAGAGGCTCCGCCTCGGATTCTCGCATAGGTAACAAAGTTTGGCCAATAAAGCCGACTGGGGGCAAAATACATCTCGGCAGCTCAGAAGCATGAACTTCCGAGCTGGGGGCAACTATTACGAATCTGCATTAGGCCCATATTCGATGTATGGCCCAACTGGGGATATATCAAGTATCGGATCTTACCTATATTATAGGAAGATTCTATCGGGCAACAATATAGGAGTATCCGGATAATATCTACATGATACTCACACCTAGGATCTCACCAGAAGGAGATACCCTACCCACGGTAACTTCTATATATACAGAGGACCACTCCTAAGGTGCACACATTCTCACTCAAACTATTTACATTCAGTCACACTGTGCACACACATCACCCCTTTATATCGTGCACAGTGATCTCGCGCTCCCCTAATTATCTACTCCATAGATATTCAGGCTGAGCCCAACGATCCAACATCAAAGCACCATCCCTAGACTGGACATCTGTGTTCTACACCAGAACACAACCGATTTTTAAAAGATACTTTTTTAAACCAGTTGTTTAAAGGACCAACGTTAACAAATTTCAATTTGAAATAAAATAATGCCCACTCTTTAGACCAGGTAATTTTATATCTGGTCTAAAAAGTGAGCATTTTTTTTAAAAATATGTACATTTTATTTTGTTTCACATAAGGATATTATTATATCTAAAAGATATATTAATATGCAATATAAATTTTACAGACAGCCCAAAAAACAAAAGTACAATTGACATAAAAAATAATTATAACTTATAACCATGAATCTAAACCCTATATTATTATATAATTATTGAATCTTAATTCCGGTATTTGTTTTTTCAATGTTTACGTTTATGCTTGTATTTTCCCTACCACAAAAGGAGTTAGATTATTTTTTAGTGTTGGATTTAGTGGATGCAATTTTAGGCAGATCATTTGCATGTTGTTGATGCATGATTCATATTGTGTGCATTCCTACCATTAAATGCAAATACCCATGGATTGGCCGCTAAATTACCTTACTTATGTATTTTGATCTTTCTGGACCTCAAATATGAATAGTCAGGTGATAAAGGAAAGATTCTTATTTAATGAACCTGAACATAAGATGTTAGTTCTCAAAGTGTTTTGATGATAACTGACAATTGTAAACAAGATTGGATTTTGTTGGAACTTGTTGATTTCAATTCAAAAATATCCTGTCAATGTCAAACTCGAGCCTAGCTTTGGCAAACTCAAGTTTGCCACTAACAGTTAGCCACACTTGCCAGTTGGCATCTTGAACTTGAGACTAAACCAGGTTTGCATTTGAGTGCCTTTCTAAGTTTTCTCATATTTTGAGTAAACTCGAGTTTACAAATGCAAACTCGAGTTTTCCAGAGGCCGAGAGCATTTTGACTTGAAAATATTTTTAAACTCGACACTTCTACTTACAAACCTCAAGTTTGCAACCTCCAGAGAAAAACTTCAATAGTTTACATAACCTGTAAACTCGAGCATGTTATGACAAACTCGAGTTTACCTCTGGCAGGAAGGATTTTTCAAATTATGAGATTTTCACAAACTCTGCATTGTTTCATTCTGAGTAAAGCTTTTAAATCTCAAAGTTTACAAAACATGTAAACTCGAGTTCATCATCACAAACTCGAGTTTACACTTGACCGAGAGCTTTCAAGGTTTTTCAACCAAAGTAAACTCGAGACTCATTTCATAAACCTCCGCTTTACTTCAGGCTAAAAAACATTCGAGTTTTTCAAAGTTGAACAAACTCGAGCTTAACTTTGTGACCTCGAGTTTAAACCTTACAGAGAGCAATGTACTTTTCAACTTGAGAAAACTCTAGAGTTTGCACTTCAAACCTCAGGTTTACATTCTGAAAGCTATAACTAAGTTTTGACTTGAATAGTATCAAACTCGAGCCTGTCTACTAATAGACTCAAGTTTGTACCTCAGCTCGAGATGTTCAAAAGATTAAAATCGCGACTTCCTCTCGGATGGAGGAAACTTGAGTTCACTATTTGGAAACTCGAGTTTAAATCAACCCGAGAGCATTATAGTTCTTCAGTGTATTGAAAACCTCAGGTTTTGAATACAAACCTCCAGTTTAGAAGTTTTGAACTTGAAATGCTTTTACATACTGAAGTTTCAAACTCGAGCCTACTAGAACCAAACTCGAGTTTACATCGTTTCGAAATTCAAATCGACGAATTTGGAAAACATTCTTGTTTGATCTTAATACTCGCAATGTTATTCTCTCGATATTCCTAACTATGTTTAATGACTTTATTAGTGAATTTCAGATGGTTTAGAGAATGTTTTCTCAAGGGTTAAAGGAAAAAGCAAAAAGCGCAAATTTCATTAAATGCTATGTCCATAAAGTTGCATACTTTTGGGTAATCCATCTGCACACGGTTGCAAAGCATTAATGAATGATTTCTACACCAAGCAATTGCTTCTCCAACAGATTAATTCAAAGGAAGTCAACTCTGAACACTTGGACAGCTGGATTAAGTGGAGATTAGAGAGAGAAGAAGACCAAAGCCACTCCTAACCACTGCAGATCATCTCCAACGGTCTAATTAACAATGCAGCGGTCATTTTATGCTATCTGACTATAAATAGAGTTGCATTCAAGTCCTCTCAACAACTACAACAAATGAAAACGAAATTCATTCAAGTCTTGCATTTATTCCTTCAGCTTTTCAACCGTGTAATATCTTTTGATACATAAGCTTCATGTTTATCATTATTCACTCTTAGAAAGAGTTTCTATCTCAAATCATTTATTGTAAAGAATCACAAGTCAAGGGACTTGGTGATTTGGGAGTTCATTGATTACAACTTGTAAGGGGAGTGAGTTCTAGTGAGAGAACTACTCTTGAGTGCGAGTGTGTAATCAAGTGTTATAGTGAAAATCCCGAGAGTCCGGGACCGGATGTAGGTCAAGTTGTTAGGACCAAACCAGTATAAATCTCTGTGTCCAGCTGCTCTTCTCTTTGCCCTGTTCGTCTCTGTTTTTATTACTTGAAAACAGAGTCATCTTCAAAAAAATTTAGAATACCCAATTCACCCTCGCTTGGGTATTTAGCTCCACTTACATAAGAGAGTTAATATTACATGTATGAGAAGGATTTGGCTTGCATTCACTACAAGTTCCGTGCGCGCGCCTTCAACCGTGTTGTTTTGGCACACAAACTATGAAGCTTTTGCCCTTTTTTAATATATATATATATATATATATATATATATATATATTTCAGGATAGTGATGGGCACTAAAAAAATACTTCAAGATACCGACGGTGCTTTGGAAAAATACTTTATGATACTTGAAAAAATATTTTAGATATTGATGATACTAAAAATATACTTTAGGATATTTTTTCAATATCCTAAAATATTTTTTCAAGATCATGAAGTAGTTTTCCAGCACCAGCTAATATCTTGAAGTGTCTTTTTAGTACCCGTCAATATCCTGAAATATTTTTAAAAAAGGAAAAAGGCAAAAGCTTCACGATTTTGGGTCAAATCGACGCAATTTGAAGAAGCGACAAGAACTTGCCATCGATGCAAGCGAAATCCAAATTAGTAGAGGACGGTATGTGAGTGTTGTGGATTTGGCTTGCATCCGCGCAAGTTCCTATCCACCACGTCCGCTACCTTCAAATTGAGTTGTTTTGACGAAAAAAATTGTAAAGCTTTTGCCTTTTCAAAAAAAAAAAGAAAAAGAAATATTTTAAGATATTGACGGGTAGTAAAAAGATACTTTAGGATACTAATTAGTACTTGGAAAAATATTTCATGATCTTGAAAAAATATCATAAAGTATATTTTTAGTACACCAATATCTTGACATATTTTTTAAAGATCCTAAAATATTATGAAATATTTTTTCATTACTAGTCAATATCTTGAAGTATCATTTTCAGTTACTATAGATAAAGCATATGTCTCATTGTTTTGTCTGCACGATTTTTAATAATTATATTGAGTTACATAAAATTATTCATTTTTTAGGGAGCAGTAGCAGATTGTTTATGATGTGAGAGTGCAAATAATATCAAGAATTGATAGTATTTCATAGGATTTAGCCCCTAATTTTGTAGAATCACATCAGATTATACCATTTTTTCAAGACAATTTAAATCCCCCTCTCTGCATAGTGGAGCGACATACCATCATAATATACACTAAGGTTATTAAAATAGGAGTGGTCATTGAACCGGGGTTGGGATACGGATCAAAGGCCAATGGGTCGACTAGAATCAAACCAATGAGCTAACTTGGGTCAAACTAGTGAGGAAGTGAAGATTTCGTGGTTATTATATTAAATCATAAATAAAATAAAATAAAATAATTATTTTATTTTTTATTTTTAAAAAAAGCAAACCAAGAGACCGATTCGCTAGTTTTTGGGCCAAAACCGAGAGGAAGTGAAGATTTCAGGTTATTATATTAAATTATAAATAAAATAAAAAATAATTATTTTTTATTTTATTTTTTAAAAAAGCAAACCAAGAGACCGGGTTCGCCAATTTTTGGGCCAAACCGATTGATGTGAACTAGGTTTAATTACACCGAACTTCACCTGTGTTTTGGCTTCGTAGGATATAGGATCTATAGCCTCTTCTATATATGATATGAGGCGGGCGGCCGTTGAACCAAGAGGTTGTTGGCCCATTGGCCATTATAGAAATTGAAAATTTTTACCCTTTACAATTTCGCTATCAATTGAGAAATTAAAGTATACTGTTCGTCAATATATATTTTTTAAAAAAGCAAACCAAGAGACCAATTCGCCAGTTTTTGGGCCAAACCGATTGATGCGATCTAGGTTTAATTACACGAACTTCACCTGTGTTTTGGCTTCGTAGGATACAGGATCTATAGCCTCTTCTATAAATGATACGAGGCGGGCAGTACCGTTGAACCAAGAGGTTGTTGGCCCATTGGCCATTATAGAAATTGAAAATTTTTACCCTTTACAATTTCACTTTCAATTGATAAATTAAAGTATACTGTTCGTCAATATATACTTCCAACATCTTCAACGCAGCATATTGTTTCTAAAACATTTTCTACTGATGCTGATTAGACTTTTAATAAATAAAGCCCAATGTCAAAATGCATAAATATTGATTTTGATTCGATTAGTTGACCCTAAGTATTTTAAGGTCAAATGTTTAAGTTCCTTCTATTAGAATTAATGCATTTTAAGGTCAAACGCTTAAGTTCCTTCTAGTAGAATTAATGCATTTTAAGGTCAAATGTTGAAGTTCCTCCTGTTAGAATTACTGCAAGATTCTGACAAAGGGATTTCCTTCATTGACCCGACAATTGGACCAAAATTTGTAGTCCATGCTTGATTTTTTGAGCGAAAAAAAAAAAGTCATGAAGTTTGTTCCACACCCCAAAAAAACGCACAGAGAAAAATCTTTTTGTCCAGAATCCAATTCACACATATAAATTGGATCTCCAAATTCACAAAAGTCTGTATATAGTTGAAACAAATAATTCATCCTTTCTTATATGTAGTCTTTATACTTTTCTTTTCTTTTTATTGGGTCTTTACCGTTTCATCCTCATAATCAATTAATTAAGGCAAATGTGAATGCCAATTAAATGACTTGCAAGTTGGTACAGAATGATACAGAATAAAAAGAGATTTTTTAAAAAGAAAATGGTGAAATAACTAAAATGGGGAAAAGACAAATAAATACCCCTCAGATTTATAAAAACACTGAATAATGACTCAATTGTTAATTTATCAATGGATTATGCGAATTTCAATATGATCAACTAATTAAATTAGTTTAGTTAATTTATTTCTAAATGAATTAAGTTATGTGAGCGCATGCCAGTTTTCCAAAAAGGAAAAAAAAAAACAGTTTGGACATGAGATTCTTCTTTCTTTTTGGGTGTGAAAAGACTGAAGTCTTTCTTCTCATTTAATGACCAGAACTCCGGACTCTCTTTTTTGACTCTCTCTCTTTTTTTTTTTTTTTTTTTTGAACCATTCTATATTACTCATTACTGGGAAAAAGAGTGCTGATACAGGAATACGAGAGTCGCACAAGCCAACTCGCGAAGTTAAAGTAGCCAGACAAATACAGTAAAGAAAAGGAAAGGCCAAACTAAAAAGAAACAGACAAACTGAATGGGAGCGAGAATACACCGAGACGAGCTTCACACTCCAAAGAGAGCCAAGAGCGCTTCAACCAGGGTCATCTGGTATGACATGGGCCGAGGCAAGGCTCGTTGAAACCTTTGGTATCTTCAAATCGTCCTTCAGGATCAGAGACAAAGGGGGTAAGGGTCGTTCCACCCACCCGATCGGGCACACCCCCTTATTTGTGGATGCAGCAAGCAAGTCTGCTGCTCTATTTCCCTGGCGAGGGATGAACTGGACAACAAAGAAGGGTTCAGATTGAAGAATACCACAAATATCATCAAGAATGCCACGGGATTGCCATTCACCAAACTCAGGTTCCTGCTTTTCCAGGCAGCGTACAAGGTTCTGGCAATCGGTCTCAAATAACACGTTTTGGTTTCCCAAGTCCTGAACAATCATCAGAGCTCTCTGTAATGCTAGGGCCTCGATCATGAAGGCGGATATGGACTTAACCTTGTCAACGAAAGCCCATTTCATATCCCCGCGACTATCTCGGCAAATAATCCCTATTGCAGTAGTTTTTGATTGTTCTTGAAATGCCCCGTCAATGTTCACTTTAAGAGCATTTACAGGGGGCGGAACCCAGGAAAAATCTGGTTTAGAGGTGTGAACCGTTTCTTCCTTACTCGCTGATTGGCATGTCGTCCAGTAGGCAAGCAGAGATTGCGCTGCCATCTCTATTACCGTACTTGGGTCCGGCTCAATATGATTGAAGGTTTTCGCATTGCGACCTTTCCAAATGTACCATAGGATCCAGCAGATGTGGGCTCTATCGAAATCAGTGAGCTGGCCTTGCGGCTTCATGAGATCAAGCCACCAAACCTTGAAGCTTGGGACGTTGCTTAGATCATATTTCAGGGATAATCTGCAACCAAACCATACTCATCTTACCCATGAGCACTGGAAGAAAAGATGTTCTATTGTTTCACTTCCTGCTTGGCAAACAGGGCATAAGTCAGATGTTCCTCTCTTCCGTCGGATTAGGGCGCTGTTGGTGGCGATAGCATCCGATAGAATGCGCCAAAGGAAATTCACCACTTTAGGGATTACCTTTATTCTCCAGGTGGCTTTCCAGATATCGTGGGGCAATGGGGATGATGTTCCTGCAGCTTGAATAATTGCATCAAGAGTAGTGGCAGAGAAGTAATATCCCAACTTGACGGAGTATATACCATTCTTGGATAAAGTCCATCTCAACCTATCTTCGGTAAGCATCCTAGGTACAGGAATTTTTAAGATAGCCTCCCCTTCCAAGTCGCTGATGGTGGGTCTTATTGGGGTTAGGTCCCAGCCACCGCTGTCCCTAGATAGAATGGTTGCCACCTTTTGCTCTGATTTCTTTAGTGCTTTATCCTCTGGCGTTAGTTTGTAGGAGGGTAGTGCAGGGATCCACCTATCTTGCCATATGCTGACTGATCTTCCATTCCCTATCTGCCAGCACAAATCATCTTTGATGAGATTTCTTCCTTCAAGTATGCTTGACCAACACCAAGAGGCCCGGTGCCCTTTCTTTGCTTTAAGAAATGAGTCATTAGGAAAATAGAGCCCCTTGATTACTTGTGCCCAGAGATCATTTGGATTTTGAGTAAGGCGCCAGGCAGTTTTGGCTAGTAGGGCATCGTTGAATTTTATGAAATCCCTAAAGCCCATGCCCCCTTCAACTTTGGGCCTTGTAAGTTTTTTTCCATGCAACCCAGTGAGTTTTGTTTTGCCCATCCCACCAGAAGTCGGCCACTAGATTGTTAAGAGCTTTGCAGGTTTTGACTGGAAATTTAAATTAAGAATGGGAAATATTGGGATGGCATTAATTACTGCCTTGATCATTACTTCTCTCCCTGCAAAGGATAGATGCCCTCTACTCCAGCCAAGAACTTTCTTGCTCACTTTTTCATGAACATATGTTAATGCCTGGTGCTTGGTCTTTCCTCACACGCTTGGAATGCCTAAGTATTTGCCTTGATCCTCGCTCTCACCAATCCCTAAGATTTCACAAATAGATCTCCTTAATGGTTCAGGGGTGTTTGCTGAGAACACGATGCTTGACTTTTCCAGATTTGCCTGTTGGCCTGAAGCGGTGTAGTAACTTTGAAGAATCCCTAACAGAACTTGGCAATTTTGGGTATCTGCATTCATAAAGAACAAGGCATCATCTGCGAAGAAATTATGAGATAGAGTGGGGCAGGTATGGCTGAGTTTAATCCCTGTTAACTGACCATTTACCAAGGCCCTGTTAATCATGCAAGAGAGGGCTTCTAAGGATAGAATAAACAGATAGGGAGAGAGTGGGTCCCCTTGACGGAGCCCTCTACCTGGGGTGATTGAAGCTATTTTTTCACCTGCAATACATAGGTTAAGATGCACAGATTCCACACATTTCATAACAAGATTAACCCATTTTTGAGCAAAGCCAAATTTTAACAATACATTCCTCACAAAGTCCCATTCAACCCTATCATAAGCCTTGCTCATATCCATTTTCAAAGCGAATTCAAATTTATTCCCAGAATTCTTTCGCCTTAAGTAGTGGAAAACTTCGTGGGCAATGATAATGTTATCCTGAATTAATCGACCAGGGACAAACGTACCCTGGTTAGGGGAGATACATTTATCAAGGCACCCTTTCATTCTATTGGCAAGCACTTTTGAGATGATTTTATAAGAAAAATTACAAAGGCCAATAGGACGAAAGTGTGAGACTGATTCAGGTTTATCTACCTTTGGAATGAGGGTGATATTAGTTCCATTAATACTTTCAAGGGAAAGATCATGCTCAAAGAAATCCTTGACCATACTAACAATAGTATCGCCTACCTCCTCCCAAGAAAATTGGTAGAATTTACTTGAGAAACCGTCTGGGCCAGGGGCTTTGGAGCCACCCAATTCGAAGGCTGCTATTCGTACCTCCTCTCGTGTGATAGGGCGAAGTAGTAGGTCATTGGAAGCATCATCAATTATGGGATTCACTGAGTTAACAGCCGTGGATATGTGCCTAGGCCCTGAGGATGAGAAGAGGTCAGTGAAAAAGGTAGTGAACAAATTATCAATGGTTTTTTTGTCGCTTGTCCACACGCCATTTCCATCCTTGATGCTTAAGATAGTATTTCTTCTTCTCCTGATGAGAGTAGAGAGGTGGAAAAATTTGGGCAAAAGGAAAATTATGACAAAAGGATTCATTGCCCATAGCACGATCAATTCTTTCTCTAATAGTCGCTTCCTCCTCCCTTCGATTGCACCAGGTGAACCATGATCCGTTATAGCCCAAATCAATAAGTGAGCAATCAGATATAAATTTCTGGAAGTTTAATATTTTCCTGATGGCTCTTGGGTTGCCTCCCTGCTTTTCCTGGTGAGATGTGATATCATTGAAGTCTCCCAAACATATCCAGCTTTCAGTCCTACCACTAGCAAACTTGATGATGTCTGCGTAAACAGATAGCCTATCTGCTTCAGTGGGGGGGCCATATACAAATGAGATATAATGAGGGAATTCTAAGGAAGGATCAAAAACGGATGGCATTTTGGGATGAGGAAATAATATTAACAATAGTATTTTTTTCCCAAAACAGAGCAAGGCCACCGCTTATTCCTTGAGGGTCAACAATCCACTTCTCATCGAAGCAACACCTTTTCCCAATTTTGCTAACATAGGATCTTTTGTTCTTTGTTTCCATTAGATAGACCAGTTGGGGTTTTTTATTCTTGCAGACCTCTTTAAGGTGTTTGACTGTCAGGGGAACCCCTAACCCCTGACAGTTCCAAACTAGAAGACTCATGGCGAACCGATGGTTGGTTAGTGGCAACCATCGGCGGTTATTAGTGTGTCACAGTAGGAGAGGGGGTGATTATCGATGTTGGGTGGAGAGTTATTGAGTGGTGAGGACTGAGGGGGGTCAGCAGTAATTGGTGGCACTGCAGCTTTGACTTTGCTTTTTGCCTTATTACCACGCATGTTATTTTTGACTTTACGGCAACGAACACGTTGTGTCTCTGGCTTGGTGGTCTGGACTTGAAGGGTAGGAGGGGGATCCTTTGCATTTTCTAGGAAAAGAAGACGCTTCTTGGTAGGATTTAGGGCTAGGTCTTCAGCCAAAGGCTCTTGTTGACGTTTCAGATGGATACGATTCAGTCCTGAGGTCACAGCTGAGATTGGAGATACTCCACTGATTGGGATAATCGCAATATGTGGTTCGGCCTCATGGTCTGGGAAGTCAACCCGATAGGTTGGGCTTCCGGATCGGGTCTTAGGTTCAGGGTAGGGGATGGTGATATGGTTTATGTCAGGAGGCCGGTCAGTGCTAATTGGGTTCATACCTCCCGTGGGTGATTTTTGGACAGGCTGTGGTGGAGGCGTGGAGTGAGGGTCTTCTATAATTGGAGCCATGAGCGTCAGAATTTCCTCAATCATTATCTCCCGTTGAAAGCTGACATTAACTGTGTCTTTAATGCTGTTATGACCGTTGCTCTTTTCACCACCACACATTAACTTCCTCGCTCCCGTGGGTGAGTTTTGGAAAGGCTGTGATGGAGGCGGGGAGTGTGGGTCTTCTATAATTGGATCCGTGGGCGTCGGAATTTCCTCTATCATTATTTCCCGTTGACTGCTGACATTCACCTTGATCATGAGCAATCAGTGCTTCCTCTATGGTTCTAACATGGGGTGTTCCTAAACCACTGCCAACTCGCCCATCAATATCCTCATCCTCAGTAGTTGCAGACGCGTACTTGCAATTTCTCGCTTCATGGCCGATTCGTCCACAGTCGTAACAGTAGTGTTGGAGGCGTTCGTACTTGACCGTCACCCATATTGAATCTCGCTGGGGTCTGGGGACCCAAAAGCCAGGGACGAGAGGTTCTTTGATATTGACAATGGTTCTGGTTCTTATGAAGGTGCGTGAAAGTTTGCCCTTCATTAAAGGAGATTCATACATAACAACTCTTCCCACTGCACTTCCCAGAGTGATCGCGTTGTCGTTGTCAAAGGCTATATGGGGGAGACCGTGGAACTGGGTCCAGAAGGGGCACCACCCAAAGTTGACTTCCTGGAAGACAGTAAATTCATCCCAGTGTTGTAGATTCAGCAACACGCCCTGGATCGACCACGGACGCCCCTTCAGTATCCTGTTATAGTCATCCAGCTTTGGAAATCGAAACAGAAATGCATTGTTGGCTGGCAGCTCGTGGATCTCCATGTCGTTGTCAAACCCCCAACCCTTTTTGATCATTGATATGACGATACCCCGGTTGAGGTTTTTGTCAGTTTCCAGCCGTCCGACGAGGGTGCGCCCTTTTTGCGCATTGACAGGGGAGCACAGGTTCAGGTGGACTGCCTTTGAACGTCGTTTTCCACTGCTACTGCTTCCTATCTCCATTTGATCGAACAAGGTATAGATGGTAGTATCAGATGTTGTAAGCGGATAAATACGGTACTCTGGCTACCAGTATTGCAAGGCAAGTACTGATAAGGTAAAGCTCTCACCGGAGGTGAGGGAAGACTCTCAACGAAGGAGAGAAAACGGAACTCTCAACAGAACTCTCAACGAAGGAGAGAAAAATTAGATCAACCCACTCAATGGTTGGTTAACTTTTTTGACTCTCTCTGGCAACCTCAATTTTAAACATGTGGGGGAAAGACCAGGGAAATACGAGAGAATCACAGTTATGCGTCAAAATTCTATAGTTCAGACCTTGCTTAGAAGACTAGGATCAATGAATGAGAGGATCCGATAGTATGGAGAAAAGTTGGTTCAGCCGTTTTAAAAGTCTTCGGCTATGGTCTCTGCGAGGTACGAGCACTCCAAATTTTTGCGGTTTAAATACTTCGAAATGCTATATATATTATATTATGTTATGATATTACTATAATCGCTTGCACTGTTGAATGACCAAACCCATTTTCTTCCTCTATTTCTGATAATCTTAATTATTTTCATGGGATTCAGTGAAAATTCTTGCTTGTTACTTGCTTTTCTCATATATTTGTTCACTTTTATGCTTCTGGTTAGTGGCTTGGGCTCCATCGCACCATTGGTGTTGATCCAAGAACCTGAGACAGTGAACTCAAATAATGGCATGTTCACGCTGGGATTCTTCAGACCTCGGAATTCCACAAATCGCTACTTAGGAATTTGGTTGATTTCTGAATCCTCTGTTGTTTGGGTGGCTAACAAAAACGACCCACTAACAGATTCTTCTGGGATTCTCACAATATCAGGGAATGGCAATCTTGTTGTTTTGAATGGGAAAAAACAGGTTGTTTGGTCAACAAATGTCTCAGTAGCATCAAATTCTAGTGCTCAACTCTTAGATTCAGGCAACCTTGTACTCATTGATAAAACTACTGGGGCATTCCTGTGGCAGAGTTTCCGGCATCCTGATAATACATTACTTCGGAACATGAAATTCAGTACGAATAAAAAAACAGGTGAGAAAATGCAACTTACATCATGGGAAAGTACATCTGATCCATCCTATGGAGGATTTGCAGCCTTGAGCCTCGTAATGTTACTGAATTGTTTGTATGGAAGGAAAATCAGCCTTATTGGCGTAGTGGTCCCTGGAATGGCACACACTTTCTTGGGGTACCTCAGAGTTCATCTATGTCCCTCAATGAGCTTCAGATTAAAGTAGATCAGGGAGGGAGTTTTGACCTATATTTTCATTACACAGACAAGTCTGCATTGCTTACTCTTAAGTTAGGTCATAAAGGCAAACTAAAAACACAACGTTGGAATTCTCATACAAAGATATGGTACCGTGAGTGGGTGAGTGAGAATTCTGTATGTGATATTTGTGGCAAATGTGGTTCATTTGGGATCTGCAGTTCACTAAGCTCACCAATCTGCAGCTGCTTGAGAGGGGTTTGAACCTAACAACAGAGAAGAATGGAGAAGGCAAAACTGGACCAGTGGTTGTGTGAGAAGAGAAGCACTTCAGTGAGAGATACAATAATGGTTCTCAAGCCAGCAAATCAGATGGGTTTTTGAAGCTGGAGAGGGTAAAACTACCAGATCATGCAGAGGTGTTACCATTTAAATTCGAGTATGCTGCTGATTGCCAAACTCGGTGCGCAAAGAATTGCTCATGTGTAGCTTATGCCTATGAAAAAAGCATTGGTTGTATACTTGTATGGTATGGACTGTAGATTTACATGACATACAGAGCTTCTCAGTTGGAGGAGTTGATCTTTTCATACGTTTGGCCAACTCAGAACTCGGTATCTCCTTTAATGAAAGGAAGCTCTTTAAAGTCTAAAACACTTACTAACGCACTTGTTTTTTTGTTCAACCTGCATAGGATTTATAACAGCTTCAAATTTAATTTAATCATTATCTATTTCGTCATATTCTGTTATTTTAAATATCCATGTGAACATTGGAACTTTTTATCCTATGTGTAATTAAGTTGTTAATAGGTTCTTCAATAAAATTATAACACGTTGGGTCATTTTTGTTTGATGGAATCTGTTAATTCATGTGGTGCTTGATTGCAAAACAAGTCCACATGCTATATAGTTATTAGTGAATTTGATAACAAATGCTTAGGGAACTTCATTTTTTTTTTTTTAAATCCACTTTTGATGATAATATATGCATCATTGTTGATCATATTGTCAGAAACTGAAGACTATCTTAATGTTCTTCTTTTCTTTGATATAGGTAAGGCCAGGAGGAAAATGACACCACCTAATATAATATCAGCTCTGGTAGGAATAATTTTCATGATGACCTTTGGATATTTATTATGGAAAAGAAAGTCAAAGCAAAAAGGTATTTCAAACACTTCCTTCACATGCATATAAGAAATATAAATGTACACACACACATATATATATAGAGAGAGAGAGAGAGCAGTCGCTGAAAGTATATTTCTAAGTAATTTTTCAGTGTAGAAATTGTTAACTTTTAGATAACCAAAGTTACATACATAGTATTAGAATAGCAATATATATTTCTCAAAGAAATTAAAAGGGAAAATGTGTGAAAAAGCAGGGGAAACGCAGATGCAGATTCTTGACAGAAGAAGGATTTCAAACTTGAAGCAAGTTCATAACCAAGACCTATCATTGTTTGATTTTAGAAAGTTGGCAATTGCAACAAACAACTTTGACTTAGCAAATAAACTTGGCCAAGGTGGTTTTGGTCCAGTATTCAAGGTGGTTTTCATTTTTTTATTTTTTTCCTTAGCCTAATCCTTTTTTAAGTCATTAGAAATAAGGTTTTTATCATTTTATTTCAGGGAATGTTTGAAGATGGACAAGAAATAGCAGTAAAAAGACTATCAAGATCATCTGAGCAGGGTATTAAAGAATTTATTAACGAAGTGGAATTGATTTCTAAGCTTCAACACCGAAATCTTGTTAAACTTCTTGGTTGTTGCATCGACAGAGATGAAGAGATATTAGTTTATGAATATATGACAAACAAAAGTTTGGATGCATATATCTTTGGTTAGTGTACATTCCTATACATATTTTACTAAATTCATTGTTTCTCTGCATTACATTAGACGAATAGTGCAAAAGCAGAAACTTTATACTGTTAATGAATATTAAAAAAAACCACATTTTGATGGACAACTCTTATTTTACCTGATTTGAGCTTCACACGTTTCTTGTTACATGCATGTTTGTGTATTTTCTTGATATTCATGTTCAAAGGAGTGTATGAACATTTTATATGTTTTATTTATACAGTAATAGTTAAGGTAAATGCCACTAAGTTACAATGCCAAGTAGGCAAATCCCATAACCATTTAGTGGAAATTGTTGGAAGTGATGAAGAATCTTCTTTTCAATGTTTATGCCTTTATTAATTTCACCCCCTAAAATAATCTGTAGCAGACCTGCTGCAACAAAAACACTTAGATTGGGAAAGGTGCTTCAACATAATTGAAGGAATAGCTGGAGGATTACTCTATCTTCATAGAGATTCAAGATTAAGAATTATACATAGAGATTTGAAAGCGAGTAATATATTGTTGGATGAAGGGATGAATCCAAAGATATTAGATTTTGGAATGGCAAAACTTTTCGGAGGTGGCCAAAATCAAGCAAATACAGAAAGAATTGTTGGAACATAGTAAGTCTTTTTTTGCCTTTGTCCAAGATCAATAGCATATTGAGAGCTTCACGATTTATTGTTTAAATGCGGTGGATACATTTCTCGAGAATATGCAACCGAAGGACTCTATTCGAGAGAAATCTGATGTCTTTAGTTTTGGTGTTTTGCTACTAGAGATTATTAGTGGAAGAAAAAACACTAGCTTTTATGAAGATACGGAATCTTTGACACTTTTAGGATTTGTAAGCCTCTTCAATTTTCACCATCCTTTCTTAAAAAAGCTCTTAACTTCCTTTGTTTGAGTGCTATCATTTCTTTTGTTAATTTTTTGCAGGCATGGAAATTATGGATTAATGCAAATATTTTACCTCTAATTGATCCACAAATATATGATCCAAACTTTCACAAGGATATATTGAGGTGCACACATATAGGTCTTTTATGTGTACAAGAACTTGCAAAAGATAGGCCCACTATGGCCTCTGTAATGTCAATGATTCAAAGCGAGACAGTTGATATTCCTCCTCCAAGTCAACCTGCATTCATCCTCAGGCAGACTATGTCTCATGCAACAGAACAAACTCCAAGCAATAATGGATTATGTTCTATCAATAAAGTAACTATCTCAAATTTTGTGGGGAGATAGAACTATATTGTTCATTTTTCTTGTATTTGTATCTAGTTCATCTTGCTAGTGAGAATTGGGAGTTCCCCTCATGATGCTTGATTACTTTACAGGGGATTAATTGCAAATCCTAGCCTTGCTTGCTAGGACAATGATCTGCTCACTCGAGCTTGAGCATATATCTTGTGTATGTAAGTCTATATTTTCACATTGTGTAAATTTACATAGTGAGAGAAGTCATCTAAGGATTAGTTGAGTAAAAACCTAGACATTTGTAGGCTCTAAGTGATCTTAAGAAAACCTTGAAGTTGTTGGTGAGCTTAGAAATCTTGTGTATAAGTTGATGATGAGCTTGGAAGCCAACCATTGTAGTTGTTTCGATGGTGAAGAAATTTCATTGGACTCGAGGACTTCACTTACGCCAAGGAGAGTCGAATCAATATAATTGTTGTGTGATCTTTTTATCTTATTCAATAACTTTATTGAGTATTCTTTTTGGTCTTTCCTTTTCTTTTCTATTGCAAGCATATTCCTATATTTTTATATTAGCTTTAAAATTTGTGCAAGGTAGTTACACTAACCCTTTAATATGGTTGCTCTATCATAAAATTATGTTATTGATTTGATGAGAGTGCCGTGTAGAATGATCTAATTCTCATTTTTAGTAAGATCTGTATTGCTTCTTCTAATTTTGTGTAGAGATTGTTTCTTCTCATTTTTTTTATTTATTTATATATACTTAAATTTTAGGAAAAGGGTTGGGTTTACCTACAATCCAAGGGCAGGGCGGAATCTCCCTTCCTCCTAGGTCATACCGATGTTGGGCAGGGTGAGCCGTCCTATACTTAGGCACCTAGGAGCTAGAATGCCTCCCCTAGTGCCTTGACTAACTCCAGGATTGAAATTGTGCAATCCATTATCAAGAGATCCTTTCCGGTTTTCCCAATTGTGCAATCCATCCACAATATGGCTCCTCACTTATGGATGGTCATAATCCCACGGAAGATTGCCATTCAGTCTTGATATCTGGAGATGTGTTCTATATATATCTACCAATTTGTTTGTAGTTGTGCTTTGTTCCATTATCAGTAGTAGTTTCAATCAAGAAAATCGTGGTATTGTTCTTAGGTATATATATTAATCTTTGCTGTGTTATTTTCCCCTTGTTTCTATCTGCTGTCAAAAAATCAGTGAATTAACCAATTGGTTCGTGTGAGGATGGGGATGTACTTATCATTCACAAACTTGAATACATATAAATTCTTAAACATCAAGAGTTGGCCTTTTGGCTAAGATCAAGTTTAAATCAAGAGTTGGGAGACTCTCATGTTACAATGTACAAAATTCAAATGCAAAAGTATTTCTTATATAACTAAAGAAATCAGTAAAAAAAACCCATCTATATTATAAGAAGGAAATAAACAAAAATGATTTCAAGAAACCACGTGAAATTTAGGGGCATCGTTAAAGAACCCTCGGTAAGCACATTTATTTTAAACTTCTGTTCTCTTCTAACATGTTTAAAATCAACCAACCCCTCAGGTTTAAACATAATGTGGCTTTCTATGATTAAATTATAGTTATTATGAAAGCTTGTTATTTCCATATTTGATACACTTAATTGATTCTGAAGAGTTGCTTCTCAAGAAAACCTGTCTACAGTTTTCATCCCTACTATTTCAAGGCTAATAGGACATGCCCAAAGTTCAGCAGCTAATGGATCTCCATTTGGCATATCAAGCATGAAAATTTCAATCAGATTTCCTCTATGATCGTTGATAGTACCTCCACATCCCGCTGTGCCATTCTTATGTGAATATGCTTCATCAACATTGATAATTACCCAACCATCCATTCCCATTCTGTTGACTCCCCCGATCGACACTTAAATACCATGAATTTTGGCTAGCTTCATCTGCATCCTAGCTGCACTAAAGGAAGATATTATGGCTTTAGCCTTTGTAAGAATTCCAAGAGCCCTAGAGTTAAGGTTTTCAAACAACTTTTTCATTACGTCTTTTCCAAATAAGCCAAGTATACCTTTAGTTTTTAACTTTGGACAATGTTTTATTTTGTGCTCTTGATTTTATAGTGTGTTTTTAATCCTTAAACCTTCATCCATTAATAAAAAATGATGACATTAAAGTTTTACATACTAACAAAAAATTATCAAACCATCATATATTCATTAAGTTTAATTTTTTAAATTATAATAATTATTACAAAAAGTCATCAGAGGTTTTTTTTATCATTATCCAACAAAATTGTTCAAATAGTAAGCTTAAGTAAACCTGGCTTTTCTCCTTTTTCCATTCGACCCAATGCTCACCTTTTTCCATTGGGTTCAATGCCCTCCTTTTCCCTTAAAAAATCCAGCATCATATAGTATTTTTTCAGTAACACAAAATATCATAAAGTAATATATATTTAATGCACTTATGATCTGCAAATATTTTTTCATTGCTACCCTGTTTCCAGCACTCATCACCATGACCTATTTTTACATTATCAACCAATGTACTAAAACATTTTGTGTATCCATCGACTTAAAATATGTTTCTAGTAACACCCAATATCTCTTCAATTAATTTTTGGTGCAATTTTACACTTAAAAGTTTTTTCCAGTAGCAACAAGCTCCCTAAAATTAGAATATCTGAGTATACTTAAAAAATATTTTAGGACTAATGAAAAAATACTTTAGGGTGTAAGATGCTAGATGTTGGGTGATATATGAAAAATATTTTAGGATGATAAATGTACTCATAATATTTTTTTAGTATTCTAGTTGCTAATGGAAAATAGTTCAAGGTGACGGGTGGGTGATATTGAAAAAATATTTTACGGGTCAAGTGCACTAAATATTGTTTTATGATATTTGGAGTTAGAGTTGTCAAAAGAGGCCTAGTCTGTCGGACTAGCTTGTTTATACTTGCCCAGGTAAGGGCCGAGCTTAAATTTTATAGGGTGCATAGGAAAATTAGGCTTAAAAGGGTCGAGATCATTTAAGCTTGCAAATAAAAGGATTGTCGCTTTAGGGTTGAGAGCTTGCCCGTTTAAGGTCGCAATAATTTTTTCCAATAAAATATTATTTATTAATTTAAGATGGAAAGAAAAATATTATAATTATTTTATTATTAATGTTTGTCTGATGACTCAATTATTATTGACTTTTTAGTAGTTTGAAAAGTTGGGAATATACTATAATTATTTTATTATTAATGTTTGTGTGATGACTCAATTATTATTGACTTTTTAGTAGTTTGAAAAGTTGGGAATATACTATTCAAGAAACCGACCCGGGGGATCCCATACAAAGCTGCATGGAACAGGAAAATTCTAAATTGTTAAAACAATACTTTCACTTAAGAAGGGGATGAACTGGGTGATAATTAAAAATTCAAACTTCAATATAGACTTTAAGAAATAGAATAGAATTGAAGAGATTTCACTAATAATAAACACATGAGATTTATACTTGGTTAGGTTCAAACCACTCGACCTACATCTAGTCCTAAGAAGCCTTGGATTTTCACTATTCTCTAAGATTCACAGGGCTCTTGGTGCTTTAGTACAAGTTATTTGTTTTTCAAAGAACAAGTGCTCCCCTTTACACTTTGTAATTTAATGCCCACTTAAGAGTCAACAATTTTGAGTCTCTCAAATATAAATGAATCAATAATTGTCTCTCACAAGATTAAATATATGATCATTGAAGTACATACTCAATTTAAGAGCTTATAACTTTGCAATAAATGTAACAATAAGTTTTTTTGTAGAAGTTTGTTGCTTCATCTTTAATGCTCTGGGCATTTATAGGTAGAGTGAATTGATGACAATTACCTTGTTGAATGTATCTGTTGAAGTGTCCTTGGTCATTGTTATAACTGTTGGAGGCTCTGAACATTCTTTCTGTCTAAGGAATTAGTCATTGGAGCAGAGAGAATGTCCGTCGTTTGAATGTTCTTCGCATTTAATGCTTCTAAGACAAAAGTGTTTTTTTTTTTTTTCCAATTTATGTATTAATCCTTGTTTGATCACTTGTAAAACACTTAAGCACTAATAGAATGAAGAGTTAGAGTGATTAGAAACAAGAAGATCAAGTTACACAATCATTCCAATGATTTTTATATGTTAGAGAGCGATACTCTATTTTTTGACAAAGAATCTCTCGAGTGATCTTCTCTTAGTAGTTTGAAAACCTTATAAAGTACTGGATGGATCACTAAAGTGATGTGCTAGTGAAGTATAAAGTGGGATCACTCTAGTGGTCACTAGAGTGATCTTGTTTCTTTGAACACTAACAAGGACGGACCAAGTGGGGTTAGGGGTGGCCCCCACCCCCTATTTTTTTTAAAAAAAAATTATATATGTGTGTGTCTTGATATATATGTGTGTGTTTAGTTGTAGATGAGGGTCTAGCCACGTTGCAGATGCACGTTTGGAAGTCTCTATGTACTCTCTATTATATATAATACACACATACACCTTGTTCTAAATATAAGACCTAATTAATTTTTTTAAGAAAGATTAAGGCGTTAAATAAGTTAATTAATTAATAATATGTTGTGTATGATTAAATTATTCAGAAAAATTAGTTTGGAGAAAAACTAATAAATATAAATACTTTAAAGTATTTTAATTAGTTTCATTAATCTTTCTAAAAAAGTCAATTGAGTCATATATTTAGGACTAGATATTATGTTTAGCACGTCATATGTATATATATAAAAACAAGTAGAGTAAGAGTTAATTATAGATGGGTTTAACAATATAAAAATAAGTAGCTTCCTTTTTTGAGTTTTAGCACGAATTTAATTATATATGAGTTAAACAATATGAAAACAAGTAGAATAAGACTCAAGTGAAGTGATCTTAATTTATGTAATAAATTTCTTTTAATTTTTTTGTATATTAGGTCTATATTGTATTTGAAGTACTTTCATTTATGATCTAATATTTTTTATTTTCGCCCTCTCCGGTCATCAAAATTCCTAGGTCCGCCCCGATCACCGTAGTATTGTGCTAGTTATGATGTTTGACTCATCAATCGAGTGATATTGATTCATCAAGTTTGTTCTTGTATACCCATTTGGTGTTAATGACCGGATGATTTTTAGGCTAAGGTAACTTCATTTAAAACTTTGTTTCTAGTTTGACACCGAGACCCAAAAAAAAAAAAAAAAAAAAAAAAAAAAAAAACTTCCAGTACAATATTGAGATTTTTTGAATACTTCGAGATGGATTTTCACCTTAATCCTATCAAAGAACTATGCAAGTTCTATCACCTATTCATCTTGACAAGAGTGTAAAACATAATAGAAATAAGGGAAGAAAGAAATCACATGTTGATGGGAAGTTATGAAAGAAGAATATAATACAGACACATCCAAGTATTTCTATTGATTGAACCTTTTTAGATAGTAACATTGGCTAGGATATAAACTCCCAGTCTGCAGTTGTTTGAGAGGTTTTGAGCAAAAAATTGCTGATGAAAGGAACTGACGAGGCTGGCGAGGTGGATGTGTGAGAAGGTCATCACTGCAATGTGGGAAGGTGAAAAATGGGAGTGATACATGCTAAGACAAAAGTGACTGATTTTGTACATTATATGCGTATGACACTACTACAAAAATGTGATATTACTTCCCTCAGATACGTCCTAAATAAGAAATAGGTAGTAACAAATGAGGCCAATGGCAATCTTGTAATTATATACAAGGAAAATGAGCCTTCAACATCCCGAATAATTGTTCGGGACTTCTAAAATTAATTTTTGACATCCTAAATTTTTTTAAGGACGCTTTAATTGCCTTTGGCGCCATGGTATGTACTTTTTTTTTTGAAAAAAAAAAAATCAATTTTGGCGACGATAATTTTTCAAGACGCTCGAAATCTGCTAAAAAATTTGGCGCCGTAGGAAATATGGAAGAATATTTTGTTTGCGCGCCATATGTGTAAAAAATAGGACAATAGGCGACACGAAATATATTTCAGTCGCCTATATATCTATTACAAAAAAGATAATTGCCTTAAACCGTAGACGGAGCATTGAAGGGACATAGGGTTTTTTTTATAAAAAAAATTGTTAAAAAATTGTCTAAAATGGGCGACTGATAATGTTTCAAGACGCTCGAAATCTGCCAAAAAATTTGGCGCCCGTAGGGATATTTTGTTTGCGCGGAAAATTACCAAGCATTGAAAAAAATAGGCAACCTTTGAATAATAATCGTCGCCATTTTCCAAAAAAAAGCGACGATACAATTTCGTCGCCTATATATGTGCCAATTAAAAAAAAAAAAAAATTTGCCATAAACCAAAACCGAGCATTGAAGGGACATGTTTTTTTTAAAAAAAAAATTTAAAAAATTGTCAAAAATAGGCGACCGAATGGGCTTCGTGTCGCCTATATTTGAAAAACAGCGACTGATCCATTTTTAGGTCGCCTATTAATGAAAAATAGGCGACCAAATTGGATCAAGTCGCCTATTTTCAAATATAGGCGACCAAGCCCATCGTCGCCTATATTGGATTTTGGGCGACCTGAAGCCCATTCAGGTCGCCTAAAATCTCCCATAACCCTTATTTTGCCAACCCGCGAAGGTATTCTCTTTTATTTTCGAAGTTTCCTCCTCTGCTTCCCTCGTTGCCGTCAAAAACCCAGTTGATATCTAGGCTATTTCCATCATCTTCCCTCATCGCCGGCGAACCCTATAGACTCGGTCGCGATCGTCGTCGTTTCCTCCATCTTCTCTCTTCTCGGCGTCCGTCGGCTGTCGACCTCTGTTTCTGCCGCGTCCAGCCCACCTTCTCACGACGATCTCTACGGTACGCTCGTAATTCTTTTCTTTTCTTTTTTTATTTTGCTGCTGTTGAACATCTAAAACATGGGATAAGGAGGATCACTATGACTATAGCTCTTGGTAAATTTACCAAAGATGAAAATGATTTATTTGATATTATGGATGACTGGTTACGAAGGGACCGTTTCGTTTTTGTAGGTTGGTCCGGTCTATTGCTCTTTCCTTGTGCCTATTTCGCTGTTACGTACTAATCTATTCTTTGATGTCCTTGTTTACAATTATTTCCTTCATGACTCGCTTTTTGATTTGATGTGTTCAATAGGTATGTTTTCGGAGAAATTTTGAAATCGGTGAACTAGGAAGGAGTCTAGAACTGAAATAGTCATATTCTTGTTCATGAGTTTATGTTTCTTAGTTTTAGATGAAATGTGAAAAATAAATAGAAAGTGCAGAAACACAACAGTAAGTTCAACGCTTATGCTTTTGTTATTCAGGCAATTTGTTCTGTTTTCATAACCTTTTTTCCTTTCTTTGCTTTGCTTTCTTCTTTTCCTCTCTGTTGTTAGAAGAAATATATTGAATTAGCTCGTGTGGCTCGTATAATTTAAACTTTAAATTTACATTTTTCAGTGTTAATGAACGAGTTCTTCAATATTTTATTAGCTTCAAGTGTTGATTATGAAGAGCAATTGATTGTACGGAAAATTTTGTCTCCTTGCTTGGGCCATTTTCTATGGCAAAGGATATCTTGATAAGGCTTCGAATATAACACACTGCATGCAAAAGAACTGCTTCACGCCTAATTATAATTATAATTGTAATGAAACTTGAAGCAACCTTGTACAATGGTATTTTATGACGTGCATGTGGTGTGTATGATTATTGTAAATTTAAATGTCTATTTGTTATAAGGATTCCAAGTTATAGTGCTTCATGGATGTTTGAAGCCCGTCGTGATCCCATTTGATGAAGTGAATTTGGAATTTTTTTTTTAAATGATATGTGGTGTGTATGATTAATGCATGATAGTCAAACCAATGCTGTTGCTGGAAGATTTGAATTGTGGCTCTATGTGGTGGATTTCCCTGGACCAAGAGGATTATGTTTTTTGACATGTGTCAAGTGTGTCATTCTCCACAAATTCTTAGAATAAAAATCTCACATTGTGATAGTACGAAGAGGAAAAAGGACTGAATTCATTCACGAAAAACATGCAATGGTCACATTACAAGATGTATAATTCCCCGCCTATGCCACGTTACTACTAATTTCTCTTTCTTCTAACTAACTCGAGCAATTCCCTACTATTATTTACTAGAAAGCCCCCTCGCAGAGATTACATATATCACATGGCGTAGAAGCTATAGCGCAAAGAAAAAGAGGATTTTGATGGTGCATTCTTGTATTGTTGCAATTACATTAAATCTTCCCTCTTTTTCAAAACACACCAATTTTTCTTAAAAATAAAAAGGGTCTATGAGTCTTGCAAATTTAGGGTAAGTCTACATAGTATTTAGTTTTATTTGTGTTCATGTTGCTTTTAGTTTCAAAACACACCACTTTAATTTGGTAGACTTGTTACTTCAATAATAGACTTGTTACTTCCTCACCATGCCATATCCATGCTTTCTTCTCATGCTTTTGTAATGGTTGTTTTATTGCTAGGAAATGGAACAAATCAGTGTTGGGGGATTTAGTTGATAAATATTGATCTTATACCGACTACTTGTTTGTGACTTGGCCACGACAACAACCCACAAGAGCTTGAGGGGTCCTAGGGTAGGTATTTTTAATCATGTTGCTTTTGTCATACAATTATTCCCTCTCATATGTTATATCCTAAGTTCAATGTTAGTTTGAATAATTCTAATGTTGTCTTTATTGTTGTTGTCTTTAGGTTGACTAGAGCAAATAAATTTCAAGGAGAGGAATTTAAAGTTGAGGTAATTATAGTTAAATATTGTTTTGTTGTTGATGTGCATTGAACTAGGTAATCTTTGTAGTATGGATAATGATGCTTAGATGTCCATAATTTATAGTTTATGACTTAGACAACTTAGATATATTTTAGTTTTTTGTATTGATGAAATTATTGGATTTAATAGCTGATATTTTCTAAATTGCCTTAGTTAGTAAGTTTTGTTGAATTAAGTTGAAATGGTTTGTTGTTGAAATTTTGGGATGTCTCACCGTTGAGGGGAAATGCATTTTTTTTTTTTTTTACAAAATTGAGAAAAAACCATGTCGTTATTGAAATTGTTATGAACTTGACTTGTTGTTGGAAATGTCTTAGGTGAAAAGAAAATGGGTCATAGTTGGATGAATGCTTTGAGAACTAGTGAAGAATATGAGAATGGGGTGGAAGAGTTTATTGAATTTGCTAGAAGGAATGTGGCTACAAAAAATGGGATGTACTATTGTCCATGTGTTAATTGTTTAAATGGGGTTTGAAGGGATATTGCTGATATAAGAGACCACCTAATTTGTGATGGAATAAACCTTCGATACACAACGTGGATATGGCATGGTGAGGAGGTAACTCCCAGTGCATCCTACGAAAATGAAGTTGAGGTAGATGATGATGGAATGGAGAGAATGATTCATGATGTTGAGGTCGAATCCTTTGCACAACCGCATGAATATGATAGCGTGCGGAGTGATGCGAGACACCTTTGTTCCCTGGGTGTACTAAGTATACACGGTTGATTGGGACCTTACATTTGGTCAACTTAAAGGCAACATGTGGGTGGACCGATAGCGCCAGCTTTCACGTCGTTGCTTGAATTGTTGTGTCATATGTTGCCGGATAATAATGTACTTCCAAATCATATGTATGAGGCCAAGAAAATCTTATCTACGATGGGTATGGAGTATAAAAAGATACACAGTTGCCTTAATGACGCATATTGCATGAAATGAGTATGAAGGCCTTAGTAATTGTCCGAAGTGTAAAACTTAACGATACAAAGTGAAGAAAGGTGGTGGTTCTGGAGATCACGAAAAAAAAGGCAACCTTTGAAGGCCTTGTGGTATCTTCCCATAATTCCTCAGTTTAAGCGTCTGTTTACTAGTGAAGCAACAAGAAAGAAGTTGAGATGGCATTCGATGAGAGAATATCCGATGGAAAATATCTACGGCACCCTACGACTCTCTCCAATGGAAGAAAATAGACGAAATGTTCCCGCAATTTGGCATTGAGCCAAGAAACCTTCTACTGGGGCTTTGTACGGATGGCTTCAATCCGTATCGAACTCTTAGCAGTACCCATAGTGCATGGCCGGTTCTCCTTGTAATACACAACTTACCTCCCGGCTATGTATGAAACGCAAGTATGTGATGCTTTCTATGATGATTTCGGACCAAAACACTGGTAACAATATCGATGTGTACTTGGCACCTTTGGTTGAGGATTTGAAGAAGTTGTGGGAGGAAGGCATAGATGTGTTTGATGCATATAAGAAGGAGTCCTTCAAGTTGCGTGCAATGATTTTTACCACGATCAACGACTTTCCTGCATACGGAAATTTGTCTGGGTACAATGTGAAGGGGCATAAAGCATGTCCAATATGTGAAGCTGACACAAACTTCCAGCAATTAAAGCATGGAAAAAAAAACGGTCTACCTCGGTCATAGGAGGTTTCTTGATCGGTTTCACCCATATTGTAAGTTAAGAAAGCGTTTTAACGGCTTACGGAGCATAGAACGGCTCCAAAGGCATTAACCGGAGAGGAAGTCTATAGTCGGGTGATGCATATCAATGTCACATTGGGTAGCGAAAAGGATTGTGGGTGAGAAGAATATATGGAAGAAGAGATCAATTTTCTTTGATCTTCCATATTGGCGTAGTCTTGATGTGAGACACGCCTTGATGTGATGCATGTGGAAAAAATGTTTGCTATAGCCTTGTCGTACTCTTTTGCACATACCGGGGAAGACTAAGGATGGAATTAGTGCAAGACTAGACCTGGTTGATATGGGAATAAGAGAACGGTTACATCCACGAGTAACGGAAGATGGTAAGAGGGCATACATGGAGCCAAAGCAGCTCATACACTATCAAAAGCGGAGAAAAAAGTTTGTGTGGGTGTCTATATGACATTAAGGTTCCACAAGGATATTCTTCAAATTTGAGAAGGTGTTTTTAAATGGACGATTTGAAGTTAGTGGGAATGAAGTCTCATGATTATCATGTGTTGATGCAACAACTATTACCAGTAGCTATTAGGGGCATTATGAAAGATGAAGTGCGGACCACTATAACAAAATTGTGTATTTTCTTTAATGCTATATGTAACAAAGTCATTGACATTGAAAAGTTGGATGAATTGGAAAATGAGGGTTATATTATTTTGTCCCAACTAGAGATGCATTTTCCTCCTGCATTTTTTTCGATATAATGGTGCACCCGATAGCGCACTTGGTAAGGGAGGTAAGGCTCATGTCCAGCTTACCTAAGGTGGATGTACCCTTTTGAGCGATACATGAAGATCTTAAAAGGGTATTCTAAAAATCCTTATCGACCTAAGCCTCAATCGTTGAGAGATATGTAATGGAAGAGGCTATGGAGTTCTCAAAGATTATCTATCGGGGGCGACGTTACAATCTCAAAGATGATAAGGGGATAAGTGAGGGAACTCGAGGAATCAAACTCAAGAATATGCTTCGTGCGAGGTGTTGCAAGCACACCCGTACATCTTGAATAATACGGAAGAAGTTCAACCATACATTGATGAACACAAAAGAGTTTGAAGAATATGAATCCAAGGAAGAATGACATGCGAGATAGCTAATGAGCAAAAGAAGACATTTATAAAGTGGTTCCAGGGAGAAGGTATTGCACGAGACCGGTGTGTCGGCTGCAATCGAGTGGTTAGCCTGGGGGCCTTCTTATCGTCATCACTTGGACAGTTATGATATCAACGGATATTCTTTCTACACAAAAGACCAAGATGACAGAGTTCTCAGTGCAAAACAAAAATAAAGGTGATGGTTGAAGCTGAATCCATGCACTTTTCGAGTTCGAAAGACAAAAACCCGGTGTTAGCATCTATGGCCTATTATGGAGTTATTGAAGAAATATGGGAGATGAGCTACACCAAGTTCAAAGTTGCTTTATTTAAATGTAAGTGGGTTAACAATAATGCTTTGTTGTAATAGATCCTAAATTTGGATTTGTCTCGCTTGATCTTCAAAGACTTGGTCATAGAGACGAGCCATTCATTCTAGCAAGCCGATGGCGAAACAAGTGTTTTATGTTACGACCCCGCAAATAACAAAATGTCCATTGTACTTCAAAGTAAAAAACAGACGTATGGTGAAGAATCCTTGAACCTGGACGATACACTCCCTTTCACAACAAATCCACCGACAACACGTGAAGTAGAATTGGTAGATGATGAAGAATATGCTCCAAGGAAGGATCATTCTCAAAGGAATATGGGAAACCATATAAAGTAAGATCTTAAGTTATGAGAAAGTCCTATGTTATTTTTGTACGGGTTTAACATGTTAGTTCATTTTATTCATTCGTTTATTATTTAATAATAACCCTATCTAACATTATTCATTTGTCTTTGATGAACAGAATATGTCTAGCTCGACGAGTCATCGGGTGATGGTGGGAATGATGTACCGGTGGTGAGAAGGGGTAGAGGTAGCACACATATGGGTGCGTTAATTGCACGTCGTGGCGGTCGAAAAAGAGGCTGCATGTGGAGTTCGATGCCAATATGAAACCAATTGGTCCGAGGAAGACAATTTCATTAGCTACGTAGGCTATCCGCTCGAAGCAAAGTTCGCATTGTATTCTCTCATTGGAAGTTGGTTCCTCCTAAAACGAAGGAGTTGATCTCGGGCACAACTTTTGGTATCTCACTTTCGATATCTTATGCATTTGTATCTTTAGTTTTATCACTTGATTTCTTTCATATCTTCTCTTTTACCTTGCAAAAACGTATGATGTGCCTAACAATAAGGCTATGAACAAGCATTGGATGGGCGAGGTTCGTATACGTTGGAAAGACTTTAAGAACAAGCTCACTAGAAAGTATATTCGAGGGGCAAAGAGGGACAAGGACCCATGTCGACTATGATTACATTAGTCCGGAGGACTGGAGGGAGTTTGTGGCGTCACGCCGAATCCCGAATTTCTTGTAAAATTTCTTTCATATCTTATCTTTTAGTTGAATCTATTTGACATCGAAGGCTCAGTTTTATTTGTTTTCGTGTCACGGAAAAAAGTCGAGCCAATAGAGAGAGGCAAGCGAGAAATAAGTATCCGCATTGCATGTCTAGGGGTGGCTATAAGAAGCTTGAACGGAGGCCGATGGAAGAAGAGTTGCGAGAAAATGAAGGAAGCCGCTCAATCCGATCCTTCCACCGTTATCCAGGCCCTCGAGCGTCCTCCTCGCCACAAAAAATGGATAGCCGCGAGGATGAAGGGCGAGAAATACATAAATGAAGATGTGGCCGAGGTTGCTTCAAAGATTGTAAGTAGTTAAATTAGAAGTATTAAATAGCTTCGGTTGTTTCATATTTTTAGAGTTTAATTAGTTAATATTTATGAAAAATCCTATGATACAGATGTGCTTGAGCAAAGCAAAGCGCCCAAGGTTCATTCACGCCGGGTACACGGATGGACATTTTGTCCACGGCGATTGGGAAGCCCGATTACCTTGATGCTTTTTCGTGGGGAGCCGAGGGAGTTAGTGTCGCGAAATACTTTGGACGGCGTTCGAGTTGTTCGCATGACGATGACAACCCTAGTCCTCGCCTTGTAGCCAAAATTCGAGCGTCCCTCGTAGATGAGGTTATGGCACAACTATGGGGTGAAATGAGGGAGATGATACAAGGGAAGGTAAATACGCAACCTTCAAACCAGAAATCCCCGGCCTTCCCAAGCAAAGAAGGAAAATTTTCACGCTCCGGATGTACCTATTGGTGAACCTTCTCATCACTCTCCGATGTACTTATTGACGAGCCCGGCGAGCCTTCTCACACTCCACGGGGGGACAACCCCGCCGCCTATATTTGGATGACCCACACCGGCGTATTGTTGCGGATGGTCTTGTTTACCCGGAACAAACCACACACCACAATATGCAAATTCCACAAGACCAACGTAGGGTGACTCTGACAAGTGTGCGAGAAGGGGAAGAAAAGACAGCCATCCCGATTGTTGATGAGGAGGTTCCCACGCTAGACGCTGCCACCACATCGTTCATCCTTTGGCCGCATCATCTTATTGAGGTGGGGACGACACCTCCAATGGTAAGAAATACATTATCGATTGACGATGAGTAGGGTTTAAGATTGATTTTCATTGCTAACCCACTCATAATTTGTTTATTATGTTTTCATAGCATGAACAAGCTGCGGGCAGATTTCCATACTTATCACGCATGCGAGCTCTACCAGACATCATCTCTATCGGCTTGCGATGCCTCCGGCATTGTCGGTGCATAAAGACATATCCGATATCAATTGACAGAAAGATTTGACAGAGTTTATGCATATGGACCGTTTAGATATACAAAGGCTTCAACTTGCAATCTTGTAAGTTTTTTTACCCTTTAATTATGTCAATACTCTTTTTTTGTTTAATATATTCAACAACACTTATCATTTTATTTCGATCATAGTGTCTCCGCCACGACATCTCGCAAAAAGGGAGACCTATTGGATTCGTATGGATTCTTATGTCCTGGATCCACAAACTTCGGCTCGCAATATCTTAGCCGGAAGGCCATTTATGTTGGTTTAACAATGGGCGACATAAAATCGTCTTGTTATCTAGCGCCAATACATGAAGGGTGAGTATTTTTTTTGTCTATATAAGATTTTTAAGGAAAAAATGCTTTTTTATCTTAGTTTAATATTAATATGTATATGTTGTAGTGCTCATTGGACCCCGTGCGTTGTTTGTCCCTCCAAGAACGCATGTTATTGGTTCGATTCCATAGGTGGCAGCCAACCGAGGATATCAAAAACATGTTTGTCGAGTAAGTAAATTTTTGTCTAAATCATCGATTCTTTTTTTAAATGAATTGTTTTCATGTCTCGTTAATTTCCATTTTAATGATAGTGGTCTTAGGACATATAGACATTGCCGGAGCACGAGAGCAGGGTGGATCGAAGTGGTTTTATCCGAAGGTAAGTAGTTTCAATTCAAGTTTTTTCTAAGACACAGTAGCTTTCTGTTTAACAATTTGTTTTTTATTTATAGTGCCATCACCAACCAGGGAACACCGAGTCGGATACTACGTTATCAATTGGATGCAATCTATCATTTCCGCGGACGTACTACCGCTTGCAAAACGCGTACGTAATGCTCCGTGATCCTCAAATGATGATATTTTTTGTTGTGGTACTTCGCATTGTTAATTATACCTTGTTTTCCAATTTACGCTTTTTCGCATCGAGGATCCGTACTCACAGGATGACATCGATTCGATTCGAGACATGATGGCTAGATATCTTCTTGAACATGGCTCAATGTGAATATATAGGCAAGTCATTACTTGTTAGGGTGATTGTCATTGTGAAACTTATTAAAACCGTGCGACATCGGTTTCCAAATTATTGGTGCTTTGCTCTTGAATTTGCCACTTTAATTGCTTTGTGAATATGAGGTTAGATCACTTGTTTAATTCTAGAAATAGATCACCGTCATATGAGGTTTGATTTTGCCATTATACCTTACGCATTTGATTTTCCAATAACCAAGACTTGAGAATTTTGTTGAATCATACCATCATAACCGATTTGCTTGAAAGTTTTATGTGTGCTTCTTGCTTGGGAGGTGTTTGATTTGCTTGTGTGGTACTTGTGATTATACTAGGTGGCTCTCATTCACTTTAGCATTAGAGTTGAGCTAAATTCGTATGCTTTGAAACCTTGAAATTCTGTTAAGCTTCGTGTTCAAAAGTCATTGCTGCTATATATTTTGCCTCTTGTCGCATATCGTTGTTATTTGCCAATTGAAGGGAATGTTGATGCTATCTAATTGCTGCATTAAATTGTGAAAGCCGTTGTGAAATTTTGGAGATTAATTGCCTCCAAATGTGAGAAAAATTTGTTGTCATAGTGGTGCTTTGTTAGTTGTTTTGGTCTAGTTTTAGTAACCAAAATCTAGGTCATACATTCTTTCTTTTCTCGTTGTTGAAGTTGCCGAAAGTTTCGATCGCCTTCTTAGGTGACTTTCCCGAACTTGCCTTCTTAGGCTCGCATGTTGAAGTTTTCTCTTTGGAGTTGTTGATATTCTTGCATCCTCATGGTTATGTTGGAAGCTAAGTTGTGAATTTGATTGATTTTGTTGACTCGATTAGAACATATATATTGTCATTCTCTTGTATGATCTTGTATGTGTAGCCAATTCTTTTGTTGAAGTCACTTTTACAATTTTCTTATTGAACCACCGTATTCATTGTTATTTCACATTCTTTTGATGGAATGCACATACATATAATTCATACGGTCATAATATATTATAGTCGATATGCGCTTAATTTGAAGCATTTGCAAAATTGGCCAAACAAAAAGACAAAGCACATTTTTTTTTTAAAAAAAAAAATACTTTAAGGCGACTTAAAACAATTCGGGCATCTTTGGATCATAAGAGACGACCGGAATAGATAATAAGGTCGCCTAAAATTCAGAAATGAGGCGGAAATGAAAAATAGGCGACCTGAACCCATTTCAGGTCGCCTCATATGCGACTATACAACTACGCTCTCCCCAACGTCCCTTAGAATAAGGACGTTAATTGGGTCTTTTTTAGGTCGTCTTTTAAGTATTTTGTAGTAGTGTGATGCTGCAATTGGCTTCATGTCTTGGATTGCAAACTTGATTGACATTGTAAGATTCTCAAGTGTACGAGAGGATCTTTACACCTGTGAAGTCCATTCTGAACTTGGTAGATGCAGTATTTCAATAAAAAAAATTTCATATAATGATATTTATTGCTATGTTTATTTCTCAACTTGTCCAATACATAGATTCTAAATCATTTACTGCTATGGATACAGATGGAGGAGTAATTATCATTGTTGCTGCATATATTGTTTGGTGTTGGACTGCAAGATACTCTTCTGGTGTGTTCTCCATTTCTATATTTAAGTTATTTGAAGGATATTTTTGTTCTCTTTCTCCTAGCTAGCTAGTAACTGTCTTTCTTGCATTCTTTTATGCTTGAATTCAGCTAGAAAGAAAGGAAATAATGGAACATTAATGATGAACACAAAAGGATTACAATTAACAAGCTAAAGCCTATGTTTGGATGCAAAGAAAACTTGAGGGGAAAATAAGGAAGAGGCAATACTAGGATAAAATATTCCAAAAAATGATAAGAGAATATTTTTTTTATAATTTTCTCTTAGAGTATTTTTTTCCTCTAATTTTCTCTCAATCCAAATATAGAGAAAGTGCAAACTGAATTTGTAGTATAAAGCAAGAGAGAGCAACACAATGGCGGACGTTTCGGCTAAAAGGGCTCTTAATGATTGCCCAAGATTGACCTTACTTGGTCTTGATGTGCCGCCTAATTTACTTGATGTGAATAGCGTATAAGGAATAGTTTTTAGTTCTCCTATATATATATATATAAAGTAGAATGATAAAAAAAAAATCAAAATTATAATGTTCCTCCTTGTTATTTTGGATAACCTTAACAATCATTTTGTTTTAAGATTTTATTTTTATTTACTCAAATTTTTTGATTTCCTTAAAATAAGCCTATGTGTTATAAACCAACTGTAAATCCTCACAAGCTTGTTTTGTTTCCCTTCCTCACGTGATACAGATGGTTTTCGGAACCAGCAGTAATTGAATAAATAGCATAAAAGCTATGGTGCAAGTGAAAGGCTATAAGTTCGATTATGTTTGTAATCTCAAGCCGTTAGTGCATACCCTTTTAATTTAAGAAAAAAGAGTAATTGAATAAATAATAGTAAATCCAATTTTAGTGTATTAAAAGCAGCATTTAATTTTATTGAAACGTTAATGATGTTTATGTGTGTAATCAACACCGTTTTGACATTGTTTTTGGATTGAAATATTATGAAATGCACCCAACAATAAACCAGCGTATAAAAAGGGGGGAGAAAGATGGGGAATTACAATGAGGTCCTCACAATAAGAAATTTAATTACCGAATTAATGTCTGCTTCTTAGTTGTTATTGGGCTTACGGATAATTATGTCACTACGTTGGGACCTCATTGTAATTCCCATAAAAAAGATTTTATGACACAAAATACAGTGGCTACAATAATCCCCCATTATGATGTCACAGGACGGAGACTAATCTTGTCAGGATTGACGGAGTCAACGAATTAATATCACAACCAAATACACGGAGGTTGGAAAAGAGGGACGCTATTAAATTTTACGACCAATTTAAATTTTACAACCAATTCAGCAGGAAATAAAACAATTCAACGTTGGATATGGAAAATTATAAGGTTAAGTAATAAATTTGCCCGAAAGTTTTCACTTTAGGATCAATGCTTGCCTTAAAAGCTTTTTTTGTTTTTTATTTTTAATCTCAATCGTTGTTTGAAAGTTTCAAAACATAAGAATGTTATCTATTTTCATTAAAAAGTTAACGGTCAATTTTTTGACAGTCAACGTTAGTTTTTTAATAAAATAAGGCAACATTGCTACGTTTTAAAACCTTCGTAATAACATTAACATTGAGGAGGGAAAAAATTCAGAGCAACATTGATTTTAAAATCCTACTTAAACTTGGATCCATTTACTCTATTTTTTGAAGCCACATTATTTCAACCTTTTGTTCTTAAATCTCCATAGAAAATATGCAGATCTTGTACTATGTATGCTTACACTTGCACTCTTTGATATCTACTTTCCTCATCAGTCTTTGTTTAAGGTGAAAAAATAGCAACTTAAAGAAAGAAAATGAGTAAATGTCATAATGACTAAAATACCATTTTTATGAACAATTAATCAAGAAAATTATTTTTCTAGGTAAAAACAATAAAAAGAGGATAAATTTTTTTTTTGAAATTAAATTATATAGATATTTTTTTTCAGAATCAATAAATTATATATTATCTAATATTATTAATAAAATGATAAAAATTGAGTGAAATAAAAAACTAGAAAATGATATAATGAGAATATCACCAATAATGCTATTAAAATTAATTCTAGGTACCATGTCCAATATAATGGTCCTTTAAGTGTATTCATATATAAGTTATGAAATTCAAATATAAAACCCTTACTCGCTTATCGTAGTAAAATCCAATTTTTTTGGCTATAAATCTCTCCTCTTGTGAAGAGAAGTTTTAGGGTGAAAATGGGGTGGGTCTCACACCCCATTTTCCCCTTTTATTTTTCTTCCTCTCACTTTTTTCTCCAATTCAAGCAAGGAAAAATCTATTTTCCCTCTCATTTTACCCCCTAATTTTCTTTTTCCTCCATCAAATATCAATCAATCAAATATATATCACTAAACTTTGTGTCTCAAAGCTAATTGGTCCAAAGTGTCATCTCACTTGACAATATCAGGCGACCTTATTGGCCCACTCATGCTTTCAACTACAGGACCCACATCTATTAATTATCAGCAATATGTACGCCTTATCGTGAATATAAAGTCAAGATGGGGAACAGATACTATTGGGCCAAACATTCAAACCCATCTCATACCCATTTATTTCATTTTGAGTTCCAATGTCAGATATTCTATTTCCCACGCGTTAATGTATATTCCCATGCAATTACCATCACATTGTGATAACTCAAACTTCAACTACTACTCATGTAGTGAACAATCATATTACTAAACGTAGCGTTTTCCTCAATATCAATCAAATATATATCTCTAAACCTGGTGTCTATTGGGCCACGTATACATCTCAGTATACATCCCATTAGGTGATTTCATCAAAAGCAATTGGTCATTACATGGCATGCCATTACTGGTTCCAAGTGTAAGACTTATCATATTTATACGAACCAACCAGTGTCCTCATTTATATCGTAAGAGTCAGCATAAAAATATACCAACCACATGCTTTCTATAAAAGGATTCTAACCCTAGCAATTGGGATACCACCCTGACAGCTGTTTCATTTTCATATTAGGAAGAAAACAAATTGCTGCAATGGCTTCTTCGAACGTATCCTCCTTCTTGCAAACCGACAGCACCCACAACAATTAGTGCATTTGTGAGAAGGTCATCTCCAACTTCTGGGACATCCCTCATGCAAGGAGTCATCACCAAGTCACTTAATTAAAACGCAGTTATAACAGATACAAAGGTTGTATATGTTAATGTTTTCCATTTTGTTCTATTATGTTCCAGGTCCAGAATCAAAACATGATGAGGTACCCACATAAAACAACTATATATTCTCTTTTCGTATGACTGTATTGAGCGAATTTATAGTTTGTGTTGATAACAGGAATCATCCGCTTCTAGGGAATTTGACCGCATTGCCTCGCAAACAAATGTCATTGAAGATGATGACCCCACAGGATTCAAGCACCAAGAAAAAGAAGATTAATGCAGTAATATGTACTCAGCGTTAAGGACTTGGACTTTCTAAATTGAATACTTCGAACTTTTGCTCATCCAAGCCATTGAAAAATATCAAGAAGGAAAAGTGTTTATGCTCTTTATTAGATTATACTTATTGGCGTTCACGAGTTATCTACCCTGAATTCGTGTTTGTCTAAGGGCTTAATTTTGTTGTGGTTTTTGAATATACAATTTCCTTCATATTATTCATATCATTTTTTGTTACCATCAGCTTGTCTTAGTCTACTTTTATTGTTTCCATTCAAAGTACATTTCTCACTTGCTATATTTTGATGCCATATATGTAATATTCATGGTAATTGAATTTATGAAGACGTTCATAAATCATAATCCAATAAGTAAGTTTTGGAATTTGGAAGGGTATTGAAGTTTAGTTTTGTTTAATGTCAGCAAGCAGCGAGGATAATTTTCACATACAAATCTGAAGATTAAAATAGGAACAAGCATTCCCCAAGCTTAAAATAGGGACAAGCACCAACCCATGTGCATAAGGTTGCTCATTTCCTTTCATGTTATCACTCCCTCCTTCATTCATGTCTTTATATGATTCTTTATTTAAGTAATGGTTGAATTCACTACACCCACCGAAAGAGTCTTTCATACCTATAGATACCTATTCATTTTCTTTAAAAATGGAGATTGTACAATCTGCACCCAGCTGCATCAACTTCAAGCCCCTTCAACCATGCAGGTTCGTCAAAAGGAGTTTTGAAGGTTAATATAGATTGTATCATATCTCGGTATGGGATTATGAAAGCAGTGATCACAAACCTACTGTGAAGAATTGTCATGGGAAACAAAATTATTTATTGATCCCAATTATGATGAGGTCGCTGAGGCTAAGAGGATTGTTATGGGAATTTGATTTGTCAACGGCCTATATCCATGCCTTGCTTATTATTTGTTTTTGTTTTCTTTCTAATATATGTTAAGGACTATTTGTCTTTTTAATGTTTACAATATTTCTTTTGGTGTCTTTAATTTGTTGATATGGAAGTGTAAACTTTATGATTAATGATAATTAATAAGGTTTGTACTAGGTCCAATTAGCAGAGTTGAATGCTCATACTAAATACATGTGAATGGTACATTTTATGACAAAATATGAATCAACAACATTAGGTAACGTATATATTTTGAATGGATTAAAGGTATTGTTACGGACCGGCCCAAAAGCCTCCAAGCCCAGGGCGAGGCCCAAGCAGAGCTAGAAGACGTAATCTGCCAATCATGGCAGGAGATCCGGAAATCTCGGCTCGGCAGAATCCGCCCCTATCACACCGGCTTCCCGAGATACCCGCCCCATTAATGGCACGTCCCATTAATGGCATATCTCGATATCCGCCCCATTAATGACACGTCCCATTAATGGGGTATCATCCAAGATCCCCCCCAATACCCCATTAATGGCTCACCATTAATGACGTGCCCCGATATCGCACTGCACTCTCTATAAATACAGAGGGCAGTAACAAGGTGCACACACTCTAAACCTAGACTATTTACATACAGCCTCACCGTGCACACACAAGACCCTTTGTCGTGTACGGTGATCCCACGCTCTCCCGGTTATCTCCTTCATAGATATCCAGGTCACCGATACATCCAAGATCAATCTTCCACCCTTGGTCGGACATCTCGTGTTCTACACCGTAACATTGGCGCCGACCGTGGGGACCTTAAACTTCTATCCCCGTGACCACTTATGGCAAACACCGTAAGCCACACGCAAGCGCCGCCGACGGACCGCCAAATGAGGAAAGTACCGTACCACCAAATCAACCTCAGCCGGACCGAGCAGACCGCCGGCCACGAGCAACCCCCGAGGGAAGACGCCCGAGGGACACGCTACGGATGCGAGCACATCTCCGTCCCCAACAAGTCCCCGCACGAGGAGCCCCCAAATGACCAAGCCTGACGGCCCTGGCCCGACGCTCAGTATTAGACACCGACGTCCGCATCCTAAGGAGAACCCAAGAGTCGATGATTCAGAGGTTCGAGAACAAGGAAAAGCTAGATCACCTCCAAAGGCAGGAGGATTTTCACGCTCGGGAGCTAATGATCGAGGAGAAGCTTGAAAACCTTTTTCGTCGCGATCCCCGAGAAACTCCCATAAGGGGAAAGAGTTTGTACGCCCGGATAGCGATAGTCCGCGCGTACAAGCCCCTAAGCAAATCGACGCCCCGTGGCCGGGGCGAGGGGGACGCCCCGAATGGAGCGAGATCACCAACCGACCCCCAGAGGCACAAGGAGGGACCTTTACGGATCCGGACGGAAGACCGAAGGCGAGCAGACCGCCAGAAGATAGGATCAGAAAACCGAGACCGCGATGAGGACTCTGATGAACTACGCGACGCGATCGCTACGACTCGACACGAGGATCGCCAAGGCAAGATAGGATGAAATATCTCGGTCTGGCGGTGGGACCCCATTCTTCTCGAGCAACGGCCACGGCCCCTTACCCGAAGAATTTCGACTTAGCCGATCTCCCCAATATGATGGTACCCAAGATCCACGTCATCACCCGGAAATATTTGAAAAGTTAATGCTGGTAAGGTCAATAGAAGGTCTGGTCATACTAATACTCTTCTCGGCCACGCAATGACCGGCCCACAAATGGTTGAGTTCGTTACCCAATAACTCGATTCAAACTTTGAAGACCTCGGGCGTAAGTTTGAATTGCACTTTGCCACCAAAGAAAAACAACCGAAATCTCAATTCACGTTGAGTAAGGTAAAGCAAAAGAAGGGCGAAACATTGCGTAATCTCGGACCGGTTCGTAGATACGGCAATACAGTACGATCCTTATCCGAAGAAGTCCATGTACATTGCCTCGTCAACGGACCGGACCCGATGACTCCGCCTCGGCCCGACATCTATGTAAGAATCGGGTATATTCATTGACGGAATTCTATACCGAAGCAAAGAAGTACCTAGACGTCGAGCAAATAGAAATCGCCAACGCAGATGAGCCTGAGAAGGCAAGGAATTCTTCGCCCAGGGAGTTGACCGACAAACACAAGGAACCTCGCAGACGTGCGCAGAGCCGGCCAAGACCGAGTGGACTCGACAATAAGGGGAAATACGGAACTACACCCTTGAATGTCCCGCGATCCTACCAAGTGGGAAGGAGGTCGCTGCATCGAGATGAGGAAGGTGGCCAAGCCTAAGCCTCTCGTAAACCGGTCCACATACGCATTGGGGAAGTTTTGCGCCTTCCACGACCGTCTTGGCCACACCACCGACGAATGCTATGAACTCGTGGATGCTATTGAAAAATTTGTAAGAGAAGGGAAACTACGCCAATACGTCATCAAAACTCAAGGGAAATCAAGCCGGAACGGTAGCCGACGAAGTAGGAGTCCAAATGACGAACGCTTCGGATTCTGAAAAGAAGTGGAGAACCGGCCCTCCGGGCTACCCGGGACGCCGATCTCCAATGCACCGGGATCAGGCGGCTTCGGAGGAGGTGGAGATACAATAAGTCGCCGCAAGAAATACCTCGCTGGAGGTGTTAACGAAAAGAGGGGCCGAGGTTCAAGGGCCCGTCGTCAAAACCGAAACCACCCCCTTTGGTCTTCACCGACGAGGAGCTCAAGGAGGTTATTCCCGCCACCAAGACGGATTGGTCATCACCGGATCGTCGTAAACCGCTGTCAAACGGATATTTGTCGACGCAGTAGTTCGGCCGACATAATAAGCCGGGATGCATACCGAGGATGCACCTCGATGTCGAAGACTTAAAGCCGTGCAAATCTACCCTCATTGGGTTCAATGGAGAGCGTTCCTTCCCGAAAGGATATGTCGACCTCGCATTGACCTGGGAACTAAGGAAGCCTTCAAATCGAACGGTAAGGTTTGTAGTGGCAGATTTCCGCTCCCTTACAACATCATACCGGGCCGACCTACTATACATAATTGGGATATGCTCGCGTCCACTAAGCACCGTAAATTGAAAATGATCAACGATAAGAATCAGGTGGTCGAAGTGTCCCGAGACCGTAAAGCGTCACGACAATGTTACTTTGAGACTCTCCGTGTTGAAGAGGAAGGACCGTCATCCCCGCCGCGTCTCCGAACCAACGAGGTCATGACCGATGTCGAAATGAGGGGCGGCCCGGGCAGCCGGCCAACATGGTAGAACCGGACCTCCGTGAACCGTAAAACCCACGCCCGTAACCTAAGGAGTTGGAGGAATTAATCCTGGGCGGATCCCTCTAAGACTACTAAAGTCTAAGAGACACGGACCCGATATCAAAGCAAGGCTGATCGACTTAAGACAAAACCAGGACGTCTTCGCCCGGACGTCGCCCGAAATACTGTGGATCGACCCGCACTTCGTCGTCACAAGCTAGCCATATGGCCGGGTCGAAACCAAAGGCCCGAAGAGAAGGAATATCTCGACGACAAAAAAGCCCGGGAGAGTCACATTAAAGAACTCCTTGCTACCGGATTCATCGTGAGAAATACAATACACGACCCGGCTCTCTAACGTGGTCATGGTTCTAAAACCAACCGCAAATGGAGGGTGTGCACCGACTACACCAATCAATAAAGCATGTCCAAAAGACTCTATCCTATGCCCAAGATTGACCAGCCTAGTGGATAACCCGGCCGGATACCGCTGCTTTCTTTTATGGACGCCTACTCCGATACAATCGATCGCTTATGCACCCCGACGATCAAGAGAGAACCGCCTTCATGACGGATAAGGCAAACTATTGCTACAACGTCATGCCCTTTGGATTGAAGAATGCCGAGCTACATATCGCCGCATGATGAATCGAGTCTTTGACGATCAAATCGGTCGTAATATGGAGGTATATATAGACGACATGATAGTGAAGTCAAAACATCCGGAGCAGATATCCGGATCTAGAGCGTACGTTTGACAAACTAAGACAATACCGAATCAAAGGTGAACCCGCTAAATGTGCATTCGGGGTGCCCGTCGGCAAATTTTTGGGGTTTTATGTTGACCAACCGAGGGATTGAGGCCAATCCGGACAAATGCAAGGCCGTGCTAGATATGCAGTCCCCAACTCCAAGAAGGAAGCTGCAAGAACTAACAGTGTCGCTGGGCAGCCCCGACAAGATTCCTACCGAGGTCACTGAGAAGCTCTACCTTTCTTTAAATTATTGAAGAAAGAAACCTGTGGAGGATGGAATACGGACCGCGAGACGGCCTTTGAAGAAATTAAGAAACGCTTGGCAACCCCGCCCGACACTAACGAAGCTCTGAGCAGGGGAGACCTTGTACCTATACCTCTCGCGGAGATGAAGCGAAGCGCCGCTGGTAAGAGAAACCGAGGTCGACGTACACCCATCTACTTTGTGAGCAAGGCGTTACAAAACGCCGAACTCGTATATCGAAGCCGGAGAAAATGGCATTCGTGACCGATAACGGCAAGGCGCTTCGCCATACTTCCAGGACATCGGATTGTGGTCCGACCAATCAGCCAATCCGACGCATTTTGCACAAACCGGATTTGGCAGATCGGATGACGAGCCGGGCGATTGAATTATCCGAATTCGACATCACTTTTGAGGCACCTGTGCAGCGATCAAATCACAGTATTGGCGGACTTCATCGTGGAATTAACTCCGCTATAACCGACAACGAATTCTCGGAGGGTATTTGTTTCCACGGTCTTCCAACCCAAAAGGCATGGGAAAAGCAGAGTCATTGTCGAAAGCCCCGAGGGAATCGCTACTGAGCATTTCCTCCAACTGGAATTCCCGACCTCTAACAATCAAGCCGAGTACGAGGCCCTCCTAGCGGGATTGGCTCAAGCAAAAGAAAGCTGAGCCGTGCGGATTAAGGTGTTCACCGACTAACAACTCGCCGCCGCACGTATCGACTCAGCCTATCAAGCGAAAGGCCCCTTGTTGGCCAAGTACTTCGAATAAAGCAAAAGAGGTAATGACTTGACCAAGAAGTCTTTGTCTCTCACATCCCGAGAGAAGAGAATGCCCGGCCGACATCCTCTCCAAACTCGCAAGTACCAAAGGTCCGGGAGTCATAGAACAAATATCCAACAACTTGGCCGAGCCCACGTGCATTATGACTATCTCGTCCGGACGGACCGAGAAAACCAATTGAAGATTACCTCGAAAGAGGGATCATTCCCTACGTACTCTACCGAAGCAAAAAAGCCGATAAGAGAAGCCGCCAT
>JAFJYI010000555.1:0-41470 GCA_019022655.1 Acacia acuminata | reverse complement strand
TCTATTACTAAAATGCTCATCACAATTGCGACGGAAAAATTTCCGTCACAAATTTGAAAATTTGTGACGGATATTGTATCCGTCACAAATTTTGAAAATTGCAACGGAAAAACTTTTACGTCGCAAATTTTCAAATTTGCGATGAATTTCATTTCTATTGCAAATCCCCAAATTTGGCGACGGATTTTTTTTGTTGCAAATTTAATCATTTTTTTCCAAAAAAAAAAAAAAAAAAAAAAAAACTGAAAATATTTTTTAAAGAAATTTTAATTTTTTTAATCTTTTTTAAAATACATAAAAAAAACCTTTATACCATAAAAATATAAAATAACAATCATAAAGAGTTTACATAGGGAAAACAAAATATAAATTAGTGGTCTAAACAAAATATAAATGTTGCAAAGAACATGTACTAAAAAGTAGTCTAAATAGTAGCATTGTAATCATCATCATCATCACCAGCATTGTCATCATCACCAGGAGCCGACTTCGTACCCTTGTTTTTCATTAGGGACATGAGTTGAAGCTGCATTTGTCTTACCATCTCGCGTGTCTCGTGGAGCTCATTTGCTGTCTACATTTGTTGCTGCCTTGTCTGGCATAGCTCAGCTGCTTGCTCCTGCACTAACGCCTTCATCTTCTTCATCTCATCTGCAAAAACATTAGGAAGTATGTTTATTTTTTGTAATTCATTTAAATGGACCAGGGAATGAAATTGTAACAATCAATATCAACTATATTATGTTTACTTGCAGAAACACTTTCAGTGCCAGATAAGGAGCGCTTCGTTTGCCTCAGTCGGTTGGCAGAAGAACCATACCTAAAGAGTCTGCCTTTGTTGTTAAATCTGCCTACAACCTGAATGAATAGAATCTCGTTATCAGACTGAGAGGATCGAGGTCGGTCTCACTCTGCGAGTCTCTCTCTTACGTCACCTTTTTATAGGTTTCCTACAAGCACAAAAATACATCACAAATAAGCCATGTGAAATGAAATAAATATGCGCTGGTGTCTAAAATAAAGAATAAATGCAATAAATGTCTCACCTCTACTTGCTGTGCCTTGGCGTTAATCCAGCGCCTCTTACTCCCTTAAGATTGCTGGGAATGGGTCTGCTTAAAGGCAGTCCAATCAACCGATTCTGTAGGAACTTCCCTAGATAGTGCCTGCAAACACAAATGATGACCGTTAATCAATTGATTCAAAGTACAAAATATTGAATATTTAAATAGAAAATAACGTGTACTCACAATTTTTCGTTTATGCTCACTAATTGGAATGGAGCGGTTGGTATATGAAGGTCCATCCATTTTGACTCTATTTTGCTTATTTTTCTGACTTCTATTCTGAAATCTCTCATTAGCGGCCCATTTTTGAAGTAATTGGTCTGCAGTCTCAGGTTGAATCCAATCTTGCTTGCCTCTTTTGTTTCTCAATTTATAAAACTTCTCGAGACAACCACCAGCCTCCGTTGTGGTTATAAGTTTTTTTTCAGATCTTGACGATGTTCGGCAACGTCATAAACCGACTCGAAAATCAATAATGAACAATTAGTGCTTCAAATTTCAAAAGTACTTAATCAGTTTGCATTTGGATAAGAAATTAATAACCATAGAACACATAACTTACCAAGAACTCAGTGAACCAAGCATCCCGACTCTCATTAGGAATCTTTGTCTAACTGCCTAAGGCTGATTGAAATTACGGAATATTTGGTTCGCGGTGAAATCCGTCACCTGATTATAAGGGTCAAATCTGAAGACAGAGAACATGATGCAAATATTAGCATACAAACTAAAGGTAGAAAATCGTAACATTACTGGTAACTTTACATGACTTACTCGGTGGTGCCGATACGACGGATCCAAAGCTTCCCTGTCGCAGGATCTCTTGTACTGCAGATTGGTGTATAGGAGGAACTACCTTCTTCCCCGACCTGGCTCTGAGGTGATGCAGTGTACTGAAGGAAGGAATGTGAACTATTGAGGATGTTTGTACATAGATGCATAAAGAGAACTAAACACATGTAAATCAATTAGAAATTGTAAAGTAAACATGCTCTGTCCCTTGCTGTGGATCAATGGAAGTTCCTGGCACACGTGTACTGCCCATAAAAGAGTCGGTAGTAGATGGTGACGATGACATATAAAGTGACGGTAAAGATGAAAAATAAATCGGCGGTGAAGATGACATATCAAGTGGCGGTAGCTTTGGGGAAGCGCTGAGCCCTCTACCTATAGAGGGGGCAGATGGTGTCGCCCTACCCCCTGATAGGACAGGGCCGGGCTTGACCACTACTACATACACTACCTAAATGTCCTCCTGGATGCTCCATCTCTAAACACTTTTAAACATTATGTCAAAATAATATATAAGTATAAGAAATTTACTTAATATGACATTGGCAAAGTAACGAAGTATCTAGTATAACATATCGTCATAAACAAAGAACTAACACAAATCAACCCGACGATTCTTGTTCTTTGGCCTCTGCTTGCATGAACAAAATGAAAAGAGAGAAGAGATGGAGGTTACCGGAATCTGTCGTCAGAAAATGAACCGTGGGCATCAAGGGGAGGAGAAGAGGCATTGGGCGAGGGGAGGAGGAGAGGCGTTGGCAGGAGGGGAGGAGATGAGCCGTCGGACGGCGAGGGAGGAGCAAAATTGACGGGAGAGAGCAATATGAGGCATTGATTTGGTGACTCATAATTTAAAAGGCGTTCATTACAAGAATCAACTTTTTGTGACGGACAAAAAGGGCGGAAATGAGCGCCCCGTCGTTAAAAGCAATCAGCCTTTTGCAATGGACTCTACATCCGTTGTAAAAAGGAAGGAAACTAGCGCCCATTTGGGCGCTAGTTTGCGATGGATGTGGAGTTCGTCACAAAAAGCGTTTTTGCGACGGACTCCAGTCCTTCGCAATGCGTCCGTCGTAAAAAGGGATGAAACTGGCATCTGTTACGGCGCTAGTTTGTGACGGACATTTGCTTTTTGTGATAGAAATCATTGTCCGTCGCAAAAAGCATTCTAAACTGGAGGCTATATTGGCGCCAGTTTGCGACGGACAACTTGTTTGTCACAAAAAGTATTTCCTTTTGCGACGGATCCATAGTTTGCGACAGACTTTATATTCTATCGCAAATGACAATGTTTTTGTGACAGATTTTCATTTCCGTCGCAAAAAACGCAAATTTTGTGACGAAAAAAATTTTGTCGTAAATTTGCAATTTTCTAGTAGTGGATGTTGTAGCTTCATGTCAACATTAACATGCAATTTAGGACTTCATCGCTTTAACCTTTTTTTTTGCTTATATGCAAGATAACTTCTAAAATACAACAATTCAACTTAGCTATTCCCTATTTCCACATATGTATGAATTCTGTTATATTTTATCATTTCCATCACATTCTAAGCACAGAAACATAGTTCAAATTGGTCACAACATAGTGAACATATATAGTAGAATTATGATTTATCAAATATCTAGTTTACCCTTAACATTTTCACTAAAAAACTCTTCCCAAAATCCTTCATCAAGTTCATTGTCCAGCCTCTTAGGCGATTCAAGAGCTTCTTGTTCTCTCTTACCCCTACCAAGACCTTGCATTTCCATGGCTAGAACTTCAAGTTCGGACACTTCAACTTTAACATGATTCCTTCCCTCACTTTCATTGCTTGATTTAGCAACATGAATTGGTCCTTGCTCAATTGACCTCTTTCTTTTCTTACGTATGGCTTCTTCTAGTTCCTTTCTGTTACTCTGTTGGAGTAGTTGGTGGAGAAAGGCTAGACTTTTCAATGCTCTAGCTAAGACAACCATCATTTGTTGCTGCTTTATATCTGTTCCTCGTAACCTCTATCCACCACCTGAAGGTAGGCTTTAGTGTTTTGTTGTTCATGTCTAAGCTTCACGATCTCCATCATTAACACTTTCTTGTTACACCTTAAATGTAGAATTTCTTCTTCTACTCCAAGCCCACCAACTTCAACACATTGACCTTGTGCTTGGGAAGATGGAGTAACATGATGAGAAGGTGCTCTCCTTCTTCGTATGTTCCTCAGTAGATGCTTGTGTCCCCTTATGAATTCTTCGTTTGAAAACTCCCATCTAATTGGATCAATTTTTCTAGAATCCTATCACATTAGAATCATGATATCCTTTAGTAAATATAAAGTAAGCACAAGTAAAAAAGGAAGAATAAGAAGTAGGGGAGAGAATGATACTTACTTAGGTGTTTAATTATCTAACAAATCTTGAGGAATTGTTGTGCTTGAAGAATCTGGGAAGGAGATTGGTAGACAAAGAACATGGATCCTTATCAACAAAACTTGATCCTCCTCTGCGCTACGAGACTATGTGATCGGTTGAAGGGTCATCCACCATATCAAATGTCTTGGTCAGAAATGGAGGTGGTCCTATTTCATGAAGTCCTTGCATTGGCTGTGGAGGTAGAACCATTGCCAGCTACCTCCAACTTCAGATGAAGATGGTTCCTAGTACTCTTCTTTTATTGCATACGGATAGTTCATCATCAAGACTTGATTGGTTCTATGATTCTGATATGATTTTGGGTGTGTAACGACCCCCTATAGGTAAGGACCCAGTCCGCAAACCGCTGTCCCCCTTTGGGCGCACCCGTTACAGCCGTGGCGGTTGGCCCCCTACTGGGGTAGGAATTGTCCTCCTCCTCTTGGAGGATTTTTCCCCTGAGAATGCATTCCCAAGGACGCCTCCCCAAGGGCTCGAACCTTGGACCTAGGGGATAAGTCCAAAGCCTAAGAGCCACTTGGTATCCATTACACTACTAGTTTCAAATCCGAACTTGGTAAATAAAATCCGAAGTTGGTAATCTCATATCAAGTCTAGAAATTAATACATGCTTGTTTTTTCATTTTCACAATTGTTTGATTTGAAATGTAGTGTTGTGAATTTCATATTCGAACTCGGTAAAATCAAATCAACAGTTAGTGAAATCATATCAAGCCTAGGATTTAATCTATCCTTGTTTTCTCATTTTTCACAAGTGTTCAATTTTAAATAGAGAGTTGTGAAATTCATTTCTGAACTTGGAAAAATCAGATATGAAGTTAGTAATCTCATATCAAGTCTAGGAATTAATTCATGTCTGTTTTCTCATTTTTACAAATGTTCATTTTCAAATGGAGAGTTGTGAAACTCATATCTGAACTTAGCAAAATCAAATATGAAGTTGGTAGTCTCATCAAGTCTAGAAATTAATTGATGTATGTTTTGTCGTTTTCACAAATGTTCAATTCAAATGGAGAGTTGTGAAATTCATATCCAAAATAGGCAAAATAAAATATGAAGTTAGTAATCTCATATAAAGTCTAGGAATTAATCCATGTCTGTTTTCTCATTTTCATATATGTTCAATTTTAAGTTGAGAGATATGAAATTCATATCCAAACCTGGCAAAATCAAATATGAAGTTGGTAATCTCACATCAAGTCTAAAAATTAATCCATGTTTGTTATCTCATTTGCAAAAGTTTTAATTTTAAATGAAGAGTTGTGAATTTCATATCTAAACTTGGTAAAATCAAATCACAGGATAGGCTCCATCGTCATGACACATCTATGACACCATGTTCTAACATCTTCTTGATACTCATTAAAAAAATTACATATTCATTTATCTACTTAAAAAAGGACGACACCTAATAAAAGAATTCATCCATAATTTTTCAAATCAACCTAAACACATACTCGCTTAACTAAGAATAGTGTGCAACCCACATACCTCACAAGCAATTGAATTAATTAAAGTATATTCAGAACGAGATGAAAGTATATCTAGGATTGAGACAACACTTCACACACACACTTCAAAACCTAAACCAAAATATATTACAAGCCAATTTAGTGTGTAAAATTGCTTTGTGAATTTTCTCGAACAATGTGCCTACATAAAAGATGAAATTAGAGTCAGGAGCATTTCATCAAACATCTTCAAGGCATGAAGGGAGAAGCATATAGAACCTCCAATCAAACAAGTAAAAAAACATGTGGGAGTATAAAGAAGCAGAGTCATAGAATGTATTGTACTAGCTTGCAGAAATGAGATAGATGATACCAGCTTGCAGAAGCTTAGTGACCTCCTTCTTCACCACATCAAGGATAAGTGGATTAAGGCGTCTCTGGGGTTGCCTCATCGGCTTAGAGTCCTCTTACAACAGAATTCGATGCATACACATGGAAGGGCTGATGCCAACGATATCAGCTAATGTCCACCCAATAGCTTTCTTGTTCACCTCAATAAGCTTAGCAGCTTCTCTTCTTGGTCAGGAAGAAGATTGTTAGCCACAATGACTGGCAACTGTTCATCCACCTCCAAAAATGCATACTTCAGGTGATCTGGAAGGGATTTCAACTCAAGTTTGGGTGGTTGCTCAGTGGAGGGTAGAAGCTTGGGTGGTTGTTGCAACAATTCTGATGTCATCACACTAGAAATACCTGAAACCACATTCAAGGAAGCAGAAGAATTGTGTCTATACAGCTCAATGCTAACATCAAAATTCATCCCATCAAAATCAAAGTTAAGCTCATCAAAATCAGAATCAAGATGCACATTAGGATCAGGATGAAGCTCAAACTTAAAATCAATATCAGAATCCACATATAATGCAGAATCACCAAATAATGCAGCATTAACCAAATCAATGCAAACAGAGCACCATTCATTATCAGCACAGGCACAAATGGTAGAATCACTCTCAAAAGAAAAATAAGGATAATCAGCACACCAATCACCAAGAACATCATCCACAGCATCATCAATAACATCAATGTAGAAAACAAAATGTTATTCCCTAGGATTTTTCATGGCATCAAAGATATTGAAATTCATAAATATATCACCAAACTCCATGGAAAGAGTACCAGAATGCACATCTATCTTAGTCCTTGCTGTTTTCATGAAAGGCCTTCTTAGGATGATTGGTGACCTACTACTAGACTCATCCTTTATATCTAAGATGTAAAAATCAGCAGGGAATATCAATTCATTAACTTTGACTAATACATATTCAACTACACCAGAAGAATGAGCATTACTTCTATTACCTAACTGAACAACAACACCAGTAGGAAGTAAAGGACCAAGACCAAGAGATTTATAAATAGATGCAGGCATGACATTAATAGAAGCACCTAAATCTACCATGCAATCGTCAAATCTATAATTACCAATAATGCAAGGGATAGAAAACGTCCCTGGATCCTTGTACTTGCGAGGTATGGTAGGTCGGATGAGTGCAATACATTCTAGTTCAAACTCACTCGTTCACTCCCCTTCAGTCGCCTCTTGTTGGTGCACAACTCCTTCAGAAACTTGGCATATTTAGGGATTTGTTTGACTGCATCTAAGAGAGGAATGTTGATCTCTACTCTTCTCGAATGTCTCAAGTATATCCTTCTCTTGTGCTTTTTCGCCAACTTCTTGACCGAACTGCTCTCTGAGGGAAAGGAAGAGGAATGGGGATGTCTCCCTCTTCACCTTGCTACATTGCCTTTTTATTTTTAGAGTCAATCTTCACATTATCTAACTCTTTTTCTGATGTGGAAGTCACATTTGCAGCTGGTTTAGGTTCCTCCAATTGTTTTCCAGACCATAGTGAGATAGCACTCACATTCCCCTTAGGATTGGGAATGGTTTGTGAAGGAAGAGTGTTGGATCCCTGAGGTTGTAGCTAATTCAGTGATGTTGCCAATTGGCCAATCTGAGTTCACAAACTCTGAATGGAAGTTTCAGTTTGCTGTTGGAACTACATAGTGTTTGTGGCAAATTGCTTCATCATATCCTCCAATGAGGAACCACTACTACTAGTTGCTGTTGTGCCACCGTTGGAGGTGCACATATGGCTAGTCGTGGAGGTGGTGCTGACAAAGGAGTTGCAGACTGTTGTTGGAAATTTTGTGGTCTATATTGTCTTTGCTGGTAATTCCCAGAATTCTGTTGATATTGGTTACTCTGTTCTGATTCTAGTTCCAACGGAAATTGGGGTGATTTCTCCAACCAGGATTGTAGGTATTGGAGAAGGCATTATTTGCTGGTATTGTGGCTTTCTTAGAAAAACACCCACTGAAGCTACTGACTGGTCTTGATGAGTAGGATCATGCAAGGTAGGACAAGAGTCAGTAGAGTGATAAGGGTCAGAACAAAACCTACAGGAGTACCCAATCTGAGGAGGAGAAGACTGTACTGTCTGTGTCACTGCCAACTGCCTCACAAGGGAGGTTAGATCATCAAGTCTAGTCTCTAATCTCTGAGAATCGTACTGGACTGGAGGTGTTTGAATATGGTAAACAAGAGTACTATTGGCCCTGGTGCCAAATTACTGAGAATTAGCAGCCACAGTAGATATCAACTCTCGGGCCTCTTCGGGTGTCTTGCTATTTAAAGCCCCACCACTGGATGCATCCACAAAACTTCTATCCAACGGTAACAACTGGAATAGAAATATGTAGTTAGGAGTTGGTCTAAAATCTGGTGGTGTGGACAGCAGCACACAATCACTTGAACCTCTCCCAATACTCATACATGGTCTCCCTATTGATTTGTTTAAAACTAGTGATCTCCTTCTGAATAGCAATGGATTTTGAGGAAGGAAAGAACCTCATGAGGAATAACTTCTGCATATCATCCCAACTCTCAATAGATGTTCATTGCAAATTGTATAGCCAATCCTTAGCCATACCATCTAGGGAAAATGGAAAAGCCCTCAGCTTAATGTGGTCCTCATCAATTGTGTGAGGTTTAATCGTGCTATATACCACATGGAACTCCTTTAAATGCCTGTGAGGACATTCACCTGCAAGACCACGAAACTTAGGCAACAAATGGATAAGACCAGATTTTAGTTCAAAGTTAGCATCATGTTTAGGATATAGAATGCACAAGTAGGATGATCTACTTGCTCTGCCATAATTTCTGAGTTAGCAAAATTGCTACTAGAATAAGTGAAAACAACAAGACTATCAGAAGTACTATTAGAAACATAATAAAAAATATCAACAGAATGGACACAATCAAAATGGTCACAATCAGACTCAAGTTCAATGTCCAATTCAGTATTAATCCCACGACTTAGCCTAACAACTCTTCTAGCAGTAAGAATTGTTCTTTCTATTTCAGGATCAAATGGCAACAAGTCTTCTGGATTAGTAGTACTCTTAGTACTCATGCAGCATGAACACAAGGCAGAATTTGTAGATACTCAGAATTACGAAAATGCCACCAGACAATCAGAATTACGAAAATGCCACTAGTAGTGGTAAAAAGTAGAAAAACACTAAGACAACACAAAAACAAAAACCTATGTTAGAAATTGACCAAAACAAGTCCAGAAACACTATCAAATGATTTTTAAAATTTATGGGACTTGACAAAAACTCTTAGACTATTGGGGAACCGAAAATGAACAAAAAAACATAAAAAATTGAAAAAGTGGTCTAAACGATGGAATTTGGCTAAAATCGAGGACCCACAAGGCCTATGTTGTGTTAGTCTTAAAATATGATTTTCCTTTAGCTCACCAAAAATTAGCCGAATTGGAGTAAGTCATACAATTCGAAAATACCTGTTACGTCCCAATGAGACCAAAAAAAAAAAGGTCTAATCTACTATTACTAATCAAACCGACGCAAATTCCGGGCAACGGCGCCATATTTTGAAAGAGATTTGCCGTGTCTCCCAAAGTAACCAAGTTCGAAAATGATTTTGCAGAAATAGGGAACCTGGGTCGTTTCCCCAACAAATTTGCGGCGGGTTTGATTGGCGCATGAAAAAAAACGAGCGAAAACCGGGGTTTTTTTTGGTTCAAACAGAATAAAAATGAAATAATAGAAATAGAACGAAGTAAACACAGATTAAACAGATAAACGGATAAATAGAAGATTAACCCAGGATTTCGAATTCCACCACTTTCCTTCTTTGGACTAAAATAGATTTGAAACGAACTCGTGATTGATTCTAGACGAACCGAAATCTCTTCATTCATCCAGAAAATCCCTCAACTAGATGATCGCCTAGCGTTTATCTGAACACGTGGCGTGTCACTGTCCGATCGTACATCAAGCACTTAAACCTATTTCGAACTCGATTCTAGACGAACTGAAATCTCTTCATTCATCCAGAAATGTATTTGTTTTGTAGTGGTTTTATAATTGCTACAAATACTATTATGGTTTGTTTTTTTTTTAAATAGAAGATTACATATTAAATGGTAAGCATAATTTTTTTCTCTTAATCTTCGTCGCCATCCCTGCAAAAAAAGTATGGAGAAAATGTTACTTGTGAGTTGAATATGTTTGAACACAAATTAAAATTTAGTTAAATGTTATTACTTCATAAAGAGTATATTAAAAAACGTACCGAACTATAGGTAAATTTTCATCACAGTCTGGAACGGCTCACTCTCGTGGCGACCGGCTTACTCTCGTGGCGACGTTATCAGCATCGCCCATGTCGTAAAGGTCCCGAGGCTTTAAGTGAACCACTATATTCCAATCCCTATGCCTCTCATTGGCGACATAATAAATCTGCCGTGCCTCCGAAGCAAGAATATATTGCTAATATCTTCAGACATATTTGTGTGAATAGTCTGGGAGAAATTCATTGATGTGATGCCTAAGTCGTCAGTAGTGAGTCCCTAAGACGTTGTCATATTTGCCCATAAACACTTGAACAGCGTCACGGTGAAACGACCTTGGTAATTTATGTTGACTACATCAAGCAGCTTTCCATAATATGGGACGTCACCAACTGCATTTTCCTGTCACTGCTTCGTATAACTCTTCGTCCCAAATGTGCCATAAACACTCGAGTTCTGGGGTAGTAATCCCTGATCTCGTGAAATGGTGCTAAACTTGAAACCATTGACATTGTATGATGTAAATCTTTGGGCGTGGTCAAGTGGGTCAAGGGCGAGAGCTCTGAATTTTGGTGAGTGTAGCTTGTGGTCATTCATTATTCTCCTCATAAACCAACCTGGGAATTCTCTATGCACCTTTCTATCAATTTCGAACGATGTTTGTGCACGGATCCTCAATTGACGCTTCACATTTCTCCTGAATTCACTGCACTTAAACATGTGATGACGATCATGAAATGTGGGTATAAAATGTAAGGAAATATATAGGATAACATAAATCTCTGTGCAATCCTTATTGAAGGTACAATTCAACGTTAGTGCAATTAATCAAGACATGTCTATGTGCTTGAAACTTCTCAAGTGCTATTAGTTTGAAGTTCTCACTGCCACCAACTGGTTTACTAACACAAGGGATTAACAACTCTGTTGTTGATGGCTCTAGCTCAGGACAATCATTTACACGAGGCGGTCGGTTGAATGACATCTCAATGTGATCAAAGTACCTTGAACAAAAGTACAAGACCTTATCCCCTATATAACCTTCTGCCATTGAACCTTCAGGCCACGCCTTATTCCTCACGTAAGATTTCAGTTTCCCAAGAAACCTATAAAGTAATGAAGGAAAAATGTCGATATATCAATGTTGACATGTGCGATTAAGAAGTAATGCTGAAGTAATTAATTTTAAATGAGTACCTCTCAATAGGATGCATCCATCGATAGTGAACTGGGCCAACAAGTTTTGTTCCATGCGCAAGACCAAATTAATTTAAACTATATTTAAACAAAATTTAAACTATAAACTACCTAATTTTTAAACTATATTTAAACAAAATTTTAACTATAAATTAACTAATTTTTAAACTATAATTATTTAAAAAACCTACTTGTCCCACTAGACTCCTCCTGTATTGGACAAAACCTACCTAGTCATTTAGGTCGACGCCGTCTGGGACGTTCTTGATTAGTTGTGTCAGAGGAGTCGTCCCATCGCTAATCCTCTGGGTGTAGAGACGACCCCTCCGGCTCTTCCAACCATCCCTATCTTCAACAGTCGTACTTCTTCGCGTTGCCTCGCACTTTAAACTTATCCCGTATCATAATTTAATTATTAATTAATTAATTATGTAATAAATAAATAAATCTATCATAAATTATAACTATTTACATGTAAAATATAAATAAACAACAACTTACCTACACAACTTCGTCAAACACTTTGTCTTTATTCCCCTTCGGAACATGCTTTTAATCCTTGAAGTCGAGGGGGGAACCACGCCCAATTCCCCGCCTAATTCTGTCAGGAATTAGTTGAACAAGTGACCACCGTTGCCGATCAGCCGGTCCGTGTCCGGGTTCCAAGGGACTACGACGCAAGGCCCCTTCATTAGATTGACCCTGACAACATCTAGCGTCCTCTTGCTAATATTCCCCGTGTATCTGCATAGTTATAAAAACATGTTTGTATTCCGTTTATATATAATTTGATTAATTTTAAAGAATTTAAATTTAAATTTTGCCAAGAAATAATTACTTTTACCTTCAACATCCTCCTCAAATCCGGTGGAACGCGAAGACAACAGTTGGGGGTTCCTTTGGTCCCGCTTGAGCACCTGGTCAACAACTTGCTTTGCCTCACCAATGGGTATGTTAATCTCAATCTAGACCTCCTTATTTTCATCGAGGTCATCTAAGGACAAAGTTGTGCCCTGTGCCCCTACGGTCTCTAGCGGTGGGATTGGCTCATCGACGAATAGCTGATCTAAGTCGATCCTCACCTGAGGTGGCGGAGGGATATTTTGATCCTCGCACCTCCTGCTATGGCCCCCTCTACTACTACTCCCTCTTAGAGGCACTCTACAGCGTGCAACCTCTTTGCCTTCCCTCTATTTCCTTTCAAAACCATCACTCCTAGATTCTAAGTAAAAGGCAAGAGAGAATGAACAGTTTGAAGGCGATGTTTTAAACCTTAGGTGGTTTGAAATGACAGGGGTTGCGGTTTAAAAACCACAACACTTTGTAGGGGTTATATATGAAAACCACTACAAATGTTAGTCAATTTGTAGCGGTTTATAGTAAAACGTTGCATGAACCACTACTAACTGCCTCGTTCATTATGACACTTTGTAGCGGTTATCTAACCGTTACTAAATTTTTGACCTTTGACATTCTGTAGCAGTTTTTGCGATAAAACCGCTACAAACAGACACACATCTAACAATTTTTAGTGGTTCTACAACCATTATTTACTTACTGAAAATAGTCCAATATGCCTGAGAAGATTCAGATTAAGTATAGCTACCAACCTCCCACGAAAAAACTCACTGACTTATTTTGTTCAAAGATATTTTCATGAGGGAAAGGCAGCTATATTGGAACCCAAAATCTTTGGTTGCATATTGGACTATCTTTAGAAGAGTAGAAGTCTTCACGTAAAAGAAATAATATAATCTTGATTATCACTAAAGGAACTACCTCGACTTTAAGGATGAGAGATGCAAATATCTGCAGCTTTTATCTTGGCTTCAAGGATGAGAGCTGCAGATACCTACATGTCTTCAACTATCAAGTCGTCGAGATAGTTCATTTAGTGATAATGCAGATCTAATTATTTTTAAATATTTATAACTTATGTACGGATTGAGTCAACCTATATGTAGCGTGAATATTATTACGGTTATCATAATAACTACTACAAATGGATAGGATTTATCGCGGTCAACGCGCCTTTTTTCTGACCGTGACAAATATGGCGTCATTTTGTGTTTTGTAGTGGTTATTTTTGTATAATCGCGACAAACATTACCGTGACAGCATTCATGCCGTTATGCGCCAAAGCCAGCGCCAACGTTATAATGGTTAGTTCCTTAAAACCTCTATAAATTAACCACCACAAACCTTCGCACCATTACTACCAAGCTGCCACCACTTTTGTAGCGGTTTGTTTTGTTGTAACCGCTAGAAAGTTCGTTGCAAACAAGCCCGCACTTTGGCGCCATCGTTGCCGCTACGAATTTGTTGCGGTTTGTCTTAAAATCGCTACAAATACCTGTATTTGTAGCGGTTATTTGTGATCGTTACAAATGATGAATTTTTTTTTTTGTAGTGTATGTCTATATCATTCCCTTCAAGCAGGTCAAATATTCAAAGGTTTAACAAAGTGGAGTTTGGTGTGTCCAAAATCTATATTAATATTGGTCAGTCATCATGCTAAGAAGAAGATATTTTTGGATATATCTATATAATTCAATAGCAAGGGATTTGGTGTCGGGTTACCCGACGTGTGATATTGCTTTTAGGTTAAAGCTTCAATGGATACATGTACTAATCCGGGTTTGACCAAATCAAATGAAATCGACTCAAGTCCTTTTTTAGATTTTTACATTTCTTTCTTTTGAAATGGGCCATTTGTGGCATCATCCCCATCCTTCTTTCACTATTCAACTTGCTAATTTACTAATAAGTAGACATTCAGAGATTTTTCTGTCTTTTCTTATGTTTTTATTATAAACAACATTATATTGTGCCTCGCTACGCTTTGCTTTCAAAGAGCTTGTTGTATATGCCTAGAAAATCAGAATATAAGCTGCATCCATTATAATCATATGTGAGGAGCGAGGGCAACAACGGAAAAAGCTTCCTCTTAATTTTCATTCTAATTCATTGTTACTGTTGATAAACTATATTCAATTTCATTATGTAAAAGAATGATAATTATTATGGTGGGTGACATGTTTAAAAATGATAAGCACCAATTCAAGTCTGTGAAATGTTTGTGAAACAAAGATTTAGATTGATTTGGAATACTGAGGCGAAACTATGTAAGCTTCTAGTTATTGATGAGATCATGATGAGAGATTTTTTACATAGTAATAACATTTGAAACAATCCATACAAGAGTGAAATCATTATTCCAAAAGATAGAGGAGCATGCTGTTGATAATAAAATAACCATAATTCAGGAAAAGCAATTTAGCATGCATCATCAACGCACAACAACAATAAACAGTATATCATACATGTCATGTTAACTGTGAATGGACTCTATAACTCGAAATAATGCAGGACTGGACAAGTCCTGAATTCCACAATGCTAGGAAAATAAACACAAAACCCTACAAGTCTCGAATTCTATAGTACTAGGAAAAGTAAACGTAGAACCTTGTGGGTTCTGAATTCCTAATCTCGAGAAAAAATAAACGTAGGGACTTATTTAGTCTCGACTTCCTCAGCACACAGGAAAAATATAAATGCAGAACTTTATAATTCCGAGTCCTCAGCACATAGGAAGACATATGCTATTGGCCAAATAACAGAAACATTGTATGTAAATAGCCCGTGTACAAGACACAACCCCACAATCATGGTAATTAAACATATATAACATACACAACCAGAGAGGATTAAAGTTACCACCTATCCATGTATTAGCTTTAATATTGTCCAAATGCTTTGTAATACATGCGCTCCCGAAAATACCTATAATAGTAACATTGAACTTTATTATTTTTTATGACATTTGGGGAAGTTAAAAGGGTTGTCTTTATATATGAAATTACTTAAAAACCCTTTTTGCAAAAGCATATTACTTCTGACCTTTAATTTATTTATTTCTAGATTAATCTCTTGACCGGTCAGAATTTTCCAAAACTTCAAAAATTCATATTTAGTTGCACACAACTCGAATAGTGTGGTTCCAACTCTCACGTGTTCCTAGGTAAGTCTATTTTTGCAAAAAAAAATGTCCCCAAAAGTCTGAACACGTCACATCCATCTCAATTTTTTTTAATTTTTCCTTCTCTGCCATGTACAAGTTTCCAGAAACTTACTTTATTTCAAAAATTGATATTTTATTACACATTCCTCCAAAAATTACTCATTATACATAAGCAAAAAGCTCTTGCGTCTTCCCGTCATTTTGAAAAATTTCAGAATTCTTGAACTTCGTTTTCATATTTTAAAATTGGTCGGTGTTCACTCTTCTTAACTATGTTTAATTAGTTTGTTATTGAGTTTCAAATGATCAAATGACTTTAGAATGAAGATTAAGGTTAAAGCAAAAGGTGATGTCAAAACATTTATTGCTGGTCTAGAAAACTTAGCATCCTTTTGGCAAATCATTCCCTGGACTTTGCAAAGTTTTAAATGTTTTCTTTCCTTCTATGGAAGCCTCATTTCCCAATGAATTTATTTCAAGGAAAGTCAACAAGATTAACTGTGCACTTAGATTAACACAAAGCTAAATAGAGAATGGACCAAGTTACGACCTAACAGCTACATTAATGATTCCAATGGTCATTTAATGCTTCCAACATATATAAGCTCGAAGCGTTCAAGTCTCTACAACAACCAGGATATAGAAAATGAAAAGCTATCAAGTGTCATATGCATTTAGTGTTTTCTACCTACTTGTAAAGTATCTTTTGATACATTGTACTTCAGTGTTTATTTTATTTGTTCTTTTACAGAGTTTATCATTGATTATCAATTATTGTAAGAATCTCAAAGTGTTGGGACTTTGAGGTTGGGTTTATCAATTTACAACTTGTAAAGGGGAGTGCATCCTAGTGAGAAGATAACTTTCGATTGAAGAGTGTGTAATTGGTTTGAGTGATAGTGAAAATTCCAGAGTGTCTAGGGACTGGACGTAGGTCAAGAGTTGTGACCAAACCAGTATAAATCTTGCTATGTTAAGCTTTTCTTCTCTCCTCTGTTTTACCCTGTTTTGGTGTCTGTGCTTGGGCATTTTTCAAAAGAATTTTTAGAATCCCCAATTCACCACCTCTTGGTGATTTCTTCCATTTACTTTTGGTATCAGAGCTAAGGTCTTCTCAAAAGAGCTCAACATCTCGATAAGGATCAACATGGATGGAATTCTACCTAATGGATCTTCAATCAACAGACCACCAGGTTTCAATGGTGAGCACTATTCCTTTTGGGAAGCTAAATTCAAAGTCTTTGTATTGGCCACTGAATATGGCCTATGGAGGGTGTTCGAGAGAGGAGACTATGCTCCAACTACTATTGAAGATAGTGTTAGAACACCAAAACTAGAAGAAGAGTACGATGAGAATGACAAAAAGCTAGTCACTCTCAACAGCAAAGCTATTCTCATGCTTCAAAGTCATTAAGTCAAAGCAAATATTTTCGTATATGCACTTTGACATTTGTGAAAGCTATGTGGGATGCTTTGGAGATTGCTCATGAAGGAACGACTGGAATCAAGGAGAATCTTATGACTGAGTATGATTTACTTTGTATGAAGTCTGGGGAATCCATTGGTGAGTTCCAACTTAAATTCACTCATCTGATCAACCAGCTAGTATCCTTGGGTAAAGTATATGATCAACCTGTTCAAATAAGAAAAATCTTGAACATTCTCAATAAGAAATGGGAAGCTAAAGTCACCGTAATTGAGGAAGCTCGTTGAGAATAATGGCATCATTGGTAGCTCTCTTTGGCAGCCTATCTGAGTATGAAGGGAAGATCAAGTTTAGAAAGAAACTTAATAAGATTGGCGGCAAGAACAAAGGAATTGCCCTCAAAACTGTCAAAGGGGTAAAGGAATCAGATAATGAAAAAGATGAAGAGCTAGGCATGATGGTTTGGAAATTCAGGAAATTCTACAAGAAGGATCGAGGATTTAGAAAGTTTCACAAGGGTAGCCCCAACATTGAGTTGAAAAAGTCTATCATTTGCTACGAATGTGAAAAGCCTGGCCACATCAAGTTAGAATGCCCACAACTGAAGAACAAAGAGAAAGAAAAGAAAAAATTCAATAAGTTCAAGAAGAAATCTTATGTCTCAGTTATATGGGGAGACAACTCATCCGATGAAGATGAAGCTAATGAAGAAGAAAGAGCCAACATCTATCTTGTAGCTCAAGAAAAGGAATCAGAAAATGAAGAGGTAAACAATTTTGAACCATCTTCCGATGAGTTACAATCTGAATATAACTTTCTTCATACTAAATTTTGAAAGATTACAAAAGAGCTTCTTGTCTCGGAAGAAAATAAAATCTTTGGAAGAACAAGTTCAAAATGCTTCTTCTCCCACTTATACTTGCGAAAACACTTCTAAAAAGGATTGTGAAAAGATTTCAGAAAATGTTTCTGACAATTGCTATGTTTTGGAGGAAAAAATGCATATCTTACGAAAACACTTGAGAAGTTCACTCAAGGTAGTGAAATGCTCAATGTCATTTTAAAACAACAAAGGTTTACAAATGACAAATTAGGAATTATCTATAAGCCTGATTTTGATAAAAAGAAAGGCAAAAAGAAATCTGTAGAAAACTCTTATTTCACTATTTTCGAAAAAACGGTTCATTCTTCTAACCCTTTTGCTAATTGCAATTATTGCAATCGTAAAGGTCATACTACTTCTTCCCCGTTTTCATAAAAAGGAAAGAAAGAGTAAACCTGTAGGAAATTATCAATGGGTGCCTAAAGGATCCTATAAGGTTCCTAAGACACAAACTAACCCAAAAGGACCCAAGAAAAGATTAGTACCTAAGACTTGATCCTTTGTGTTTTATAGGTTTGTCTAAGAGCTTCGAAATCCAACAAATGGTACTTGATCCTTTGTGCTTGCATTAAGAAAATCAAACTTTTTCAGCTGGATGTGAAATCTGCATTTTTAAATTGCTTTATCCAAGAGGAAGTTTATGTTGAACAACCTCTAGGATTTGAGGATAATCATCATCCAGATTATGTTTATCGCCTCAAGAAAGCTTTATATGGACTTAAGCAAGCTTCTAGAGCTTGGTATGAGCGGTTAAGCAAATTCTTTCTTGATCAAGGATTTGTTAAAGGCAAAGCGCATTACGCTCTTTTCATTAAATGCAACAATAAAAACGATTTGTTGATTGTTCAAAATTATGTTGATGATATTATATTTGGTGCTACTAATGATGTTTTGTGTGAAGAATTTTCTAAGACCATGCAGGGGACAATTTGATATGTCTATGATGGGAGAGCTAAATTATTTCCTTGGTCTGCAAATCAAGCAAAAGAAGAATGGTATCTTCGTATCTCAGACCAAATATCTTAGAGATCTCCTAAAGAAGTATGGCTTGGACCAATGCAATGGAGCTGATACTCCAATGAGTTCTACTGCCACGTTGGATGTTGATGAGAAGAGAAAAGATTTCAACATCACAAGATATAGAGGAATGATTGGATCATTGCTCTACCTTACTACAAGTCGGCCTAACATTTAGTTCAGTGTGGGGATGTGTGCAAGATTCCAATCTGCTCCTAAGGAATCTCATGCTGAACATGTAAAAAGAATCTTCAGATACCTTAGTGATACCAAAGAATTGAGATTATGGTTTCTCAAAGGCTAACCTGAATATCTTGTGGCGTATTTAGATTCGGATCATGCTAGTTACAAGACTGACCAGAAGAGTACAAGTGGACAATGTGAGTTCCTTGGTGGTTCACTTGTGTCTTGGTTTAGAAAGAAATAAACTATGATCTCATTATCTTCAACTGAAGCTGAATACATTGTTGTATCTAGTTGTTGTGCTCAAGTTTTATGGCTCAAGCAACAAGTTTGAGATTTAGGAGTCCACTTGAAAGAAGTCCCAATTCTATGTGACAACACTAGCACTATTAGCTTGGCGAAGAATCTTGTCCAACATACAAGAACCAAGTATATTGATGTTAGACATCACTTCATCAGAGATCACATTCAAAAGAAGGATTTCAAAGTGTTGTTCATCCCTACTCATCTCCAACTTGCTGATATCTTCAACAAGCCATTAGCTAAGGAGCAATTCATTCCCATAAGAAGAGAATTGGGAATGGTAAATCCCAATAAGTTGTAAGTAACCCTTACTTGATGTTAGTTATGTTTTTTATGAATATTAGATACTAACTTTAGCATCGCAGTGTCTAGTTATGATTTATGCGATATCGATAAATATGTTAAGATGCAGAAGTTTGATGTCAAAAGAGGCAAAATCAAGTTTATGAGACCAAACTCGAGTTTATTGAAGGCGAAAAGCAAACTCTAGTTTTGGGAGAAAAACAAAACTCGAGTCATTAAGTAGGAAACTCAAGTTTCCATTAGACAGAGAGCAGCGAACGTTCTAGCAACTTTAAAACTTGAGTTTGTGAGACCAAACTCGAGTTCACGAGTTATTTCAAGTGTTCACTGAAACATACTTGAAGTCCAGTCAAGATACTTTTTATGCAAACTCGAGTTTTCACTTACAAACTCGAGTTTGTCATGCAATATGTGTGTGTGTGTGTGTCTCAACCGTTGCTTTTCACTCTCTTCTATCCTCAAGTTTTGACCTAATTTTTTCTTTAACCTCTTATATTCTCAGACCAAAATCGACCTCCCTCACCTGAAATGGCCCCCAAACGTTCTACCAAGACCTCTCAAGGCACAGATTTAAACTATGAGGCTGATCATTCACCTTCTCCTCCTCCTCCGAAGTGACCTAGGAGAGAGAGAAATATCCACCAAGAAAGCTTCAATCTGTAGGATTGATAGCAAAATCCCCAGTGTTCCATCTGTAATTTGCATCCTCTGCTAGACCTAAGAAGGTGGTTCTTCAAGAGCCTTTTGAGATTCCAATAAGGAAACCTATTACAGAAGATGACTTGAGAAAAGGGAAAAGAAAAAAGTTCGAAGCTGCTTAGCCCTCAAAGAAGAAGAGAACTGTCTCTTCATCTGAGTTCAGAGGCACTAACAAGAGTCAAGGTCCCTCAAAGGCCCCTTCTTCTATTTCTCAACCTCCTAAGCAATCTGGCTCGAAGGTAACCTCTACTTTGTCTGAAATCTATCTTCATTCAAAGCCTCCTCAAGGCTTCTGGACTAGAGTAGCAATGTTAGAGAATGACAATGCCATTCGATTTAAAGAAACCTATCTCAAAAAGGATTTTTGCCCTGTTGTTTCTTTAAACCTTGTTAAGTTTAAGGAAGAGTGCTACTTGACCTCTCTCCTTAGCTTAAGCAGTTTGAGTGTTTCCTTTCTATCTCTACTTCATTCAGCCCACACATAGTCAAAATGTTTTATTTCAATATGGTTTGGGATAACCTTATGGATTCTGAGGGCAATCTTGTTGAGGAGAGGATTACTATTCAAGTTAGGGGAGTTAAAATTGTTTTATCTACCTCTTTTATTAACTCTGTTTTGGAAATTTCAAATCATCCTCCTGTTCCCACCTTGAACTATAGCAATAGGGAAATTTTTGAAATTCTAAGGCCAAATGAATCTATTCCTGAGGATTAATTGACCTCTCTATCTTTCCCTCCTATTGCTATGCCCCCTATCTATAGAGCTATATGGTATATATACTCTAGGAACCTTTTGCAAAAGGGTGACAATCTTACTCATTTCAAAAAAGAAGGATTACCCTCTCTTTGCTGCTATAATTGACAAAGTCCTTATCAATGTTGGCCACTAGATTTTCCAGGAAATGGCCAAATTCGAATTTGCCTCTAGAAAACCCTTAAATATTCCTTTCCCAACTCTAGTCTATCATTTTATTTCATCATAAGATCTGGTACATTGGCACTTATGAGGCAGTTAAGAGGCCTCCTAGTTTTAGGAGTCAACAATTGAATATAATAAGGATAAGCTTCGAAGAAGGATCTGGCCAGTCAAGGACCCCCTCCAGATCAAGAGCTTTTAATGCTAAAGCACAAGAAGCTCAGTCTGCACCCCTCCACCTCAGCCTTTTGTGCCTTCTGATCTAGATGCACGAATCAAGGCAATAGTGGACAAAGCCATATTTGAATTGACTGACAAGATTGAGGCTGAAGTTGGCAAATTGGTTTTTGAGGAGACAAAGGGTAACAGTGACATGGTGGATGGTCAAGATGAGTCGAAGGAGAAAGTAGAAAATCTCACCGGTCATTTTGAAGATCAGGTTGCCAGCATCTCCACTCTTATGGTGTCTAATGTGAGTCTAAGTGACAAAATGGACAAGATATTGAAGCTTTTGTCATCCGCTGGTCCTAGTCACGATGGTTTTGGTTTTGGTATTCCCTGTTCCACTCCTGCTGGCCCTAATTTCAACTTGCCTAAAACTGAATCTATCCCTTCTCCCTCACCTTCCTTCACCTTCCTTCACCTTCATCACACCTATCATTTCTACCTCTCCAGTTGATTTACCTCCAACCACTATCATCATACCTCCCTCTCACACCTCCATTGTCAAACTAGATTCCCCTCCATATACCCCATTGGTTGATCCTCTACCAGATGACTCTATCTTACCTCCACCCTTGTTTGGTGATGACAAATGGGGAGATGAGCAATGAAGATCAGTTCTTGAGTTTATTTTGGTTTTGAGCATATTACTTCTGTATTTGCTGTTTTTGATATACTTTTTGCTCTAATGTACGTTTTGCACTTGAATGAATGAATACTTTTGAGATCAATTACGTTGCTTCGTTGTTTAACTCGATATATGTATTTCTTATATGCAATGCAATGTGCTTCTAACAGCTCAAGTTTTGATTAGTTCACCTTTTTCATAAAATGCTCAAATCTACTAGAATTTCGATTTTTGGTTTACAAGTGTTGTCATCATTAAACAGGGGAGAACGCTAGTTCTCTATGTGTTTTGATGATAACTGAAAATTGTAAACTTAAAATGAAGTTTGTTTTTGTTAAGTTGAAAAACTTACTATCAAAGGCAAACTCGAGTTTGGAGTTTTCAAACTCGAGTTTAGACTTGAAAGAAAGTAGCTACAATTTTCTAAACTTTGCCAAACTCGAGTTTGGGTTGGAAAACTCAAGTTTATGTCATATAGAGAGTACTCTAAGTTTTTCAAGACAAAAGCAAACTCGAGTTAGTTATGACAAACTCGAGTTTGTGTTAGACGAGAGGAAACTTTCAATGATTTTTGAGCTTAACTAAACTCGAGTTCATTTTGTCAAACTCGAGTTAGTGCTTGGCCGATAACTTTTAAAGTTTTTTCATCTTTTAAGAAAACTCGAGTTTAGCATAGTAAACTCCGGTTGTGCTTGGCCGAGAGTTTTCAAAGCTTCTATTCTTTTAAGAAAACTCGAGTTTGTTTTAGTAAACTTTAGTTTGTGGCGAGCCAAGAGCTTCTCACTATTTTGAACTTGAGAAAACTCGAATTTGTATTTGAAAACTCTAGTTTGAGCTTTGTGCACCTAATGTTATTTTCATTTCAAAAAGTTCCAAACTCGAGTTGGTCACTTAATGACTCAAGTTTGCTCTTGTTTCAAACTATTCTCCAAATCTCAATCGCGATGTTTAATTGAGAAAGAACTAAACTCGAGTTTGTATTTTTAAACTCCAGTTTTTGTTTTGAGAAAATGTTACAAACTCTAGTTTAATGTGCTCTGTTTGAAAATCAGCTTTCTCAAATTTGTGAAATCTTCATATATGATCTAAATACTTCATATCATCACTCATACTATTCTTACACTCTTACAAAACATGTTTTTAACGTTCCAAAAATGATCCAATTTACATCCCTTTTATTAGGGACGTCTTTTGAGGGGACACAGTAAAAGGGAGCAATACAGTGTCCCCAAAAAATAACGGAGGTCAAAAATTCATACCTACGGCGTCCCAAAAATTATTTGGGATGCCAAAAATCACGGCTTTGACGCCATTTAGTGCAATTTTTGGCGTCCCAAATCATGATTTGGGACGGCAAAAATATACTTGCGGTGTTTCAAATCTTGGTTTGGGACGCCGTAAGTATGATTTTTGGCTTCCCAAATCATGATTTGGGACGCCATAGGTGGCTTTAAAAAAAAATTGCCTCTTACATCTCTCATATGGCTAATAAGGGTGATAAAGGTGAAGAAGAACAACGATGAAAGTGAAGATAGTTTTTCAAGGAAACTTAAACCAGAAACAAAACTAATTGAAATCGGAGCAATCAAAACCACAAGAAAGGATCTATAGATTCATTTCTCGATTTGACCAATTAACAAAGGATCTATTTCTCTATTAATCATGAACTACATAAGGCCTAGAGTTTATATCCCAGGTTTCGCCCGCCAACTAACTGATTTATTTTACCCCACTCTCCTATTTTAAAATCCAACCCACTAATTCTCTTAATCTTCTACTAGTTCTCTTATTCTTCTCTTTGTTTTGCCTAACTTTTGTAGGGGAAATGTCACTTATTTTATTAAAAAATGGTTAATTAGAGGAAATGAAGGGTTAGGACAAGCTCATGCAAATAGAATTGAGGAAAAAAAGATTGCTTTAAGTAGCACGGTGGAAGCAATTTTTTTGCTATAAGGATAGGTAGAAAATTAAGCCTTATCCTTGCAAGTAGAAACAGAATGATATTTTGTTTCCTCTTATTGTTTTCAGTAGAGATAATTGTCACTCAGTCATTAATTACCAATATTTGTAAATGGAGCAAATCACCAAGAAGGGGGTGAATTGGGGATTTTAATTTTTTTTTAAATACTTTGTAAATAGACTGGAAAACAAAGTAGAACAAAGGAGTAGAAGAAAGGCTTGACACAAGAGGATCTATACTAGTTTGGTCTAAATCCTTGACCTACATCCAGTCCCCAGACACTCTGGGATTTTCACTATCACTTAGAATCAATTACACACTCTATACTCGATGTTATCCTCTCACTAGGATACACTCCCCCTTATAAGTCGTACATCGATATTCCCAATCTCAAAGTCCCACAACTTGAGATTCTTACAATAAATGATAATCAATTACAAACTCTCTGAAAGAGCAAATAATAATGAACACTGAAGTGCAAGAGTATCAACAGATACTTTTCAAGTAGAAAACATTAAGAGTAGTTGAAACTTTGAATGCTTTTCATTTTCTCCAGATTGGTTGTTTAGAAGACTTGAATGCAACTACTTATATATGAAGAGAGCATTAAATGACCATTGGATTCATTAATGTGACTGTTGCCAACATTAATGAGTTGTTTAGGTTGAAGCTTGGTCGAGTCTCTCTCTTGATTAATGTTAATCCAGGAAAGTTTATGGTTGACTTCTCTTGAAATAAATCCGTTGGAATAACAGCTTCTTGATAGGGAAAGAAAATATTAATCCCTTTGCAATGTGTAGAGAATTATCGTCTAAAAGAATGCAAGTTTTATGGACTTTGCAACAAATGTGTTGACGTCAAATTTTGCTTTTTCATAAATCCTCATTTCAAGATGCTTTAAATCATCTGAAACTCACTAACAAACTGATTAAACAAAGTTGAGAATAATAATGAGTGATGATAAGAAGTATCTAGATCAACCATGAAGATTTCACAAATTTGAGCAATTTGATTTTCAAACTTAGCGAAAAGCAGACTGGAGTTTGCAACTATTCTTCAGGAACCAAACTTGAGTTAATAAACACAAACTCGAGTTTGCTTCTTACAGAGAACAATGTCACGATTTGATCTTTTAAGATCATTTTGAAAATAGAGGCAAACTCAAGTCAAGAAGTGACAAACTCGAGTTTGGGACTTTTGAAGTGAAAATGAGTTTAAGTCCACAAAGCTCAAAACTGGAGTTTCCAAAACTTTGGAGAACTGAGGTGCTCTCTGTATGATCTAAACTTGAGTTTACAAAACCAAACTCGGGTTTCCTTCAAATTGGAAACTTAGAGAGGTTCCCTGTAAAGCACAAACTAGAGTTTACTCTTCAAAACTGGAGTTTTCTCAAGTTCAATAATAGAGCAAATCTTTCTACTTGCCACAAACTCGAGTTCACAAAACCAAAATCGAGTTTCCTTTAAAGCTTGGGAAACTTGATAACTCTCTCATGCACAAACTAGAGTTTACAAAAGCAAACTGCAATTTGGCTAAGTTCACAAAATATTGAAAGTTCTCTGTCTTGTATAAATTTGAGTTTACAAATATAAACTCGAGTTTGCCTTAACTTGAAAAGCTTTGTGTGCTCTTTGTATTACACAAACTCGAGGTTGCTAAAGCAAACTGGAGTTTGGTTAAGTTCATAAAATTTGAGCTATTTTCTGTCAAGACCAAACTTGAGTTTGCCTTTGACAGTAAGATTTTCAACTTACCAAAGACAAACTTCAATTTGAGTTTACAATTGTCAGTTATCATTAAAACACAAGCTTTCTCCCCCTTTTTGAAGATGACAACACTTGTATTCTAAAAGTTCAAAGAGCTTGACAGATTTTGGCATTTTGAAATGAATTTGCAAAGCAGGATGAAATGCATATGACAAATATCAGAGATAAAGCATAATAGCAGAAGCAATTTCTTTTGGCATTTCATTTCATTTTGCTAGAATAGTACATTAGATAAGTACATCAGCAAAATATACTAGTTAAGAACAAATGCACAACAACAACTCAGAAACAGAAACTACACAATTGTAAAAACACAACGATAAGACTTGCAATTATACAACTACTACAAAACTCTTCACAACCCTTCATTGCTCTAGCTCTTCTCCCTCTTTGTCATCACCAAATAAGGGTGGAGCTGAGATAGAATCGTCAGGTGCAAGGTGTTGGAAATTATGCCCTAGGGGCGAGTCATTGTTCTCCATTTAGTTATCATTTCATTTGCATGTTTATAGTGATAACTGTATCCATGAATATATCTTATAGATCATCCTAAATGTCCTTGGTCGGTTATCTACGCGGGAGCGAAGATGAAATAAGATCAGTATGACTTTGATGAGGTATGGAGATAGGAATCAAAGTCATAGGCACTTGTAAGAGTATAAGGTGCTGGACCGACCCATTATGAAAAAGCTGCATGGATTTAGTCATAAGCTTATCTCATGTATAACCGCGTCACAACGTCCTTTGACCTGAGATCATCATGGATTCCTACATGATGAGTAGCTGATCTTTGACCTAGTCAAAAGTCACCTTTAACCGGGTGATGATAAAGGCTTGGATCAGGATCAGTGGTTTTCATGCAGAGGAATGTGAATGGTCAAGATGGAATTTGTCCCTCACATTTGTAGAGAGATAATACTGGACTCACTCAACGATGAGTGAGTCTGAGAAATGTATGGCCATACTACGAAGGAAAGGAGTTTCCATTATTAGACTACTCAAGAATCGAGGAAGTAATGGTTAAGAACAGGAAGTTGACAATATCCATGCCTCATCCTTGACCAAATTATCGCGTGACAAAAGGGACGTGACATGGTTGTACGATAGGTAGTATCGTATCAACAATCCCCACATGAATTGGGTAGTCGCAATGTCTTGCTAGAGGCCACTTACGACTTGTGGGTTGATACAGTATTGGCCTGCTACCAATCTCATGTGGGCATGCAAGGTCACACACAAGAATAGCCCAACACGAGCAATAGTGTCTAGATTCATTGAATCTTAGATATGTCTAAGATTTAATGGAATACCGTATTTAATCTAAGATGAATATATATATATATATATATACACATACATACATACATACATATTTTAAATTCGGAAATAATATTATTTTATAATAATTTTTTTTTGTATTTAATTTTTTGATAAATTAAAATAAATTAAATATCTAAAACAAATAGAGATATTGTGTCTCGATTTAATTTTTGAATAGAGATATAGTATCTCAGATTTAATTAAATAGAAAGATGTCATATATTAGATTTAATTAAATAGAAAGAGGTCAACGTCGATCTCGGGGTTTCAATTTTTTTAAGGAAACAATCTTTCGAAAGATTACACCTTTTCGAAAAGCTCCTGGACGTTAATTTTGAAACAACTTGTTCTTTAAATTATTTTTTTATGGAACAATCTTTCTAAAAGTATATGATGTTTTCAAAAGTTCGGATCGCCGTGACTACCTGTTGGTAGCGCGAAATTTAAATCATGATATTATTGATGTAATATTGAACTCAATGATTTAATGAATTAATATATGATGTGATTTACCTTTCAAATGTTATTTGGGTATGGTGAACAACATGGCTCTAGATTTTTACAAGTGTTGTAAATTTTAAATATGGCCTGAGCCATGCCTCTCTCTAAATATTCTTGATGTACATTCTCTTCTCATCCCACTCCCCTCGTATGTCAAACGAGGTTTCTCCTAATATATTTCTCTTTCTTATTTAGAGAAGTCCTCTCATTAGCTTGAGAGGATTTTAGGTTAAATGAGCCAAGTTGTATCACGTTTTTTTTAATTATGTTTTGATTTGATCACCGCATGATTAATTTAGAATTTTAATTATGATTTGATTAAATCACTCTTAATTAATTTAGAGTTTTAATTATGATTTGATTAGATCACTCATAATTAATTCAGAGTTTTAATTATGATTTGATCAAATCACTCATAATTAATTCGTAGTTTTAATTATGATTTGATTAGATCACTTATAATTAATTCGAGTTTTAATTATGATTCGATTAGATCACTCATAATTAATTCAGAGCTTTAATTACGATTTGATTAGATCACTCATAATTAATTTAGAGATTATATGAGATACAATTGTGATTGCATTCATATAAGTAGAATTAATTGGATTAATTAGATTATATCAAATAATACCCTCTAAATAAAATTTTAAGTCATAATGCCATCAATAAATGAATACTTGTCAAAACCTAGATTGCCCATTTGTATATTCCACCAAAGTGGATTCATTTGAGTTATCTTGGTGAGATAAGAGTGAGTAATGGTGATACTCAAGATTCATTATTGTCTTGACTTAATTGAGATTATAAAAACGGTTTTGGATCTCAAGGTATTTGATGGGATTAAACATGACAGGTCATATGATGATCGAATCCCATAAAGATCTAAGAGTTACATGTGATGTAATTCGCAAAGTGTTGCCTACCTAAATAACTTGATTTTAAGCGTCATGCCAAAGCGGACTTAAAATTAAGCCAAATATGGATCTTAGCCTACTAATTATAATGGGGGTTTTTAATTCAAAGGGAGGTTAGAAATTAAACTTTGCATATCTTTTAATTATAGAATTATGTAGACTAGCAATACTCCAACACCATCAATGCGATTAGTCCTTGAGAAGGATGAACTCGATGAGACAAACTTTCTTGACATGTTTGGGAACTTAAGCGTTGTTCCTAAGCACGAAAGAAAGGAGTATCTCATTGATCAACCCATTCCCGACAAGCCTACAGCTACTGATCCAAGAGCTCAGACTGTTGCTTACATGAAGCATAAGGATGACTCTGTGGATGCAGGATGCTTGATGCCTGCCACTATGGTTCCAGACTTCGATAGAGATCTAGAACTTGTGGAGGTCTTTGAGATGATTGATCATCTCATTAAAATGTTCCAGCAACAGGCAAAGCAAGAGGGGTATGAGACCACAATTGCCTTATTTTCTTGCAAGATGGCTAAAGGTGCATCAGTTTGTCCTCATGTTGAAAATGAAAGACTACATTGATCTCCTTGAAAGGCTTAGATACCCCATGTCCCAGGAGTTAGCTATAGATGTGATCTTAAACTCACTCCTAGGAAGTTATGATAACTTTGTCATGGATTACAACATGAACAACATGGAGGAATCAATTTCTGAACTGCATGGGATGCTCAAAACTGCTGAGCTAAGCCTTAAGAAGAGGCCCAGTACTATTTTTTCCGTTCAGAAAGGAAGGGTATGAAATGGAAAGCCAGGAAGGCAAAACCTCTGAAGGATGGGGTTTGCTTCTTCTGCAATGAAATTGTTCATTGGAAGAAGAATTGCAAACTCTACCTCAAAGATCTGAAAGAGAACAAGAAGGATAGCGGGGCTATCGCTTCAGGTATCTATGTCATAGATATTCATTTTTCTACTTCCTCAACATGGGTATTAGATACTACATGCGGATCACACATTTTTATGAATGTATAGGGTCTCAAGGACAGTAGAAAAATTGAATGGACATATCAATGACATAAACTACCAAAAGGGTCAAGTTAAATAATTTGAATCTAACCTACCTATGGCATTGTCGTCTAGGCCATATAAATGAGAAACACATTTCAAAAACCTCCATAAAGATAGATTTCTTAACTCATTTGATTTTGAATCATTTGATACATGTGAGTCTTCTTTATTGGAAAGGATGACAAAGGCACCTTTTTCTAGGTGTAGTGAAAGGGCTACTGATTTATTGGGCCTCATGCATACTGATGTCTGTGGACCAATGAATACATCTGCCAAATGAGGTCATTTGTACTTCATTACATTTATAGACGATTTTAGTAGATATGGGTATATCTATCTAATGAAACATAAGTCTGAGACTTTTGAAATGTCTGAAATGTTCCAAGATGAAGTGCAGAACCAACTTTGCAAACCAATTAAAGCACTTTGATCTGATTGGGGTGGTGAATATTTGAGCCAAAAATTCATTGACCATCTTAGGAGTTGTGGGTTGCTCTCACAACTTACTCCTCCAGGAACACCTCAATGGAATGGTGTTTCTAAACAGAGGAATCGAACTCTATTAAATATGGTTCGATCTATGATGAGTCAAATAGATCTTCCACCTTCTTTTGGGCCCATACCCTAGAAACAGTTGCGTTCACACTAAGTCGTGTTCCATCAAAGGCAGTTGAAAAGACACCATATGAGATATGGATTGGGAAGGAACCTAGTTTGTCATTTCTTAAAATTTGGGGATGTGAGGTTTATGTTAAATAACAAGCCTTTGATAAATTATCATCCAGATCCTCAAAATGCCTTTTTGTGGGGTATCCTAAGGAAACTAAAGGATACTATATCTACAATCCCACGGATCACAAAGTGTTTGTTATCCATGTACGATAATAAGGTATGGACCTTAGTCAATCCACCTGAAGGTGTAAAAACCATTGGGTGCAAGTGGGTTTTCAAAGAGAAAACTGACATGGATGGCTAAGTAAATGTCTTCAAGGCATGGCTGGTTTCAAAAGGGTTCACTTAGACTCATGGTGTTGACTATGATGAACCTTTTCCCAGTTGCAATGGCCAAATCAATCAGAATCCTTCTTGCCATTACATAAGTAAGATTCCATATGCCTCTGCCATTGGATCTATCATGTGTGCTATGTTATGTACTCAATTGGATGTGTCATTTGCCTTGAGTTTGATCAGAAGATATCAACAAGATCCCAGTGAGGGTCACTTGACTGCTGTCAAGAATATCCTGAAGTACTTGAGAAGCATTAAGGACTTATTCTTAATATATGGTTGCTTGGAGGATGAGCTATGTGTGACTGGTTACACAGATGTGAGTTTCCAAACTGACCAATATGATCCAAGATCACAATCAGGATATGTATTCCTATTGAATGGTGGTGCAGTAAGCTGGAAGAGCTCTAAGCAGAGTACTATAGCTGATTCTGCAACAGAAGCCAAGTATATAGCAGCATAGGATGTAGCTGAGGAGGTCATTTGGATTAGAAAGTTCATTAATCAACTTGGGGTGGTTCTTACCATCTCAAATCCAATAGACTTGTTCTGTGACAATAGTTGTCCTATTGCGCATACTAAGGAGCCTAGGTCACATCAAAGGACCAAGCACATACTCGGGTGATTTCATCTTATCAGAGAAATCAATGATATAGGTGATATAAAAGTATGCAAAGTACCAGGACAAGACAATGTAGCTGATCCTCTTACTAAACTGCTTGCATAAGCAAAACATGAGCGTCATGTTAGGGCAATGGGAATTAGAGTAATTAATGATTGCACCAAGTACAAGTAGGAGTTTATTCGAAATTATGCCCTAGGGGCAGGTCATTGTTATCCATTTAGTTATCATTTCATTTGCATGTTTATAGTGATAACTGTATCCCTGGATATATCTTATAGATCATCCTAAATGTCCCTGGTCAGCCATCTACGTGGGATCGAAGATGAAATAAAACCAGTATGACTTTGATGAGGTATGGAGATACGAATCAAAGTCATAGGCACTTGTAAGAGTACAAGGTTTTGGGCTGACCCACTATGAGAAAGCTGCATGGATTTGTTGGCTTGTGTGTTTTTTATGATTACAATTTCCAAGCTTTTGAATTAAAATAAACAAGGAACATTTGATATAATCTGATAAAAGCATTTTTAGAAGGTTACTCGAGCAAGGTATCAAGCTTGCTTGAGCAACATCGTGTGCAAGGTTAATCAGATGTGGTCTAAGAAAGCCTTGCTCGAGCAGACCATATGGTCTTGCTCGAGCAACATCGAGCAAAGCAGAACAAAGCTACAGCAAGGCCAAGCATACTCGAGCATAAGGTAAAAGCATGCTCGAGCACTTTGCTAGAGCAGGCCTAAAAGGTTGCTTGAGCAACATCGAGCAACCAGTGCTTTTCCCTTCTGTATAATCCTTGCTCGAGCAAGGAATAAAACGTTGCTCGAGCAGTATCCTCGAGCAAGCAAAAATGTTGCTCGAGCAAAGTCGAGCAAGGTGCACTTTCATAGTTTAAATAGAGCTTGCCCAAGCATGATTTAATTCATACTCGAGCACCATACTCGAGCAAGCAGGAAAGTATGCTCGAGCATCAGCGAGCTAAGGGGCTTCTACTTGATTCAATTGAAGCTTGCATGAGCATGATATAGATCATGCTGAAAGTGGAGCTATATACCCAAGAGGGGGTGAATTGGGTATTTTAAAAATTTCTCTAACTGCTCTGTTTTTAGACGGTGAAAGCAGTAGAAGGAAGAGTAGCCTGGACACAGAGATTTATACTCGGTTCAGTCCTAACAAACTTGACCTACATCCAGTCCCCAGACTCTCTGGGATTCTCACTATCACAAAGATTACACACTCTGTACTCAAGAGTGGTTCTCTCACTAGAACTCACTCCCCTTTACAAGTTGTAATCAATGAACTCCCAAATCACCAAGTCCCCTTGACTTGTGATTCTTAACAATAAATGATTTATAGATAAAAGCTCTCTCTAAGAGTGGATAATAATTAACACGAAGCTTATAATGTCAAAAGACAAAATACAAGTGAAAACAAAGGTAGTTGAAGAACTTGAATGCTTGTGCGTTTTCGGATGTAGTTGTTGTTGAGAAGAATTGAATGCTACTCTATTTATAGTCAGATAGCATTAAAAGACCGTTGCATTGATAATAAGACTGTTGAAGATGATCTGCAGAAGTTCTGAGCTGCTTAGGTCTTCTTCTCTTTCTAAAACTCACTTAATCCAGCTGGCTAAATGATCAGAGTTGACTCTCTACAAATTAATCCGTTGGAGAGGATGTTGCTTGTTGTAGAAATCATTCTTTAATGCTTTGCAACCGTGTGCAGATGTAATAACCAAAAGGATGCAAGTTTCTGGGTTGAGCATTTAATGTTCGGACATCACTTTTGCTTTTGCTTTAAACCTTCAGTAAACTTTCCTTAATGCATGCGAAACTCACTAAAAAGATGGTTAAACATATCTAGAACCAATAGAGATTAATCATGGAAAGCATTGAGATCAAACAAGAAGGTTTCACAAATTCGTCAGATTTGATTTTCAAACTTAGCGTTCAATACTCGAGTATGTGTATCAATACTCGAGTTTGTCACTGTGCACTTAAGTCAATACTTGAGTATTCAGTTTGATACTTGAGTATTCTTCTTCCAGAGAGGAATCATCGAGATTTGACTTTGGACCTTATCATTGAAATAAGGTCAATACTCGAGTATCCAAATCCATACTCGAAGTTTTGAACTTTTGATATGAAAATAAGTTTAGGTTCAAAACCTCAATACTTGAGTATTGTTTTCAATACTTGAGTGTTCAAATCATTGACAAAGAGAAAAGCTCTCTGTATGCCCAATACTTGAGTTTCCAACTCAATACTCGAGTATTCATTCATCTTGAAAAACTTTGTGAAGTCTTTCCCAAGTCAATACTTGAGTATTGAAATGAATACTTGAGTATTCAACATATGCACAAATCTCGTAATCTTTTATGTCAATTCAATACTCGGGGGTGCAAACCAATACTCGAGTGTTCAAGGTGTTTGAAAACTTTGATAAATTGATGTCAAGTCAATACTTGAGTTTTCAAATGAATACTTGAGTTTTCATAGGATGAAAAACTTCATGACTTCTGTTTGACCAATACTTGAGTATTCAATTGAATACTTGAGTATTGAGATCTTAAGTCAATGTTGAAATTGTCTCGGTGTGTTCCATACTCGAGTATCCATATCAATACTCGAGTTTGGCTCAGGGTGAAAAACTTGGAGTGCTCTCTGTAAGTCAATACTCGAGTATTGTGTCCAATACTTGAGATTGCTTTGTGTAATTGGTTTGAGCAACTCTTTGTCAAGTCAATACTCGAGTATTGAGACCAATACTCGAGTTTTGTCTTGACAATAAGTTTTTCAACTTTACCAAAGACAAAACCATATCTTGTGTTTACAAATGGCAATTATCATCAAAACCTGTAGAGAACTATCACATGCTCGAGCAACATGCTCGAGCAACCAGAAAAGTGTGCTCGAGCATCAGCGTTCCAAAGATGCTTTCAACTGATTCAAAAAGGCTTGCCCGAGCAAGCTTTGACAACATGCTCGAGCATCAGCGATTCTGATGCACTTTCACCTAATTCAAGGGAAGCTTGCCCGAGCATTATTAAAATCATGCTCAAACAACATGTTCGAGCAAAGGACTTTTCCTACTCGAGCATTAGCGACCAAAGAGCACTTCCCTCAGCATTTCAAAGGAGCTTGCTCGAGCAAGCATGGATTATTGCTCGAGTAATATCATCCTGTTTTTCAAATCACCGTCTACGAGATCTGTGAATCACTGAATGGATTAATATCTCTTCTGATTATTACTTATTGTGATTACCAAATGCTTTTAACCAATTTGTTTATAAGTTTCAGATTACTCAAACAGAGTTACCGGTGGATTTGAATAAAGCAATCTCGCTGTCAAAGACATTAAATGCTGCTACCTAAACCGTGATATTCTCGGAGACCGATATTCTGAACGAAGTAAAGCCAACTCTGATATTCTCCAACTTCGCATTAAATGCCAACTCACAATGGATAAACAAATGGAATGAAAGAGAATGTCGACTCTGAAAATTCCAGCTGTACCATTCAAATGAGCGAAACTCTTGACGAACGCTTCATCTATCTAACGGACACATTCGAGAGTCTAAACGGCTATTTCATGAACTTCACCAATGGCCATTGATGGCATCAACTATAAATAGCCGGAGCATTCAATTCTCCACCTACTGAAACGTTGTGCAATCAATTCGAGTTTATTTTCATTTGTTGTTTCATCTGTTTTATCAACTGCACTTCAGTGTTCATTTATTTATCGACTCGTGAGGAGTACTTAAACACTTATTTCATTATTCGGTTTGTATCTTAAGGTTGAGGAACCTTAATAGAGGGTGTATCAATTACAATTTGTAAGGGGGAGTGGAGTCAGAGAGTGAAAGGACCATCCTTCGTTTACAGAGTCTGTAATTGTTTCTGAAACTTAGTGGAATCCTGGAGTGTTTCTGGGGACTGGACGTAGGTCAGTGTATTTGACCGAACCAGTATAAATTGTCTTGTGTTCTGTTATCTTATTGGTCTCTATTTCATTTATACACAAGAAAAGATTTTAAATTTCAAAGATCACCTATTCACCCCCCTCTAGGTGATATTCCACCTTCAGGATTTAGTCATAAACTTATCTCATGTATAACTGCGTCACAACGTCCTTTGACCTAAGATCATCATGGATTCCTACATGATGAGTCGCTGATCTTTGACCTAGTCAAAAGTCACATTTAACTGGGTGATGATAAAGGCTTGGATCAAGATCAGTGGTTTTCATGCAAAGGAATGTGAATGGTCAAGATGGAATTTGTCCCTCACATTTGTAGAGATATCTTTGGGCCCCTCGATGAGTGAGTCTGTGAAATGTATGGCCATACTACGAAGGAAAGGAGTTTCCATTATTAGACTACTCAAGAATCGAGAATGTAATGGTTAAGAACAGGAAGTTGACATTATCCATGCCTTATCCTTGACCAAATTATCGTGTGACAAAAGCGACGTGACATGGCTGTATGATAGGTAGTATCGCATCAACGATCCCCACATGAATTGGGTAGTCGCAATGTCTTGCTAGAGGCCGCTTGCGACTTGTGAGCTGATACAGTATTGGCCCGCTGCCAATCTCATATGGGCCTGTAGAGTCGAACATAAGAATAGCCCAACATGAGTAATAGTGTCTAGATTCATTGAATCTTAGATATGTCTAAGATTTAATGAATACTGTATTTAATCTAGGATGAATATATATATATATATATTAAATTTGAAAATAATGTAATAACATTATTTAATGGAGATTATAATATTATTATATAATATTTGTTTTGTATTTAATTTATTTGATAAATTAAATATCTAAAACTAAGGCCGGCTAGGGTACCAAAACTAGATGCAAACCCGAACTCGCAGCTTCAAGATTTTATCGACCTTGTCACTTAAACAGATATTGTTCACCATCAAGGTAGATATCTTGGCATCTTGATCTTCCATATGACCGGTAAGGTTTTCTACCTTCTCCTTCAGTTCATCCTGGGCATCTACCATCTCATGGTTTCCCTTAGTAACCTTTTCCACCAACTTTCCAGTCTTAACCTCTATCTTCTCTGTCATCTCCAATATAGCAGCATCCACAATAGCCTTGAATCTAGCATCAAAGTCAGAGGGCATTGAGGACTGAGCAGGAGGAAGAGGAGCAGATTGTACCTCTTGGGCTCTAGAATGCGATGCTTTGGATCTAGATGGGGACCTTGATTGCTCAGACCCTTCTTCAAAGTTGATCATCATGAGATTCAACTGCTACTTCCCCAAAAACTGGAGGTGCCTTCAATGTTTCAGCAGTACCAACATACCATATCTTGGAATGAAAGAGAATTACTGAAATTGTTAGACCTAGTTGTCACCCAAGAGGAGAGTAAATTGGGTGTCTGATAAAAACTTATTAGCTTTGAAAATCTTTTTGCAACTTACTGAAAGTAGTTTGTTTGACAGTAATGATTTGTAAAGCAACAAACAATCATTCAAATATGTATGTTGGGAATAAAGAGATAAGGGAAGAGAATATGCAAACAGAGATTTATACTAGTTCGGCCAATCCTTGACCTACATCCAGTCCCCAAGCTTCATTTGTGATTTTCAATCCACTATCTTCTTTCTACTTGATTACAGGCTCTGTACTTAAAGTAATCCTCTCACTTGGATTCACTCCCCCTTACAAGCTGTAATCAATACATCCACTTGACTATATACTCTGTACTTGAAGTAATCCTCTCACTATGATTCACTCCCCCTTACAAGCTGTCATCAATACAATAGGTTTCCCATTCAAGATCACCCAATCTTGAGTATCACTCAAATAAAATGAGAAGGTGATTATAATGAATCTTCTCTCTCTCAGAAGTGAATGAATAAACACTGAAGTACATAATTGATCATCTCACTCTCTACTGTAAACTATATGAACATTGAGAAGCACAGTGTATGAGTTATTGAACTATTGACAGTGAAGTAGTAAAACGATCTCATTGGGTTCGTCGAGTCATTCATCAACCGTCACTTCTTTCGGTTTGAAGACTTTGCTATTTATAGGCAATGAAGATCATTTTATTGTTGTGAGCATTCGTCTCTTGAGTAATTCTTCCCATTGGATGAAATAAATATAGCCTTTGAAGCTTCTGTTGGGATCCGTACACGCAGCGGATTTAAAAAAAACTTTACGAATCTCGTCCGAGGATCGCTCAATAGCGTTTAAATTAAGGCTAAGGAACCGAATATTACCTATAGTGAATTTGTCCATGTCTCATTCTCTTTGAACTAGTGGGCTACCTTCTCGATCAACAAATCGACTCTACGAATCGGCTTCCTCCACCGGTATCCACATGAATAATCCCGAACCCGATTGCGGCAAATGCTAGCGCTTTTGAATTGTACGTCTCTCTCAATTTCACTCTAGGGTTTCTCATGGCTTTTTGTAATACGCTCGATAAAACTCTCGTAGGTTTTTCTAAACCCGTAGGCGTATTATATAAAATTTAATCCGCATTAATTTTGAATTTCAAATTTCAAATATGGATTAAAAATATATTAATTAAATCTATCTCGTTAGATCTAATGTAACGTATTTATTTAATCGATTAAAAACCAGATCCGAAATTTGAATTTCGAATTTGAATTAAAAAAACATATTAATTAAATCTATCGATAGATCTAATCTAATTTATTTATTTAATTCAAATTAAAATCCTTCTAATTTAATTTATCTCCATAAATTAAATCTGGGAAATAATATCTATCTATTTAATTAAATATGAGATACTATATCTCAATTTAAATTAAACAGATATATGATATCCTTTTATTCGAAAATTAAATGAGATACAATATCTCTATTTGTTTTAAATATTTAATTTATCAAATAAATTAAATACAAAACAAATATTATATATAATAATGTTCTAATCTCCATTAATAATAATATATATTAATTTCAATTTTAATATATATATATACATATATATATATATATATACACATATATACATACATATATACATATATATATACATATATACATACATATATACATATATACATATATACATACATATATACATATATACATACATATATACATACATATATACATACAAATATATATATATATATATATATATTTATCCTTGATTAAATTCAAGGTATTCATTAATCTTAGATTAATATGAGATTCAATGAATCTGACACTTTTGCTCGTGTTGGGTTATTCTTGTGTGCGACCCTACAGGCCCATATGAGATTGACAGCCAAGGGCCAACACCGTATCGCCCACAAGTCGCAGCGGCCTCTAGCAAGACATTGCGACTACCCAATTCACATGGGGATCGATGACACGATACAACCTATCGTACAACCATGTCACGTCCCTTTTGTCACGCGATAATTTGGTCAAGGATGAGGCATGGATAATGTCAACTTCCTTTTCTTGACCATTACTTTCTCGATTTTTGAGTAGTCTAATAAGTGAAATGGAAACTCCTTTCCATCACAAAGATGGCCATACATTTCTTAGACTCACTCATCGAGGGGCCCAAAGATTATCTCTCTACAAATGTGAGGGACAAATTCCATCTTGACCATTGAAAACCATGTGAATTGGGTAGTCGCAATGTCTTGCTAGAGGCCGATGAAAACCACTGATCCCGATCCCGCCTTTATCATCACCCGGTCAAAGGTGACTTTTGACTAGGTCAAAGGTCGTGACTCATCATGTAGGAATCCATGATGATCTCGGGTCATAGGGCGTCGTGACGCTGTTATACATGAGATAAGCATGACTAAACCCATGCAGCTTTCTCATAGTGGTCGGTCCAAGACCTTGTACTCTTACAAGTGCCCATGACTTTGATTCGTATCTGCATACCTCATCAAAGTCACATTGGTCTTATCTTATCTTCGCTCTCGCGTAGATGACCGACCAGGGACATTTAGAATAATCTATAAGATATATCCGGGGATACAGTTATCAATATAAACATGCGAATGAAATGATAACTTAATGGAGAACAATGACTTGCCCCTAGGGATAATTTCCAACAGCTTCTAACATCATCAAACTGCTTTTTGTAAACTGTTGTTAATCCTTCATATAATCATCTGAAACTCATTAACAAACTAATTAAACATAGTTAGGAATAGTAATGAGTGATGATAAGAAGTAATGAAATCACAATCAATGATTTTGAGATTTCGGACACTGTGATTTTTGATCAGAGAAATATCGGCTAAAGTTAAACTAGTCTAGCTTGAGTTAAAAACTATTCTCAAAACGTCTAACTCTCGGACTTGCCTTGACTTGAGGTTGTTACTCCCTAGCTCGAGTCAAAATGCCCTTCTTGAAAGTCCTATGCTCTCTGACTTGACTAGGCTCAACGTTGGACTTGCCTTGGCTCGAGTTACAAGTTCATCTAGCTCCCTTCAGTTTGCTAGTTTTAGCATTGATCCTCAATCCAATCTTTGATCATCCGAAACTTGCTCATAAATATGATTTGTAGCATTGAAAAGTATAGCAAGTAGTAATCAATTGCTAACAATCATTTCTGAATTCTTGGAGACGTTGAGGAACTGAACTCTGCTACTGTGTGCTTCATTGACTTGAGTCATTTATACTCTAATCGAATCAATTTTCAATTGATCACTTAGCCTCTAAAAGTTCTTCAACTCAAGGAAGAAAACAAATGGAGTCTAAGTCCAGACTCGAGGTATAATCTTGGCTCGAGTCAGATGAGATAAAACATTTTGAATCATTTTTGAAAGCAATCTTCCTGGCTCGAGGTGATAAGTGTAGACTCGAGGTAAGAGCTCATCAAAACTTGGTTTCTTCCAAATTATGTGAAACACTTGTTAAGTCTAGATTCATATGGAATTGGTTTCAATTCATTTGGTTGTGTATAATGAGCTACATCCAAAAAACCGAGCCTATGCTGAAATGGTTCCAGAATTTCTAGTGTTAACTTTCGAAGGCCATATCTACCTTATATGAACTCCGTTTTGGATTTGTAGTTTGTGAGATACACCCAAAACATTGAAGTTTGGTCAGCCGTGTGGCATGAATTTCAGTTCCAACTTCTACAATTCATAGCTCCTTGATATGAACTCCTTTGGGCTTGAATTTTATATCCCAATGATGCATTGGAGTCTAGTTTCACCTCAATCAGATCTCTGGTTTGGGAGATATCATCGAATTACTAGACCTCGCTTAAGCTGAACATTAAACAAAGGTGAACAAAGTGCTGAAAATCACTATTGGCTTGAGTCAAAAAAATGGCTGACTCTTCTGGCTCGGATCAAACCCTATCAGATGCGCAAAACACGAAGAAAAATGTTCTAACTCGAGTTTAGACCCCGAAGCTTGATTTTGCTTATCTTAACTCCGATTTGAGCCATTCCAACTTCCATTTGATCGTGGAGATTTCTAGAATCAATCTAAGAACTTATATAATGATTTTCTCATTCCATTCAGAGAGTTTTCTTTCTTTCTTCTTCTCTTGATCATTCTTCATAACTTAACTCTTTCTTTCTTCTCTTCTCTTGATAATTCTTTATTATTTGACTTCACATCTTCTTTGATTCTACATTAAATAATATAAGAATTAGTCAATGTATATTATATAATCTTTTTGCTCTTATTAATGACATCTATATAAGATATCATCAAAACTAATCATATCTAACAGAAAAAAGAGAAGGAAATGGAATGTACGAAGGCTTTCTAGATGAGAATCGAAACTTAGCAATTTCTTGGAAAATCCAGTGGACAATATTGATAGGGACCTTGTTAACAATGGCAGCAAAGAGAGGGTAATCCTTTTTTGCGAAATGTGTAAAATTGCCACCCTTTTGAATGAGATTCCTTGAGTAGATATACCAGATCGCTCTATGAATTGGGGGCATGGAAACAGAAAGGAAGGATAGAGAAGCCAACTGATCCTCAGGGATAGGTTCATTTGGCCTTAGAATCTCAAAAATCTCTCTGTTACTATAGTAAATGGATGGAACAGGAGGAGGATTATCAATTTTCAAGATAGAATTGATCACAGAATCAAACATTATGATCTTCACTCCTTTAACTTGGGTAGAAATTCTCTCTCTTCTACA
>JAFJYI010000537.1:0-76966 GCA_019022655.1 Acacia acuminata | reverse complement strand
GGAGAGTCCAATCCCTAAGTGAGTCATGATCCTATCAAGCTTGTCATTGGAACTGCAAATCGAGACCCATTGTGAGAGGAGACTTTGGCATCCAAGTCATGTATCGATCGATAGCTCGAGTGCACACGCTTAAGTTCTTGTTTAAACTCGATGGGCGGTCGGACGGACTTGAGATTTGAGATTTCAGTTGATCTTGAAAAGCAATGATCTCATCATTCCCTCTCCGGTGATCTCATTCAGAATCCTACCCATTTCAAACTCCATTCGAATTTGCATAGCGGCCCACTTTGCTCTATCCACAATTCCTTTGATCGGGATTCGAAATCGAGGGAACGAAGGTTGGACATGATCGATTGAGCCTCTTGAGTTTGGGGGTAGGTTCCTTGTGTGTGGGATCCGGTGGGAACATGTGATTGACCAGACCCTTCACCCTCAATAGATATTTTCATGTAGTTAAGCGATTCTTTCCAAAAATGGGTGGCTTTCTCATGGTATCTCGGAGGACCCACATGCCATACCTTGTGGTAGAACAATATGACGAGAGATCGAGATGGATAGGGAATATGAGAAGGTCGACGAGAGGAAAATCTGAACTTAACCATTTCTTGAAAAATCCGGTGCCCAATATTGAATGAAGTTTGCCTCACAAAAGCAGCAAACACGGGAAGTCCTTTTGAGTAAAATGGGTGTAATTTCCACCTTTTTGAATGAAATTTCGGAGTAAATGTACCACGACTTCATGTTGGTGGTGGGCATATCGGATGGTTTGAAGGGCAAAGATGAGCAGATTGTCGGAAGAGGTTTATGGGGACAAAGAGTGGTGAAGATGTCACGATTGCTCAATCTTATCTCGGGGACATTGGGTGGATGAGTGATTTTCGGGATCTTGTTGATGATGTTTGCGAGATAAGGTGAACCGAACACCTTTAATCGATGTTGTTACTCTGCTCTACCGGGTTGCCCATAGAATCCTCAATGTTATCCCATACCATATTGAAGTAAAAGATTTTAACCAAATTTGTGGAGTAGGAGCGGACACGAGAAATAAAGGATTCATAATCTTTGAGCCGGGGTGAGAGGTCTAAATTGTGGTCATCCTTCGTTTAGCTAAATCCACAAAGACAAAGGGACAAAAGGATTTGTTAAGAAAGAATTCCTTAAACCTGTCGGCCCTTCTTGATTCATCCGGGTAGGAGCGGTTGAGAAGCCTGGAGGCGGAATCGTGATTGTAGATTTCTGTTATGGCGTCTTCCATAACCTCGGGGAGTTCGGGGGCACCGGGGGCTTGGTCGAGCACCGAGGACCCTTGTCCTCTCGTGCAGGAACAAAACGTCTTGGATCGTTTAGCCTTAGGAGGTTTGGGAAATTCTGGAGGGTCTCGTCGTTGATTTCCCTTTCCTTTTGGGGAAGATTCGAGTCATGTCTTCTCTTGGTTCGACCCTCGACCTTTCGTCAATAGAAACACCCTTTGTGGTGGGTGACTTTGCCGGAGAAATGTCGTCCTGGAATCCCTCTAATTTTCTTGTCGACTCCAAATTTAAGACGAGTGGACCGGGTTTTTACTCTCACTCGGTCGTTCGAAGGAGAGGAAGTAAGATTAGGGCCTTCTTTAGGGGTTGGAGGAAGGAGGCGACGCCATTTAGGGTTTTGATGGGAGTTGGTCGAAGGGATTGAAGGAATTGAGGGAGATGAAGAGAATGAGTCGAGAGAGAGAATAGTGAAACCTAGGGTGAAACTTGAGTTTTGAAGCAAGTAATGAGGAATAAGTGAAAATCAAGTATATATGTACCCGACTAAAACTCGAGTTTTACAATCAAAACTCGAGTTTTGAAGAATAACTTACACGGACTTCAAAAGTGTAATGTGAACTTTTGAAATTCTTCGATCAAAACTTGAGTTTTACCTTCCAAACTCGAGTTTTCATTCCTCAAAACTTTAAGTTGCTCTCTGTCTGATGGAAACTCGAGTTTCCAATTTACAAACTCGAGTTTTGAGCTCCTTCAGAAATCAAGCTTCTTTCTCTCTCCCCGATACTTCACCAAAACTCGAGTTTTGGATCAAAACTCGAGTTTTCTCCGCCTATCAAAGAAAACTCGATTTTGTAAAATGTCCTGCAAAAGACATTACTAGACACTCCGATGCTTAAGTTAGTAACATTCAATCATCAAAACTTAAACTAACATTGGGTGAAAGATAACTTACAGCTCATTGGGATTTACCATTCCCAATTCTCTTCTTATGAAATTGAATGGTTCCTTAGCTAATGGCTTTGTGAAGATATCGGCAAGTTGAAGATGTGTTGGGATGAACATGACTTTGACATCTCTTTTCCGAACGTGATCCCTTATAAAATGATGCCTCACATCAATATGCTTGGTCCTTGTGTGTTGAACTGGATTCTTGGCCAAGCTTATTGTGCTTGTGTTGTCACACAAAATTGGAATTTCCTTCAAGTGTACACCCAAATCAGTAAGTTGTTGCTTCAACCACAGCACTTGAGCACAGCAACTAGAGGCGGCCACATATTCAGCTTCGGTAGAGGACACGGCCACAGATGTTTGCTTCTTGCTGAACCAAGAGACAAGTGAGTTACCAAAGAATTCGCATTGGCCACTTGTGCTTTTTCTATCTGTCTTGTAGCCGGCATGATCCGAATCGAGTATGCCACCAAGTGTTCCGGTTGACCTTTGGGAAACCACAGTCCAAGAGTCTTTGTGTCCGAGAGATATCTGAATATCCTCTTTACTTGTTCACATGGGACTCTTTTTGGAGCGGATTGGAACCTTGCACACATCCCAACACCGAATTGGATGTCCGGCGACTCGTAAGATAGAGAAGTGATCCAATCATTCCTCTATACTTTGTGATGTTGAAATCTTTGCCCTCCTCATCAGCATCTAGTGAAGCGGTTGAGCTCATAGGAGTGTTAGCACCATTGCCGGTCCATCCCAAATTTCTTCACAAATCATTCGAGATATTTGGTTTGGGAAATAAATATCCCATCTTTTCTTTGCTTGATTTGCAGTCCAAGAAAGTAGTTGAGCTCTCCCATCATGGACATCTCAAATTCTCCCCGCATAGTCTTTGAAAACTCTTCACACAAAGCATCATTAGAAGCACCAAATATAATATCATCCACATATATTTGAACCATTAAAATTTCATTTAGCTTATTACTCTTTATGAAAAGAGTTGTGTCCTTTTCCTCTAACAAAGCCTTGATCTAGAAGGAATTTGCTTAATCGCTCATACCAAGCTCTAGGAGCTTGTTTCGTGCCATATAGAGCCTTCTTGAGACGATACACATGATCTCGACAATGTTCATTTTCAAAACCAGGAGGTTGTTCTACATAAACTTCCTCTTGTATAAAACCATTCGAAAAGCACTTTTCACATCCATTTGATATAGTTTAAAACCTTTTACACATGCAAAGGCTAGAAGTACTCTTATGGCTTCCAATCTTGCCACTGGAGCATAAGTTTCTTCATAATCAATTCCTTCTTCTTGATTATAGCCTTTGGCAACCAATCTTGCCTTGTTGCGGACAATGATTGCAGACTCATCACGTTTGTTCTTGAATACCCATTTGGTGCCAATGACCGGATGATCTTTGGGCCTAGGTACCAAATCCCAAACATGATTTCTATCAAATTGATGTAACTCCTCTTGCATTGCTATCACCCAATCATTATCCGAAAGGGCTTCATCAATCTTAGAGGGTTCTATATGAGATATAAATGCAGAAAAGGTTACTTCATTCAAAGTACTATTTCTGGTTCTTACTCCCGATTAATATCACCTATAACTTGGTCTAAAGGATGATTTCTAATAAATTTCCAAGCTCTAGGTTGAGTCGATCGGGATTTTCAATATTAGTTTTGGGGATCACCTCAAAAACATTTTCAGGATTTTCAATAGAAGTGGGAGTAGTTTTCGAAAAGAATTGATTCTTGAAAACATTTTCTTCTTCATTGTCCAAGGCTTTATCGATTTGGATTCACGAAAAACAACATGTATTGACTCTTCAACAATACGTGTGCGAGTATTAAAGACTCTATAGGCTCTACTCCTATTTGAATAACCAATGAAGATACCTATATCGCCTTTGGAATCGAATTTACCAAGATTCTCTTTACCATTGTTGTGCACATAGCACTTGCATCCAAAGACATGTAGGTGGCTGAGATTTGGCTTCCTTTCCTTGTAGAGTTCATATGGGGTCTTGTTCAGCTTTCTTCCTCAAATAGGCTCGGTTGGAGATGTAGCAAGCCGTACTCATCGCATCAGCCCAAAACACTTGAGAAGTGTTGTTCTCATTTAACATTGCCCTTGCCATCTCAAATGTGAGGACTCTATTCTTCCTCTCAACCACACCGTTTTGTTGAGGAGTCCTTGGAGCGAGAAGTTGTGATCAATCCCCACATTGTCACGAACTCGGCGAAGGCGTTGTTTTCAAATTCGCCACCATGATCGGTTCTTATACCTGAAATTGCAAAGCCTTTCTCGTTCGGACCTTTTTGGCAAAGGTAACAAACGATCAAATGTTTCATCTTTAGATGATAAAAATATTGTCCAAGCAAATCTAGAGTAATCATCAACTATGACCAAGGTGTAAAGATTTCCACCAAGACTTTTTACTCTAGTGGTCCAACTAGATCCATATGAAGTAATTGAAGAGGTCTACTAGTTGAAATCTCATTTTTTTCTTTAAAAGAAGATTTGGTTTGTTTTCCTTTTTGACAAGCATCACATACTATGTCATTTTTGAAATTCAATTTAGGAATACCAATGACCAAATCCTTTTTCAAAGAACTTGTCAAGTTGAAACATATTAACATGAGCTAATCGCTTATGCCATAGCCAACTCTCATTCAAGTTACTAACAAAACAATTTTCAGAACTGAAGCATTGCTAGAGAGGTTAAGAGTATAACAATTTCCATCTCTAGGTGCTCTAAATAAGGCTTTAGTTTTCAAATCATCAATGGGGACTAAATCCTTTCTAACAATCAAACATTCATTTGAATCAAAGATAACTAAGTTACCCTTGTCGGTGCTTTGGCTTACACTTAGGAGGTTGTGACACAATCCTTCTACTAGGTAGACATCTTTGATGAGAGGACCTTCATTGTTTCCTATCTCACCAATTCCAAAGCAATTTTACCCGATTGGTCTCCTCCAAATGTGACTCTACCACCATCCTTTGATTTGATTGAGAGAAATTTGATTCATCTCCAGTCATGTGTCTTGAGCACCCACTATCAATGTACCACTTGTTGGGTCTTGATGCTCTAAGACAAACCTCTTCAAGTTTAGCACGTTGCTCTTCTTCTTCAAAACTAGGCATATATTGGCTTTCTCTTCCTCATCCTCATCATCTTCATCGATGAGCTATCACCCCCGATCTTTGGAGACATAAGCTTTCTTCTTGTATTTGCTGAACTTCTTCTTTTCTTTATCTTTGTCGTTCGACCGAGGGCATTCGTACTTGATGTGGCCGGCTTTTGACATTCGTAGCGAGATGATTGGCTTCTTTGCCTCATAACTGGAGCTACCCTTTGTGAAACTTCTTAAAGCCTTGGTCCTTCTTGTAGAACTTCTTGAATCTTCGGACCATCATGCCAATTTCTTCATCTTCGTCTTCATTCTCATTTTCCTCATCCGAGTCTCTAACTTCTCTTGCAACCTTGAGGGCAATTCCTTTGTTCTTGCCATGAACTTCATCAAGTCCCTTCTTGAACTTGAGTTTAGCCTCATATTCGGAGACTTCCGAATAGAGCAGCTACTGACGTCATTGACTCTCCTCGAGCCTCTTCAATAGCTGTGACCTTTGCTTCCCATTCCTTGTTAAGGATATTCAAGATCTTCCTTACTTGGACCGGTTGGTCATATTCTTTTCCCAAGGCAGCAAGTTGATTGATGAGATGGGTGAACCTTAGCCGAACTCACCAATGGATTCACCATGCTTCATTCGTAGAAGGTCATATTCGGTCATGAGAGTATTGACTCGTTTTGCTTTACTCCATTGTTCTTTCCTTCATGAGCTATCTCCAGAGCATCCCACATTTGTTTTGCGAGAAGATAGATTGCAAATACGAAAGTACTCTTGTTGACTAAGAGCACTTTGAAGAAGTAGGACAGCCTTGCTTTGTTGAGTGTGACACTTCTTCTCGTCATTCTCATCATATTCTTCTTCAAGCTTAGGAACTCTAACTCCATCTTCAACGGTTGATGGCTCATAATTTCCTCTTTCAAATACTCTCCATGACCATACTCGTAGCATTCACAAAGACTTTGAATTTTGCTTTCCGAAAGGAGTAATGCTCTCCATTGAAACCGGGTGGCTGCTGTTGATAGAAGCTCCATCGGTAAGATACCTTCCATAATGATCCTTCTCGAGTTGTTAAGCTCTTAAGAGAAGACCTTACTCTGATACCAAATGTAAATGGAGCTATATACCCAAGAGGGGGGGTGAATTGGGTATTTTAAAAATCTTTTAGAAATATGCTCTGTTTTGAAGAAATGAAACCAGAGATAGACAGAGGAGGAAGGGAAGGAAAGCTTGCACAATAGAAATTATCCTGGTTCAGTCTTATCTTTGACCTACATCCAATCCCCAAGCCACACTTGGGATTTTCAATCCACTATACTCACAAACCGATTACACACTCGTACTCAAGAGTAGTTCTCTCTAGAACTCACTCCCCCTTACAAGTTGTAATCAATACACCCAACCACCAAGTCCCCTGACTTGTGGTTATCTCAATCAATAAATGATTTACAGATAGAAACTCTCTCTAAGAGTAGATGATAATAAACACTGAAGCTTATAATGTCAAAAGACAGAATACAAGTGAAAACTGAAAGGTAGTTGAGAAAATTGAATGCTTGTGCGTTTTCAGTTGTTGTGTTAGTTGGGAGGACTTGAATGCGAGTCCTATTTATACTCGAGAGATCATTAGATGACCGTTGCAACTTCAATAGATCCGTTGGAGAAACTCGCCAAGGTTAGGAAGTGAGTTTAGGCATCTTCTCTCTAATCTCGGCTTAATCCAAATGGGCAAGAAGACTGTGTTGATCTTCTGCAAATATATCCGTTGGAAACACGTTGCTTGATGTAGTAAACATTCTTTAATGCTTTGCAATCGTGTGCGCAGATCAAATACCCAAAGTAATGCAACTCTCTGTCCAGTGCATTTAATGCTCTGACCATTTTTTGCTTTTTGCTTTATCTCTCTAAAATCATTCTCTAAATCACCTGTAACTCACTAATAAAGTCATTAAGCATAGCTAAGAGTAGTAGAGAATGTTCCTGGAAAGTATTTTGTTCAAGCAAGATCACTTTGCAAAAACGTAGAAACTGGATTTCAAAATCAGCGTTGGAAACTCGAGTTTGTTCAGCAAAACTCGAGTTTTCAACTGTGCACTTAAGTCTAAACTCGAGTTTCAAAACTAAACTCGAGTTTTCAACTTCCGAGAGTAAAGTCGTGTCTCGAGCTTTTGAACTAAAGTTTAAATGAATCTCAAAACTCGAGTTTCCAAAACCAAACTCGAGTTTTGGAATGTTAGTGAAAATGGTATGTTGTAGTCCAAAACTCCAAGACTTGAGTTTCAAAATAAAACTTGAGTTTTCATAGACTCGAGAAAGTGAGTTGTTCTGTTTGACCAAAACTCGAGTTTTGGAATCAAAACTCGAGTTTTCATATTATCATGAAAAACTATGAAAACTTGTAATGCTCTCGGGTTGGCCAAAACTCGAGTTTTAAAATCAAAACTCGAGTTTTCATTTTATCATGAAAACTTTGAAAACTTGTAGTGCTCTCGGGTTGGCCAAAACTCGAGTTTTAAAATCAAAACTCGAGTTTTCATTTTATCATGAAAACTTTGAAAACTTGTAGTGCTCTCGGGTTGGCCAAAACTCGAGTTTTAAAATCAAAACTCGAGTTTTCATTTTATCATGAAAACATTGAAAATCTGATGACAAGGCGCGAGACTGAGTTTGAAAAACTTAAAAGACTTTGTTCTGTCAAAACTCGAGTTTTCCATGCTAAACTCGAGTTTTGCTCAGATCACTGAAATTGGCCATTTCTGTCAAGACCAAAACTCGAGTTTTGAAAACAAAACTCGAGTTTTGTCATGTTAGTAAATTTTTCAATTTTCTAAGACAAAACTCTTAGCTGGTGTACAATTGTCACTCATCATCAAAACACATAGAGAACTAACAATTATTCTGCTGGTATTGTGGCTTTCCTGGAAAAGCTCCCACTGAAGCTACTGATTGGTCTTGATAAGTAGGATCATGCAAGGTAGGGCAAGAGTCGAGAGTGGTAAGGGTCGAAAACAACCCACATGAGTACCCAATCGAGGAGGAGAAGATTGTACCGTCATGTCGTGTCACCAATTGCCCGCCTCACCGTAGAGGTCGATCATCAAGTCTATTCTCTAATCTCGAGAATCGTCTTTGGACTGGAGGAGTTTGAACATGGTAAATAGGAGTACTATTGGCCCCGGTGCCAAATTGCTAAGAGTTGGCGCCATCTCGATATCAAGTCTCGGCATCTTCAGTGTCTTGCTACGTAGAGCCCCACCACTAGAAGCATCCACTAAACCTTTGTCTACCGGGAGCAGACCATCATAGAAATGGGTAATCAAGTCTTTCTCGAGATCTCATGGTGTGGACAACCTTGCACACAACCTTTTGAACCTCTCCCGCACTCATACAAAGTCTCCCATCGACTTGCTTAATGTTGGCAATTTCCTTCTTGATCGTAGCGCTCTTGAAGAAGGGAAATATTTCTCCATAAATAACCTCGAACCTCACCTGACCCAATAGATGAAGGTCAAGGTACAACAACCCGCCTTTGGCTCCACCTTCCAATGAGAAAGGAAAAGCTCTCACTTGATTTGATCTTCATCAATTGCATGTGGTTTCATCATGTCGCACACTAGATGGAATTCCTTCAAATGCTTAATGGCACACTCACCTGAAAGACCATGAAACTTAGGCAAAGCAAGTGTATTAGACCAGATTTAAGCTCAAAGTTAGCAAAGAAGGGCAGATATTGAATGCATAAAGGTTGATAATTAACATCGTTCATTCAATTCCTTTAAAGTAGGCCGATTTTCCCGTTATTCCGCCATAATTTCTGAGTTAGGAAAATTGCTACTAGAATCGTGTAAACAACAAGACTATCGAAGTACTATCGAAACACAATCGAAAGATCAACAAGATGGACACAATCGACTCAAGTGCAATGTCCAATTCAAGATTAATCCCACGACTTAGCCTAACAACTCTTCTAGCAAGTAAGAATTGTCCTTTCTATTTCGTGATCAAATGGCAACAAGTCTTCGCATTGATAGTGCTCCTAGTACTCATGCAAGATAGTCACAAGGCGTAATCTGCAAAAAATCAGAATTACGAAAATGCCACCAGCCAATCAGAATTATTTAAAATGCCACTAAAAGTGGTATAAAGTAGAAAAACACTAGAACACACAAAAGCAAACACAAAAACAAAAACCTATGGTAGAAATTGACCTAAACAAGTCCAGAAACACTATCAAATGATTTTTAAAATTTTTGGGACTTGACAAAGGGCAACTCCTAGACCATTGGGGAACCCAAAAATGGAATAAAAAAACTTCAAAAATTGAAAAAGTGGTCTAAACGATGGAATTTGGCTTATATCTCAAGACCACAGCGCTTTAGCCTCGTGCCCTATGCTAAATAACATTTTCCTTCAGCTCACCAAAAATCAGCCCAATCGAGTAAGTCAAACAATTGCTAAAATACCCGATATATCCTACCGAGACCAAAAATGGTAAAAACAGGGTCTAAACGATGGAATTTGGCAAAAATAGGTGAGACCTCATCTCCCTTTAGGAGTGAGTCTTGCTCAGAATGCCCAATTCCTTGTGAATAAGACCTGGGTTGAGTGATCTGAGTCAGAAAAATTTCTGTCCAGCCACCCGAACCACCTAAACTACCAAAAACGAAGCTATTTACACTACAAGTTACTAATCAAACCGATGCAAATTCCCCAAGAACGCGCCATATTTTGACAGAGATTTTCCGTAATCTCCCAAAATAACCAGATTAGAAAAGGATTTGCGTATAATGTAACCTGGGTCGTTTCCCAACGACTTCAGTTCGGTTCAATTCGAACAAAGAATAAAACAAAAAAATTGGGGGTTTTGATTCAAAGAGAATAAAAATGAAATAACATAACAGAACGAAGTAAAAACAGATTAAACAGATAAATAGAAGATTAACCTAGGATTTCGAATTCCACCACTTCCCTTCCTGACGAAAACATTTATAACCGAACTCGTGATCGACTGGGCAAACCGAAATCTCGCATTTGCCCGTAAATTCCCTCAACCAACAATCGTCCAGAATTTATTCGACCAGTGGCGTATCTCGTACGATCGTACAATGATACTTTAACCTAGTTCGAACTACGTCCTTGGGAAATGTCGATCCGGGCGTTAAATCTAACACCCAATCCGAAAGTAAATCGAATCCGAAATTACAAAACAAACGAATTTGTTACCGTTAAGAACGAGTCCTCTGGATAGTGGAATCCTCAATCCATGAGTCAATCACGTAGCTTAGCTAGTCATGATTATGCGAACGAAAATCGAATGTAATGAAGAAGTTCATCATGAACACGAAGAACACGATGAACGAGGAAGAACGATGAGAGAAAATAAAACTTCGTATTTGATTCAAAACTATCTAAAAACGTGAATGAGAATGTGTTTGTGGTCTGCTGTCTCACTTAACCTAAAATGGAAAAACGAAATGGGGCTCCAATCCACAAGTCAGCCCGAACGAAAATAAAATAAAATGGGCTTTAATTACAAAATTCGAGCCCAAAAATACATATGACTTCGGCTCCAAAATCAACCGCACTCTTGTCCGAATTTGCTCTTCATGTCTTCATAACAATTATAGCTCTCTGAATCATCTGAAATATGAGACAAAAATGAGGCAAATCCGATGTCTGGTTCAAGAGTTATGGTAAAAATGGTGAAGCAATGTAAAACTGGAATTTATTATTAAATAATGGCTAAAATATAATAAAAGGCCCAAGGCCCAAATAAGTATAAAAGCCATTATTTATTAGCTAAAGAGTCCTAAATTATAAATCAAGAGAAAAAAATAGTGTATGAAATATTCAATTATCATAGACTCATTCCTCTCTCTCTATATATATTTTTTTAAATAATAATGTGGCTCTTGAGTGGATTGCAGTCGATATGCTTCATAAACTTATGGAGTATATATTGGTGAGTGTTGGGAGATTCCATGATGTCATGATTACTATGATGGTGTCGTAATCCAAGTGTTATGTAGTACATGGGATATCATGTGCGTCCCCAAAGTTAATTACTGTGGATTTGTTCTCTCATTATGATGTTATATGAAAGTTCAATAAGCGCTGCTATAGTGGTGCAAATGTTTGTTCTAAAGTCAGGGTACTTTGTTTAAGGCTTGCTAGGTTAAGTGGAATTATTTGGCTTAGCCTATGCCCCGATCACAACTCAAATTTTGGGTCCTGACAATTAGAGTTTTCATTGAATTTTATTTGGGTATTTTAAAACACCTTGAAATGTATGTTTTTGAAAACAGACAATAAAACCTTTTTTAACGTCCATTTTACATTAATAGATGTTTAAAAAAGCTTTTAACATTTGTCTTTAAAAACATACTTTAAAAGTTTAACTTTTAACGTATGTTTTTTAAAAGAAAAAAAAAACATTGAAAGGTAGGAAAAATTTTCAAAAATACCACCACCTAATTTTTAACATCTTTTTCTTAAAAGCATACATTACTTGGGGATATTAAAAGTGCTTTGTTTAGTAGTGTCAAGTTCGATCGATTACCCTTATGCAAAGGAGATTTCGTGGCTGAAGTGTACCCTAGGTCCATATTTGACATTTTCTAAATTGTGGTCCTTAACAATCATGTCTGAAATTTGATTCCATTACTGACAGTTTCCAAATTCGTCAATTTTCTTCTAAATACCTTCAATGTAAACTTAAGCACAAGATATCATAAAAAAATCCAAGGGAAACAATTGCATGAATAAATTAACAATATAATTTACAATTATTTTACCATTAATTAAGCTTAATTCAATATAAATGTCTGTAACTCAAATTTCTGCTAAATCATGCAATAATGACTTAGAAAATGCATTAAAATTTCAAATCAGTCATGAAATAACATATCAAATAAAATAGGGAAAATATCAATGAGGTCCCTAGGAAGAGAAAAAAAAACAAACAAGTCCCAACCCTAAATCCCCTAGGGACTTTTTTGATATTAATTACGGAATTCCAATATCAAAAAAGTCTCGTTATCGAAATGACTTTTTATATTGTTAAAATAGCTTTTTCTGTTGTTAAAATTTCCCTAAGAAAATATTGTTGTCAAAATAATTTTTTCCTATTGCCAAAAATTTTCCAAGTTTCTAAATTCTACACGCCGAAGTAAAAACTCAAAAAAAAAAAAAAATTGACAACAGGAAAAACCATTTTAACAATATGAAAAGTTCTTTTAACAACAATATTGTCATAGGGAGACTTTAATAACAGAAAAAACTATTTTAACAACATGAAAAGCCATTTTGACAACGAGACTTTTTGGTTATTGGAATTCGGTAATTAGTATCAAAAAAATCCCTAGGGACTTTTTTTATAGGTAATTTGGGGTTGGAACTTTCACAACTACAAAAAGCTTTACAACGTCCCTTTTTTGGCTGTTTTACATCCTTCTTTAATGAGACACCTATTTGGGAGGTGTCAAAAGAGAGACGTAAGGCGTCCCAAAATTTTTATGATGCCAAAAGTTTTTAAAAAAAAAAAATAAAAAAATCTTCGCGCGGTGAGGATCAACCACCACCACCATCGGATTGCCGACCTATATACTCGGCCACACACTTGCTCCATCTCACCGGTCGTTCTTCGTGAAGAAAATAGAGCCACGGCCGATGAGCTTAACGTGGACATGCCAGAGAAAAAGAACACGGATGAAATCCGAGAACCATTCCAAAAAAAACCAAAACAAACACTTGAACCTAGAAAATCAAACATGCCAGAGAACCAACCCAGAAAAACCAAAAATAAAAAGCAATAAATATTTCAAAAATTAGATGAACTGGAACTGATGAAATATTGGGAGTTTGGTGAGGATATAGATCTGCATTGAACAAATCTGAGTTTGGTGATGAAATCGAGTAACCAAGTTAGTGACCGCATGGGAGAGGAAACTCAGATCTGGGGCTTTTAATCTGCGGCAATTTCCAGCGTTGCTAGGTCTCGGCTATCAATAACAAGAGGAAACTCAAATTTAGGGCTTTCATCCACTACGGATGCCGGCATTGCTATGTCTCGGATGTCGGTGGCGAGAGGAAACTCAAATCTAGGGCTTTCATCCGCTGCAACTCCCGGCGTCGCTGGGCTATGAATCTCAGTGGCAAGATTAAACTCATCTAGGAAAGAAGGAGTTTGCACAGGGGTGGGAGAGTGGGAGAGGAGTTTGCACTTCGCACGATGAGAGAGTGGGAGAGGGTATAGCGATCTGGTGGTACTCTCTTTGCTTCAGTAACGTATTGGGCCACCCTCATCATTTACAAGCCAGATTAAACATTTATTTTGGCATCTTAAAGAAAATTAGGACACTATTGGCGTCCTAAAATTTATCTACTTTTGGTGTCCTATTCAAAATTCGCACGCCAAAAGCACTGCATTTTGGCACTAGAGTTTTCATTTGCCGCATTTCCCCTTTTTTGGGCCATTTTTCGCATCATAAAATTTTTTTAGGACGTCTTAATTACACTTTCTCCATCCTAAAAATTAAAATGACGTCTAATATATCAAATTTTCTCTAAATAATTACAAAAATACCACCACCTTCACATTTTACTTCCCTTTTTGTAAAAAAGACGTGCTTTAGCGAAGTAATATCTAGTTTATGTAGTAGTGTTTTTTTATTATTATTTTTTTTTCGTTGAGACCTCACGATATTTTCCCAATAAAATATGGTATGATCAATCCAAGCCCCATTGGCACGACAACTTCTTGAACATTTGGGCTCCTTGTCTTAGGCCATTTTGACATCCAAATTGTTCTGTTCATATCTTGCTCTTCACATTCTCAACAATTTGCCCATTACAACATACATTTAGGCTTGACTTAGGAAGAGTAAGGTCCCATTTATTTCTTTCATTTAAACGTTTGGGCCTCGAACCTAATAATGCAACTTAATTACTATCAATTTATGATAAGTCTTTGTTTTCTGCTTAACAATAATATAATGACAAGTTCAAGTAGCTGAAGACTTGACAGCATGAACATATATACATGCATCGGCATTAATTAAAATTAATTATTTCAAATGGGAAGTGTGTGTCGCATGTGTGTTATCCATATTTCTCAACAAAAAGCTAGTTTAATTAATAAAGATCTGCCATACATTATAAGTATGTGATATGGGTTATGAGTCTCTAATGCCTCTTCTATTGTCATAGTTGTCCAAATATATATATTTTTTTTTCTATTGATAGCTATACAAAATGAGTGACATCTTGATATCTTATAAGCAAAAAATGGTGCAGTTTTTAATTGTTCTGTTTAAAATTGTATTGCTTTGATTGATTTTATTTTGAAAAAAATCATAAAAAAAATTAAAAACTGCACCATTTTTACTTATAAAAAAATCAAAATGCGCCTTTTTTTTTTTTTTTTTTTTAATAATCTCATGATCAAGAGAAAACAAACAGGAAAAAACATTTGGGGTTTCGGCATAACAAAAGACATTAGATAGTGAGGAGCCACTCTAACAGCCGCTGCCACGCCCCCGGCGCCCACCACCCCACAAAAGACATTAACAAGTGTGGATGGGGGGCCATTAGAGGCTCCTTTTCTGATTCAATTGTGAATGAGAATTTGACCCTTTAGCCCTATTTAGCTTCTACAGTCTAACTCATCTATGTACAGAAGAGGTAGAAAGGGGATCTTGAACCATATCTTCCTTCGAGATTTCTTAATTGTGCTTTTTTAATTGAACAATAACACTATTGAAGTCATGGATCGCTAACATGGCGAGGCATTAATTATATAGTAAATGTGAACGCAGATAGGTCTTTAAAATAGCCGCGAATTTGGGTTAACCGCAACTATATGATTTTAAATTTTTTTGGGGACAAAAACAACATGATTTATAATTTGACTGGATTGAGTATAAAAAAAAGATGTAATTTAATATTGAAAATAGTAGTTTTTTTTTTTTTTAGTAACTACTTGGAACTAGTTCACTAAGTAATAAAAGTGGGGCGGAGTTTGAGTATGTGAAAATCAAATATTCAAATCTCCTTACAGTAACGAAAAGAATAATTATGTGTAAAAAAAAAAACAAAAAAGAATAGTTGATGTAGTATTAAAAAAAAAATTGATTATAGAATTATGGACCCAAAAAAAATTAAAAAAAAAAGTCCCAGGAAAAGAATTAAATGCGTGCATTGATCTCCTTTTAATATCAATTATGATATGTCATCTACCACACCCCCTAAAATTATTTGCAAAGCGTTGTATAAAAAGTTCTTAAAGAATTTAGCCAAACAAGTTTTGAGCCTCGATCTGCTCCAATTTTAATGGATGTCTTAAATCAGCCTCAAATTCGGTGGTGGTTCTTTTATAAAAGGGTAATGTTTTAAAAGACAATCACTATTTCATATTTCGGAATTTATAACGCCTAATATATAATAGCTATAGCTAATAAATGTCAAATATGTAAGGTGGAGGTTGTCCAATGAAACATAATGCTTAAAAGCAACGGTTAATTATGCACACCGTCATTTATTACGAGACAAAATTCTCGAAAACACAAAAATAAGGGTTGTAGTTGATAACCAACATTTGATTTAGTGACAAAAGTGAATTTTTTTTTTTTTTTTTTTGGGAGAAATAATTATCATGTAACACTTATAAACGATTAGTTTTTCAACCTTACATCAGAGAAAATACAAATATAATGATTATGTCAATTGACCATAAACTATGAACGACAAAAACAATATCTCAAAATAAACAATATTCATGTGAAGTACAGATCTAAAAAGCACATTTTCAAAACTTCATTCTATTCGGTATCAATTCTCCAAAAGTTAAATACTTTAAAATGAAGTATTCATTTTGTTCATAGTACTTTTCTAAAAAGCACCTTTTTATAACCTCATCATTCTCTCCCTTATCATAATCAGATGTCAGAGAGCTCTTTCTATTCACCTTCCTTCTCCTCCTCCTCGTCTCAGCCTCCTCCTTCACAACCATTGCCTCCACCATCTCCACAAGCTAGCTTGGCCCCCTCCTCCTCCTCCACCACCACCTCCTCCTCCTCCTCTTCTGCCTCCTCCTCAAATTGATGCTCTACTAGAGACATTGGCCAGCATTAACCACTCCATAAGGTGTCTTGATAGGTACGCGCAACAGTCTAAATAGGATGTTGGACTTCAACCTTCATCACAATCAGGTTGTATATGATCATTTCCAGTCATATTTTAAATAATGTGAAATTAGATTTTAATTTAATTTGCGTCAAGATAGATATATACCGAAGCTTCGTATAATCAAATTAGAGTGAGCCAAATCTAAAGTGCATCTTATTTAGTTGGGTGAGACATTGCAAAATTAATTGAGGTAGGTATTTAAATGGAACAACATGCATTTATAGATATTAATACTCTAGATTAGCTGATTAAGTTCAGTTAATTTAATTTAGTGGGGATAAAATCGAAGAGACAAACAAGAGATTAGTGACTCAACATTGTACTGATGCTACCAAAATTTAACTAAGCACCGCAACTGTACGGATCATGAAAATAATAAATTAATCAAGGTCATCCCATAGAGACTCAATAAAACTAGTGATTTGGTGTTAAATTTCCTTGTTTGTATAAGTTGAGCAAATCATAATCGTTTTAAATAATAGTAAAAAGAAATTATATAATAGAGAAAGACTTTTCACAGAGAGATAATTTTAATATCAAGAAGTACAACCTAGAGTCACTAATCCCTTATTTGTTTATTAAATTTTATTTCCACTAAATTAATTTTAACATAACTTAATCAGCTTATCTAGAGTATTAATATTTATAAATGCTTGTCGGTCCATTTACATACTACCTCAATTAATTATGCGATGTCTCACACAATTAATTAAGATGCAATTCAAATTGGGCGCACTCTAATTTGCTTATCCGGAGCTTCTAGGTATGTGTCTATTCTAGACGTAAATTAGATTAAAATCTAATTCCACATTATATTGTGTATGTCTTGAATAAAAAAATTATGTACTACAGCCAATGTCATTTATTTCAAACCATTTAAAAATGTTTCAAAAATTGATCTGCCCCAATTTAATATCCGCATCAATAGCCTCTAATATGGAGGGTTTCTTTGATTCCCAATTCACCTTTTTAATTTTTCTTCTATAAAAACCGTTGTATATAACCAGTGTTATATGTTCTGAATATATCCCAGAAACACAAAGAAGAGGGAAACTGTAATGGAGAACGCAATGCTTCCTTTCCCAGCCGGAGAACAGGTACTTACATTGGTGGCTAACGCTATCAAACCCATCCAAAAAGAAGAAAAGCAAATGGAGAAATCTCCATTAGAGATCAGTGAACCCCAGATGATCAAACCAACCATCTCTGAGTTCAGTGGGGTGGACACAGATGCACACTTGGAAAATGTGATTGCTAGCTTTCTTGGCACTATAACTCACAGAAGACATCGCTTCCTAGGTAAATTTTTCACAATACTTTCTATGTTTCCACTTTAAATTTACTCCCTTATGGAGGCTTGTTTTTGTCATAAATGTAAAACATGAATCCATCTTCTCTCACAAAATTGTAACATTTTGTCCTCAAACTTTCCCTACAAAATTATACTTTTTCGCTGTATGTCTGCAGGGTATCCCACTAATCAAGACTTTAACTATGAGGCCTTGGTGCAGTTGCTACGTTTCTTTTTGAACAATTTGGGTGATCCATTTATTGGGAGTAGCTTCTCCCTTAACTCACATCCGTTTGAGCTGTGTGTACTTGATTGGTTTGCCAAACTTTGGGAAATAGAGAAGAATGAGTATTGGGGATATGTTACAAATGGTGGAACAGAAGGAAATTTTCATGGGATTTTAGTAGGGTTAGTATAGGCATTTGATTTTTTATTTTACTTTTTTTGGTTTTATTAATATGATTTCAATCACATGAGCCTAATGGGTCTGATTTCGAATTAATTCCTAAAAATAATAAATTCAATCAATTGATAGGTATTAAAAAGAAAACTATGTGAAATGAGTTTGTTACTTTCAGAAGTAGATTGTAATTTATTCACCATTTATCTATTATACACACAGGAGGGAACTACTTCCCGATGGAATTCTTTACACATCACGGGACTCTCATTATTCAGTGTTAAAAGCGGCAAGACTTTTTAGAATCAACTGTGTGGTAGTTGGGACTCTAATCTCAGGTGAGATTGACTATAATGAACTGAAAGCTTCAATTCTTGAGAACAAGGACAAGCCAGCCATCATCAATCTAAACCTAGGTCTCTCTCTCTCTCTCTCTCTCTCTCTCACACACACACACACACTCACTCACACACACACACACACAGAGACAAAATCTATATCTAATATTGAATAAATAAATAAATAAATTTGAAGAGTGCATTGAAATCTAACTACACATTTAAATTCATAAAAAATGTCGTTTCTTATTTCAGGGACACTTATAAAAGGAGGCATTGATGATGTTGACCTTGTACTACAAATACTTGAAGAGTGCGGTTTTAGTGAAGATCAGTTCTACATTCATTGCGATGCAGCTTTATTTGGACTGATGCTTCCATTTCTTAATGGGGTGAGTAACTAAACTAAAATTGAAACATTTAACTCATATCACTATAAGAAATTAAATAAACAAGAGAAAACTTACTATACGTTCAATACAAGCATGCATGGAGTAGAATAAAAATTAAGTAAAATTATCAAAATATTATAGTAGGAAATTCTAAGCCTGTCCATTCAATGCATAAGCGTGAAATTCTAAGGAAATTAAAACACAAAGTTAATACAAATAAAAAGTAGTCACACAGGTTTTATATAAAGAAAATGCTTTAAGTATGATATGGCATCTTTAATATAATCTAGGAAGCGTTCATCTTAAAGTCTCCAGCGATATTGCCCCATATTTAGATTTTAGCTACTAGTTTTGGCTGAACTTGTTTTGAATTTTCATTGAATCTAATTTAATAAACATTGGTGTCTCTGCGTGGTATGTATAGGCACCAAAGATTACTTTCAAGAAACCTATTGGAAGTGTAACTGTCTCAGGCCATAAGTTTCTCGGATGTCCTATCCCTTGTAGCATCATAATAACTCGTTTAAAATACATTGACCTCCTATCTAAAGAAGTTGAATACATCTCTTCAAGAGACATCACTATCTCTGGGAGCCGAGGAGGTCATGCATCCATCTTCCTTTGGTATGCTCTCAACAAGAAAGGCTTCAACGGCCTCCAAAAAGAAGTTGAAGAGTGCAACAACAAGGCGATTTACCTTCAAAACTGCTTGAGAGGACAAGGCATTGGATCCATGCTGAACAAGTTTAGCAACACCGTGGTGTTCGAGAGGCCTCTAGATGATGCATTTTCTCTTAAGTGGAGCTTGTCTAATGAAGGGAATCTATCCCATGTGATAGTGATGCAACACGTCTCTGTGAAAATGTTGGATTCCTTTGTGAGTGAGTTTGCGAAGAATCGATCGATTTGGTACAAAGAAAATAGCAGCAAGAAGCCCCCTTGTATTTGTGAGGAGATTGGTGCTAAGAACTGTGCTTGTTTAATCCACAAGAAGCTGATATCGTTTTGATAAAATCATTATGTCTAGGTAATCTAGTTCGGTTTTTTATTTCATTTTCTTGTAATACCCTATTTTTTGTTTTCCATCAAAAGGATAAGAATGAATGGATTACAATAAATTCTGAAATAAATGAATGATTATTATGGAACACAATTGCATAGTAAATTTACCCCTGTATATATCATCGATATGTTGTTCTTGAAGTGTAATAAAAACATTCTGAGGGGTAGGATGCCGAATAATCTAGAGTCAAATTTTAGGGGTTCCTTCTATCTATTATATCTATAGAAAGCTTGTAGTAACCATGCATACTAACGGCGTTAACTTTTTAACCCTGAGCAAAAAAAATGCTATTCAGGTTTTCATATATCTATTTGATGGTTGGGCGAAGGGATTGAAAATAAAATATTAGAATTTTGGGAGTGACCTAAAATTTGCTTTAATATTCTAACAAATTTAAAGTATAGTTTTTCAGAAACTGTGAGAAAGATTGTCTGGGAGAACAAAAAGCTCTACTTGAATGTTAATTGTAAATCATTTGGAAAATCAAAAGACACTATATTATCTGTGAAATAGTAAATATCAATGTGAAGCAAGTCCATTTACTACTCAACTATACACCTTTCATATTCTTGCCAAAAAAAAAAAAAAAAAAAAAAAAACCACTTGAATTCTAATTATAAATCGGTCTGAAAATAAAAAGCCACTTAAAAGCTTGTAATGACCATGCATAGTAGCTGCATTTACTTTTTAAACGATTGGTTAGTGAAAAAGCCACCTCACAAAAGTGTTCGAAAGACTTGAGCTTTTTTTTTTAAAAAAAGTACATGAGTTAATCAAGTTTTCATATATTTTTTTATGATTGGGACAAGGGATTAAAAACAAAATATTTTTTTGATAATACTTGTTCTGGTATAGAACACAGTTGTCTAGCATAAGGCTGGTACTTTTATCTTGGATCAATGCGCTTTTCCTGAATATCTATGGAGGAGTCTTCTAAGAAAGCGTGGGATCACTGTGTACAAACTAGGCTCTCGCCAAATATGATGTTGTAAGAGGATGGGAAGTCGGCCACTATGAATCTTACCCGTTCTGACTTGAATGCCTCTTTGGTTCCTAGTGTTAGCCTGAGGTCAATATAACCTTTAAGAGGTGAGTGCTCTCCATTGAATCCTACGAAGGTCGTTTTGCATGGCTTCAGATCCTCTACGTCCGTCTTCATCCTTTTGTAGGCATCCCAGCTGATGATGTCTGCCGAGCTCCCTGCATCAACGAAAATCCTTTTCACCCGACTGTGCCAGGGTTCCAGTGATGACCAAGACATCCTAATGTCTCGTGACTACATCCTTCAGCTCCTCATTAGTAATGACTAATGGTGGAGGTGTCGGTTTGGCCCGTTCCTCTTTGAACTTTGGGAGATCCTTCACGGAGAGGACTTCTCTCAGGTACTTCTTGCGCTGGCTTATTGTATCTCCTCCCCCCCCGGAAGCCTCCGCTAATTGCGTTGCAATGGAACTCTGCTTCTGGGAACTCGTCGTCCTCGCTAGTTAGCTTTCGCCACTTCTAATCTTTTTGTGAATTGGTGGTCGGACTTCTGCTACGGCCTCCTTGTTTGCGTTTGCCATTATTGCGCCCCTGAGTTTTTATAATGTATTGGCGTAGTTGGCCATCTCTAATGAACCTCTCAATGGTGTCTCGGAGTTCATAACACTGATCCGTGGTGTGTCCCGGTCCGTCGTGGAACATACAAAACTTGGATTGGTCCGTGGTGGGTCGGCTTCGGAGAGGCCGTGGTCTATCGACTCTTTTCATCTCGGTTTGTGCTACCTCCTTCCAAATTTGTGACCAAGAGACATTCAGAGGGGTGTATCTTTCATACCTTGTTTTTCCTTCAGATTTTTCTCCCCGAGCTCTGCTATCTCGGCTTCGCGTTCGGGAGTCTTCTTTTCGCTTGTCAGGCTAACCTTTCTCCTCGGGTGACATATTACCCCGCTTCTCGCTTACGATCGCATTGGCTATCTCCATCTGCTCCACATCCAAATACTACTTTGCTTTGGTATGGAATTCAGTGAGAATGTAAACTTGGTTCTTAAAAACGTTCTTTGCCAATTGAGAAGAGGGATCCAGCCCATCAACGAGGCAATGCATGTGGACCTCCTCGGGGAGTGAGCGTACTTGTAAGGCTTCTTCTTTGAATCGCTGCAAATATTTTTGGAGCGTCTCCCCCTTTTCTGCTTGATTTTGCTCAGAGTGAATTGTGATTTCGGGTGCTTCTTACTGGTTGCGAAATTTAATTCGAACTTGCGTCCGAGGTCTTCAAAATTATGAACTGAATCAGCTGGTAGGGTATGGAGCCATTTTTGGGCAAGTTCGGTTAATGTTGCTGCAAAAAGTCGTGAGATGACCAAGCCCTTAATCAGCCGAACAAACATGAGCAGCTCGAACGTATCAAGGTGACTGCACGGGTCCTGGGTCTCGTCATACTTTGGGAGATTCGCCAAATTGAAGTTCTTCGGATATGGTGCACTCGCGATTTCCTCAGAGAAAGGGCTTATGTTGAGTTCCGTTAAGTACTTCATTTTATACTCTCGAGGAGAGCTTCGGGGCCGGGTTTTCTAACAGTATCTCGGTCTTCGTCGTCCGAGATCTGTTCCATGCGCAGCTTTTTCAAGGTCAAGGTTGGGTTCTGAGTTCAAAATTGTCCCGAGCTTGTTCCCTGAGCGGTTTTGCCGGCCTCCCGATGTGATGACCTTGGTTCTTCACTGTGAGATGGATTACTGACGTCGTGTGTCGTCTTTTCTTTCCTTCCACGTGGACCATCACGGCCTTCTCCCTGTACCAATATTTCGACTTGCTTGAATCGGTCTTCCATTATCTGCTGTATTACTCTGAGATCTTCATGGCGTTGGAGGTTATTACATTTTTCATTGGTCTTCATTCGCCTCAACATTGACTCCTCTGCTTTCTGTAGGAGGAGGATATCTGGATTTGGAGCCGAGGTCCCTTTCGCTGCCACGTCATGCGCTTTAGCGACAACGGGAGGAGAGGACGCTGTGTTAGAAACGTTACCCTCCGGGATGTCCTCGTGCTGCAGATGCTCTTGAGCTTGATGGTGTTGACTTGCCTCGGCCTATTGTGAATTTCTAGGCTGAGGGTTCCGACTGCTGCTTCTAGTGTTAGCCATCGGTGGTCATAGGAATCGAAATTTAACGTCCCCACGGTCGGCCCCAATGTTCCGGTGTAGAACACAGATGTCAAGCCTAGGGCTGGTGCTTTCATCTTGGATCGATGGGCTCTGCCTGGATATCTATGGAGGAGACTTCCAGAAGAGTGTGGGATCACTGTGCACAAACTAGGCTCTCGCCAAAAGGGTGTGTGTGTGCACAGTGTGGCGGAATGTAAATAGTATTGAGTTAGAACGTGTGCACCTTGGATTTGGCCTCTATATTTATAGAGTTTACCGTAGGCCGGGTATCTCGGCCCTGCGTGATCCTTGGTGTGAGTATCTCGTGAAGATATCAGCCTGGATACTCATATATTATTGCTGGATAGGATCTCCCTATAATGTAGGATCTCCCTATATTATAGGTGAGCCCTGACATTCATTATATCCTTAGTTTGGGCCATCCGGCGTTGGGCCTTAGTACAGATCCGTAACAATACTGAAAATAAAATATTAAAATTTTGAGAGTGACATAGAATTGGTTTTAATATTCAAACAAATTAAAAGTATACAATGCTTTAGAAAACTATGGGAAAGATAGTTTAATTTAGGGAAAAAACCTCTATGAATGTTAATTATGAATCCTTTGGAAAATGGAAAATGGAACAACTATATCGATTTACAACTACCAAAAAGGTCCTTTAAGAGGATTTTCCCAATATTATCTATGAAACAGTAAATGTCCATGTAAAGCAAGTACATTTACTATTCAACTGTACACCTTTCGTATGCCTTCAAGAGTAAACCACTTGAATGTCAATTTCAAATCGGTCAGAAAATGAAAAGCCACTTAGGTTTTAATTGTGGGATTGAAAATAAAATAATTTTTTGATGTTGAAAATAAAATATTAAATTTTTGGGGGTGACCTGAAATTGACTTTAATATTCTAACAAATTCAAAATAAAAAGGTTTTTTAGAAAACCATGGGAAAGATTGTTTAGGATTAAAAAAGCTACTTGAATGTTAATTGTGAGTCATTTGAAAACTGAAAAAGGCACTCGAATATTCGAAAAATGAAAATGCACTTGAATATTATCTTTGAAATAGCAAATGTCAATGTGAAGCAAGTCCATTTACTACTCAACTGTACATATTTCATATGCTTGCCAAAAAAAAAAAAACTTAAATGCTAATTATGAATCGGTCAGGAAAATAAAAAGCCACTCAAAAGCTTGTAGTGACCATGCATACTAACCGCATTTACATTTGAAACTTTGATTAGTGAAAAAGTCATCTCACAAAAGTGTGAAAAAGACTTGAGATTTTTTTAGGAAAAATAGTATATGAGCTATTCAAGTTTTCATACATCTTTTGATAGTTGGGACAAGGGATTCAAAATAAAATATTTTCTTATAATATTGAAAATAAAATATTAAAATTTTGGGACTGACATGAAATTGGTTTTCATATTCAAACAAATTAAAAGTATAAACTTTTTTTAGAAAATTGCGGGAAATATAGTTTAGGAGAAAAAACCTATTTCAATGTTAATTATGAATCGCTTGGAAAATAAAAAAGACATTTGAACATTATCTATGAAATATTAATTGTCTATGTGTAAAGGAAGCGCATTTACCGTTCAACTTTCCACCTTTCATATGCCTTCCAGAAAAAACCTCTTGAAAGTCAATTACAAATCGGTCGAAAAATGAAAAACCACTTAATTTTTAATTGTGGGATAGAAACTAAAATATTAACATTTTGGGAGTGACGAGTGACCTAAAATTGACTTTAATATTCTAAACAATTAAAAGTATAATTTTTTTTAAATTTTTTTTTTTTTTAGAAAACTATGGGAAAGATTGTTTGGGGGAGGGGAAAAAAACTATTCGAATGTTAATTGTGAGTCATTTGAAAAAATGAAAAGGCACTTGAATATGACCTATAAACCAGTTTAGGAGAAAAAACCTATTTCAATGTTAATTAGATTAAGTGCAAGGACATGAGCTACTCAAGTTTTCAAGCATTATAGTTTTCTCTCTATTTTAAAAACTGGGTTTCTTGGAATACTTTTTAACTTATTTTTACAATAAGTGTAAATATATATAAACATTAATATATAATAAAATAAAATATGATTAACTTAGATCAAAGAAATTTTATGTTTATATATAAACATTAATATATAATAAAATAAAATATGAAGAATGATCAAAGAATAATTCAAAAAAAAAAAAAAAATCAACCCCAATATTAATTAATTGATTTCTAGTTGAACACCGAGAATAAAAAAAAATTGTTTTTTACTTGACTTTTTTGTTCATTGAGAAAAACATGTTAATATGAAAATAACTTATTTGGTATAACAAACTGCATATTAAAGATTTTCATTAATGATTTTTAAAATAAAAGATATTTATTAACGTTAAAAAAAAACCTATATATCACATAAGTAAAATTGTGCGATTAATGAAGATTGATTTTTTTTTATTGGCAAAAAAATAATTTGAGTTCTTTCAAAAATAAAATTTTATTAAAAATATTTAATAAAAACATTTAATTGATAACGAAGTTATGTGTTTTTTTTTTTTTTTTTTTACTCAAATCATTCTTCCTGAACACAAAAACTCATTTGATTTAAATGAATGATATTTTATTTTATTATATATTAATGTTAATACACACACACACATTTATTAGAAAACTATGTTAAAGAGCAATTAAATTCTTTTAAGAGGAAAGATGATAGAGATGTAACATCCCAAATTTTGGGATATGAGTTTAAATATTTTATGGAAATTAAATTATGAAATTTGGCTTGAAATAATTATGAGAATAATGGTTGGAAATTAGGCTTATTTTTCCCTAATTTATTTTGGGAGAAGAATAATTCAAATAAGAAATAAATTATGCCTGAAAATATTGGAAAATAATATAAGGAATTAAAGGCATATTTTCCCATAAACTAAGGACAAATAATTAGGGAATAATTTTTGGCATAAATATTTTAGAAATAATATTTTAAGGCCAAAAGTGATTTAATTAGGAAAGACAATCTTTATACAGAATTAAGGATTAATAATCACCCAACATTTATAAATAAAAGCCTTGTAAAGGATTAATTGACTCATATGATGTGAAACCAACAAATTATCCTCCCAATTTGCACGGCCCATGATCATTAGACTCATTCATTAATCTTCAACCCATTATTCTCCTTTCACCTGCGCATCTTAAGTCCACATCTCATTTATATATGATGTCGAACCCCTCCAAAACTTTTCTATAAAAAAAAAAAAAATATATATATATATATATATATATGAATATATATGAAGAATCAAATTATGTACCTCACCTCCACATGCAACACCAATTAAATAAAAAGCCCATTAAATACACACATCAGCCCATTATCATATTCAAACCCAGCCCATATACCAACAACATATGCCCAACACGTGTTAATTTAAGAGACAACTATATATGTATGTAATCTTTTATTATCTCCGCAAATCAGTAAATCAGTTCTGTCTTCCTCACAGCGCACAAGCCAAACACGTAACCCACAAGCAGCAGAAAGAAATCTCAACCCATATATTCTCCAATTCATTTAAACTCCAAAAAGCACCCCCCTTTCATCTTTTTGGCCATCTTCAGCGCCAAATTAGGAAAGGAAAAAAAAAGGAGCCGAACACGTTAAACCACACGCAATAATGTCGTTCACGCCTGCCACACCTCGAGCCCAATGTGTTCCCTCCTCGGTCTGGACCTTTAGGTCCTTATATATACTACCGATTCTGCACTCTTCTTAGTGCTCTTAACAATCAAGGCCGAGAGTGAAGAGAGAAGGGAAGCTACGAAGGAAGGCGTGAGAGAGAAAGAGAAAGAGAGAGAGAGAGTCAAGGAAGGAGGTGGGAGCTAACTGTAAGCGTTTTCTCTGCTGAAGTTAAAAAAGGGGGGTGGTTTAGTAGCAAAGAGAATCATAACATACCAACCAGAAACTGAGGTAAGTTATACAACTTCCTTTTTCTTTTGAATTCTGTCACTTCCAACCTAAAATGCATGCCCTGTTTGTGTGTCTTTGAGCAGAGATGGGGGTCAACGTGTATATGTATATATGTGTGTGTATATATATATATATTGCGTGGTGTCTGGAGGGAGTGAAGCTAGATGTAAAGTATATAGATATATATGTACTTTGATAAGAAAATATATATAAGTTAAAAACATTGCCGTGCGTGAAAATGATAGGAAGCTTGGTATATAAACATGTAAAGGAAGGAGATAATAGAAAAGTAGCTATCATACCGTGTATATATATATATATATATATATAAATTTATATGAGTGTCGCTGCTTAGAGAAAACAAATGGATATATATGTTGCTGCTGCGCTTTGGTTTAGAATATAGGTTTAAATATATATGCATGCTTCTACTTTGCTTGTCTGATATACATGGAGGTATTAGTGTATTAAAAGGTATATATATGGCCATTGGAAATTGTTGTCATGTTTATGCATAGGAAATCATGCACATAAGAACAAAAAGAAACAAGAGACTGCTGCATGAATCATTTTTCCCTTTTAGATGATTGGAAGAAAAAGAAGTTGTTTTGTTTTGCTGTCAGATTAAGAAAAATGAAAACTACATATATTTATCACCGCATGTCTATTTTAGAATGAGTGTGTAAATATATATATTCTTTTGCAACTTCAAATCTTTAAACAAGGCAACACATAATGCAGGGATGGAGCTTGGCACTAGTATTTGGGGGGGCCACTAGTTACTATTCATCTTCACCCTCTTTTTTCCCTGTATCGCCTATTATAGCTGACGGTGATTGAGTCTATCTACTAAAGAGGATGAGGCTTGATAGACTTGAGTGTATCAGGCCGCTAATAGACTCAATCGACTTGAGTCGCCGTCTGACGCAGATAAACTCAAGCCGCACACCTACCCGATACGAGGAAAGACAATGAGAAGGGAATGGAAGATGTGAAAGAGGAGCAGATAAACATGGAAGCCTCATCTCGCCCGCAGGCTCTACATAATGGCTTTCTCCCCATAGTAAGAAGCTCAAGTAAACCATCGGGAAATAGAAAAGCACAAATGCTTGAGCTTGGTTCTTGGTTCTAGGTCTTGTTTTTTTTTTTTGCTCAAAATATTGCATATATTAATAATGAAAGGATAACAAATACAGAGCTGGTAAAACAACCCAATCTAAAGAATTACAAATCACACCGACAGGCCTCACACTAAGACAAAGAAACCGAAACGAGAGAACAAACCAAAGAACAAATAACAAAAAAACCAAGACAAACAAACAAAGAAGTAAACAGCAAAAAAGCACCATCCATCAATGAGGAAACACGGGGAAGAACATTCAAAGCTTCAAATTTTTCTTTTTGGGGGGGCCATGGCCCCCCCTAGTCCATTGTAAGCTCCGTCTCTGACATAATGGTTGCAGCAAATAGAATCTTAGAATGTACTTATCTTTTGTATTGCGTTGTGATAGTAAAAGAAGGTAATAATAATAAGGATAGTAATAAAATAAAGAAAATAATAATAAATAGTAAATTAATAAGAAATATAATAATAATAATAATAATAATAATAATAATAAATTAATTAGATATTGTCATTATTATTAATAAATAAAGAGGGAATAATAAGTAAAATAGATAAATAAATAATAATAAATCATATTATTATTTATTAAAAAGGGTATTATTACTAAAGAAAATGAATAAATAATTAAGAGAGCAATTAATTAATAATAAACAAAAGAGTGTTATTATTAATTAATGATAATTAAAGAGGGTATTATTAGTAGGGGAATTTTTAGGGATTAATTCATTTTTAATCCTCTAAAAATTAATTAAAGTAGTTAGTTACTTTGCGACACAAGAAGGGATTAATGACAATGATAAACGTTTTTAGGTATACCTTGACACCTCTTCTAATCCTAGCACCTTCTGACGAAAGTAAGGATTGAAGCTTGAGGTGGGTAACTGTTATCTTATTAGCTTGTATTTATGTATTTCATGTATGACTAATCATGGTCGCTAGATAATTTTTATGTGTGTATCCTAGCTATGGATTGAGGCTGCATGTCTCATAGGGCTGCGTGTCCTAAAGGGCTGCGATCCTTGGCCGTTAACTGCGGTTACGGTGCGACTTGTTTACTATGAATTATTCTACGCTTATACATGTGTTATACTGTGATTTACATTTCATACTTGGATATGAGATTAACTGTTACCCGTGGGGTTCATTCATTTGAACTCCAGACCGCATGAAAGAGACAGGTAGTGGTTCGAGATCAAGAGGCAAGATGCAAATAAGGGTTACGAGATGGAACTCTTTGGAAAAATATGAGTAGTTAGACCGTATTTTAACGTTTATCATCTGTCTATTTTGGATTACTGTAGTATTAACATCCCATTATGGGATGGATTGAATCGCGAAAATTTATCCTCGTATTTTTAAACTAAGTTATTTTATGAAAGTTTTATTCCACAATTAAGTCATCCAAATTATTTCGATGCCTGTGCACTATAACTCTAATAAATAAAGGCACATTTAGGAGGGGCGTTAATTAGGAGAGTGTAATAAAGTCAATTTACCTATATTTTAAAATCCCAAATTGAGTCTAGAACTTAATTAGGGATTTGTTAGGTTTAACAACTTGATTTAGAATTCCTATATTTTAAGCAACTTTATATGAGATTTTCCCTACTATTTAACTGTATACATTTCATATGATGGCCAAAAAAAGCCACTTGAACGTTAATTATAAATCAATCGGAGAATGAAAAGCCACTAAATTTTAAATTGTGTTGGCAACATTTTAAATAACAAAATAAATGAGATGCAAATAGAAATATGTAGAACTAACCACCGTAGCATTTATGCATTTTGATTGCTTGGTTTTGTTCTCTTCATTAACCACATTGAATTGCCATAAATCACCATAATTTTCAACGAAAGAAATTGTTGTATTTAATCATCATGAAGCCACCTTTAATCAATATCATGGCTCGTCAACGTTCATGTTACATTCCCTGCTTAGAAAAGACAATATGTGGTGTGTAGTCAGTGTACATGATCTCTATCCTCAGACCTTATTTTGGTCAATTTCCTTGATGGCAAGTAAACCAGTCAAACAAGTAATAAAGAGTAAGTAGAGTATCGTCTCACAAAGACTGAGATACTGAATGATGATGCCAAATTGCAGAATTGGTTGTGTTAAAAAGAAAATAAAGTCTGATTGGTTTGTGTGTTTTTATGATTATTATACTAATAAACAAGAAAGTAAACAAATGATCGTAGTCATAAGAAGATATCAGTAAAAGATAGGCTGAGCTCAGAATCCTTCCTAAGCATATCAATCCCCCAGTTGCCTAAACACATTGGTATAACATTTATGGTGTACAGCTCTCGCAAATGCTACAACATAAACACCTTTTACAATGTTATTCAGTTAACCCACCACTCTAATCTTCTGAAGCTCTCGCGTCCGATACGTACAATCCTAACTTACTTCTCCCATATGTCTATGATGATTTTCTAGTTAGGTTATCATTATATACAAACCAAGGTGTTATGGTTATGAGCGGTACACTCATTCTTAAAGCCTACAATAATAGGTCAAGCCCTACACAAGCCTGCCTAGCAATCACTGTTTCTCAGATGTCTAACCCCGACTCCCTCTCAGTAAGCCGAGACCGCTGATCTAGCCCTTAGCTCTTGCTAACCGACCAAAAATTAAATCACGATAAGCAAAATGAATATATCAAATTAAGAACTAGCAACGAGTTCATTCTATACTTAGGAAATCATCCTCACTCACCAAAGGAGGTTTAGTTCATGACCGACAAGGGAATCACAAAACAGTTACTACGGAATAGGCCATGGCAAAAAGATTAACTAGAATTAAAATAAAGAAAAAAAACAAAAAGCTTGATGGAGATTTTAATGGCAAGGGAGAAGCGCTATCACGTTACAACTCCACGTCTTCTTGTCTCCGTCTTTCTGCAAGGAAGGATGCTGGGTTCTCTTGGAGTTCTCATGCCTTATAAGTTCTCTCACTCTTCTTTTGAGTCTGGCCGAATAGAATTGGTCTTTGACTCTCGATGACTTCGACCCTTTTTTGGGTTGGCCGTTGTTTCTTTATATAGTCCGGTCTACTTGCGGCATATGTCCAGCGAACTGGGCCTTTCCAAATTTGTCGAGATCCAATCGTAATCTCTCGTTCCAATCTCGGTAGATTGATTTTGCTGATCCCGTGGGATTCTTCAAATCTTAGTTTCAATCCTCCGCATCTTCTATTCCAATATTTCAGCAATCTAATCGTTGTTCTCGACCTGTACTAAATTTCTTGAAACAACCTTGATAGAAGATCAGAACATATGCCGCATAGCATTGCGTTACTTACTCTGCTATAGCTTCAGGGATGCATTGTATTGCACTTTGATAAAGTTGTCCTGATGCTATAGCATAGTATCAGCTATGTTATGTGTCTTTCTCATAAAACCTCAAAACTTGTTCTTTTCTCAACACATGTTTAGGATGTATGCAGAATTTATCCTTAAGTCCCTTGTACAATGAATTAATGCCTTTTTTGCTTAGATTAAATGCAGTTAAGCTCATATTCACTATACAATTCAGTCATATAATACAAGGAAAACATGTCATAAATAGTGCTCATCAAATACTCCCACACTTAGCTTTTTGCACTTTTGGGCAAAATAAAGATAGAGATGATAGAGCAGAGCGTTAACTAATAGCAGCAGCACGCCTATCAATGTAACTATGCCATCACTATTGCTCTTAGGTCATGTTCCTGAGCAGAGAATCCTACTACCCAGTACTAGCGGCTCGTGATGCAATATATTGTTTAGATAAGGAATTGTCAAGAACTCTCAGATTCAGTGTTTACGCTCTCTGACCTTGGGGATTTAAATTTCTCTCTTGTCATGCTAACCTAGAAGTTCTATAGCCTTGTCAAAGTTCTAACATTTCTTCCTAGTATCTGAGCTTTCATACGTCAAAAGGGCTTCTTGGGTTGTAATGGTGTGGAAGGCTATGTATGCGTGGAGGTGAAAAACGATGGTCAATGCTAGAGCAGGGTGTCAGACAGGTTTCTTAACTCAACTGATTGCCTCATTTGAATCTTGTATTGTTTTGCTGCTCTTTATTCTAGTCCTTTTCTCTTCTTTCTATCTTTCTTCTTCTTTTCTTCTATTCTTTTTTCTTAAGTCAAAATCAACTAAACAAAACAAATTTCTTGCAACATTTTTAGTGGAGGCACACTGCCATAGCATTTCTTCACAGTCTACCTAATATTCGCTTGTTTAACTAGTTCCGTTATAGCATAGGCGATAAGGCTCAAAAGGGGTAGCAATATGGAGAGTGATGTTTTATGGTTTGTGTATGGGAACGAGGGGTACGACATGAATGCCTTTATCCTGCAAATTCTTTGCTCATATGCTAGATAGTTTATCGAGAGAAATAAGACAAATCAAAGATCATACATGGGTTAGCTGATATGCACACTGGAATAAAAACAATTAGGCTGAAATAAATCCTTCCATCGTGGGTTGTCTCTCTATTCCTCCTCACCGGCACTTTACCACATACCACGTTAATTAGCAATGTCAATTTTCAAGCCTAACAATTCAGTTGCCTTTAGGAAATCATTCTATGCTTAGTCCTACAGATATTCATCCTACTGCTTAGGTTCTGTTCGTGCTCTAGCAGATAAATTTTTTAAAAATTTTTGCTCATTTGCACATCAACTGAATTTGGGTTGCTTTGAGCACATTCAAGCATGAATTAACAAGTGTAGGTAAAATCATTCCCCCCACACTTGAATGATGCAATGCCCCTATTACAGTAAGGAAGCGAAGGGGAGAGGTCAGGAAGAGCTGGTTACTAGTCATCGTTGGCAAGGGATGTTAATTTTGTTTTCCTTTTTGAAAGAAATCTCACTGCTGCTAGTCAAGCAAGGGGGCATTAAAGAAAATCCAAAGAAATTAAGAAGAAAATAAACACCTAGCCAGAGAAAGAAATAGGTACCTGGAATTTGAAATCGTCTACAACTTAACTTTCCCCATCGTGGAGCCATGAGAGTTTGACACTTTGTCGTCCTCAGTGTCTACAGAGTGTGTGGGTGTCGCCTCACCCAGCTGAGGGCTTTTGTTCCACCGATGCTTGCACGAGCTTGTGGGTTCCCCGTTGGGAAGGGTCGGCCGGATTATTTATTTCAAAGATTGTCTCTGGGAATGCTGGCAATGGTGTGTACTTTGGGGCATTCGTCATGAGTTGGTGGCAAGGCAACGGTCCTTGTCGGCAACATATTGCCACGGCATCTGCTACTGAATAAGTAATGTACTTATCGAGCTTTGCAGGGCAACGACTCGGGTGGCCAGGTCAGCGATGTTGTATTCATGGCATGGAAGGCTGAAGTAAGAATCAAGCCAGTTGGAGCCTCCATAGATATACCAGCCTTAGGACCGGCGGAGGTACTTGCTAGGTTGGTCTGGGCAACATTTGGCTGTGATTTCTACAAAATACGATGCACAATCCCCACTGAGATAGGATTTGGTAGGTCGTCCCTCTCCTCATTGGCATCAAAGATGACTTTAGCGTTGCGACAAAGCTTTATGATCGGGCGCGCGGGGAACTTGAGGTTGCCCGTCGTGCCCTGTAGAGCTACAAATAGTCCTCGATAAATGAGAGCATCAATGTCGATCTGCTTCCCCTCCAAAAGGTAGTAGAGGAGGAAGACTCATTCTCTAGAGATGGTTTGGGTGTGCAATGTGCGCATAAGTTGATAGTGGAGGAAGTGGAACCAGACACGGGCTTCAGGACGGAAACAGCTGCATTTCGAATTGTATGAGCCCTCCTTGGTGGCTTGCCATTCGGTATTTGGCACGCATAGTCGGGCAACCACCCTGGTGAGGACTTAAGGCTTGTCCCCTTGTTGGACAAGCTCATTGTATTCGTCGTCTGTGGGATCTAGGCCGTAGACCTTGCAAATTGCACTTGTGCTGCATTGCACATTTTTCCCCCGACGGTGATGAAATAAGGGGAACCACCCAAATAATTTGCACCGAATTCAAGAACAAGGGAGTCACCCCTTCGGCGAGAATTTCGGTCAATTTCTATAAGGCACACATGTGCATGCAATTAATATGAAATGATGACTCAAAAGCTTCTTAAATAAGCTTTGAATTCAAGCAAAACAAGGAGGAGAGACAAAAGTCAACAAAACATGCAAAATAAGCCAAGTTAAGAGGATATTTTGCAAGGGTACTTTGGTCATTTGATTTGGGGGATTTTTAAGTGCCTACTTGACATGTTTTAAGACGTTTTGCACTCCCTTTTGCACAAGTATTTTGAGTATTTTGTTTAATAGCTCAAAGGCCATAGAAATTAAAGTGTCAGTGTAGAAGGGCACAAGACACTTATACGATGTTAATCAGTTGGTAGAAGTGCTATTTAGCTATGCCCTAAGGTATGAGACAATCAACTGAGCAAAAATGTGCCAAAAATAGATATGCACATGACATTTCTTGGACTGGTAAGGGTTCCCTGCATTTTTTTACGGAAAAGAAGGAAAGAGTATTCAAGAACCTTGTTGAAGAAGCAAAAGAAAAATCTAGAATTACTTGAAGGAAATGCAAAGAAAAAGGTCAAATCAAGTAATCATGAAGAGAGATAAAAGATTTAAAAAATAGAATTTATATACACCACACATTTGAATCAGGTTTTGTGGACCAAAATGGCGCCACATCTGCTGCCTAGAAGCCTTTAGATTTTTTTGGAGAAAAAGCAAAGGAATCATGTAATAACCTGATGCACCTTTTGGACCAATGGGCAATAGCAAAACTTGGATTTTTCACTTAAAAAATGGAGTCTATTTAAGGACCTTCTCTGCTCATTCTGTGGCTTCCTTAGACAAGTTCAAAGAGAGGAAAGCAGTATCTAGCAGAGTCTTTGGTTCAGTGGAAGGAGGAAGCACTCGAGTTCAGAGATTCGAGGTAAGTTGCTAAACTTGACACATAGAAGATGGAACGTTAAGGTTTCAGTTTAGTGGTGTTATACTTAGTGTTATGGAGTGTTTTTGAAGTTTTTAAAGGTTCTAATGGGTTTAAAATGAGATTTTTTCATGGGAATAGGTTAAAGCTAAGTTTTACGAACTCAAAACCTCGAAAACAAAGAGGAATAGCTAGCTACCTAGTTCTGAATTCCGTGCAAGAAACTTATAAAATGGTTTTAAAATAGTAAAGGAAGTCTGGTTCCATTGAAATTTTACAGGGTTAAACTAAACATCCTGAGCTTCATTTTGGTATGAGATTTTGTCATTTTTCAAATTTCCTCTTGGGAGGAATAAATTGTTGAAAATGACCTAGAAACCTGAACTTTTTCTCTGACTAGTGACTAGAATTTTAGAATAGGAAAAGGGAATGAACTCAAATGATGTTTATGAATCTTTTTTTTTAACTAGACATGATAAGCGTTCAGTGGTTGCTAAAATCGCATCAATCGGATTTTTCTAGAATTTACTATGAATTTTTGAAATGAGAACATTATTTCTGGAAAATTCTGGATATGGGCGAAATTCATGATTTTGGATGTGGAATCTGTTTTAGTGATTAAAAGCATGGTATTTTTGCTGTATTTAGGGTTGTGACTCGTGTGGGCAAACACTGGGAAAGATTTTACTAAGTCCGGGGAAAGCACCGGTAGTAACTTGTTAACTCGCATGCTTTATGTTACTCTCGCATTTTTGTTTTACCAAGATTGAGGATATGGGCTGTAGTACCTAGTGGACTGTGTGTTCTTGGGTTCTTGCTGAAATCGAAGGTATGATAGGTAGGTGTTAGTTCTCTTGTTTTGATGATAACAATTATAATTAATCTCAAGGTAAATTCATTGTGAATTTTCTATCTTATAGTAACTTGGTATTTTTGTAAAGGAACCTTGAGCCAATACTTTTTAATAAAGCTTTGATGATAATCTTAACTTGAAGTCGCTTTTGCCCTACCTCAAGTTAACTGCGCTTAAAATTTAAATATTCTCTTTCACGCCTGAATCTATCTTTTTAACTTGAAGTTGAGAACTTAATACCTCAAGTCAAAACCGACTTCCTCAGCTATCTCTTCTTTTGACTTGCAAGCTAATATCAAGTTAACTTCTTATTTCAAGTTAACTTTCTCAAGATAACTTCTTATTTCAAGTTAACTTTCTGATTTGAAAAGCCAATATCAAGTTAACTTCTTATTTCAAGTTAACTTTCTCTTTGAAGTGAATATCAAGTTAATTTCTTATTTCAAGTTAACTTTCTCATAGAACTTAAAGCTAAAAACAAATTAATTTCTTATTTCAAGTTAACTTTCTCTTTGAAGTAAAAGACTTCAAGTTATCGTGTTTGACTTTATCAAGTTAACTTTTTATTTCAAGTTAACTTTGTCATAACTTGAAGTTCAACAACTAAGTGTATCATTCCTTTTACACTTATCGGGTTTAACTTTTTGGTCATATATCAAGTTAACTTCTTATTTCAAGTTAACATTGTTTTTAACTTGAAGTTAACTTTATCAGATTTGAAAATCATTGTCTGTGTAAACTGAAAATCAATGCTTGTGATTTCATAACTTCATATCTTCACTCATTACTATTTCTAAATGCTTTTAACCTATTTGCTAATGAGTGTCGATGATTATATCATGGATTAACAACAAATTGTTGTAAAGCAATTTGTGTGTCGAACGCATTAAATGCAGTTGCCATGTTGAGACGCAATCTCAAAGAACCATTCCTCTGATCATCCGAAAGACATTCACAAATGGTAGAGAAGACAAAATGCAACAAGGAACTTGAAGAAATGAAATTGAATGCTCATTATAATGTTCTTCAATGCTCAATGTGATCATTGGCTTCAAATGTTACGACTTGAATATCCCAACGGTAATATTTCTCAACGGACCGATATTCAAATTAGCTCACAACGGCTATTTCTCCAACTGACCGATATTCAAATATGTAGCAGCTATTATCCACAACCGTGATATTCTACAATGGACGAATACTTCAACGGATTAATATCAATTGTCTATAAGTAGAGACACACTCAAAACAGAGAATATAGACATGAGCTTACAACGTCAAAATGCCAATACTCTGATATTCACTTACTTTATGTTCTCAATGCTTACATAGTATACCGTAGAGAGTGAGATGATAGTTTATGTACTTCAGTGTTTATTCATTCACTTCAAATATGTAGTGGCTATTATCCACAACCGTAATATTATACAATGAACGAATGCTTCAACGGATTAATATCAATTGTCTATAAGTAGAGACACACTCAAAACAGAGAATATAGACACGAGCTTACAACGTCAAAATGCTAATATTATGATATTCACTTACTTTCTGTTCTCAATGCTTACATAGTATACCGTAGAGAGTGAGATAATAGTTTATGTACTTCAGTGTTTATTCATTCACTTCTGAGAGAGAAGATTTATCTATAAATATTCTATCTGAGAGTTATTCAAGATTGGGTGATCTTGAGTGAGAAACACATTGTGTTGATTAAAGCTTGTAAGGGGAGTGAATCCTGGTAAGAGGATTACTTCGAGTACAGAGTGTGTAATCAAGCGGGTGTATTGATTATAGTTTGTAAGGGGGAGTGAATCCTAGTGAGAGGATTACTTTGAGTACAGAACATGTAATCAAGTTGATAGAAGAGAGTGGATTGAAAATCTCAAGTGGAGCTTGGGAACTGGACGTAGGTCAAGGATTGGGCCGAACCAGTATAAATCACAGTTTGCATATCCTCTTCCCTAAACTCTTACATTTTTAGTATATGCTTATTCAAATATCAAACTATTAATTTAGAAGTTGCGAAAAGATTTTCAAAGTTCCTAAAGCTTTATCAGACACCCAATTCACCCCCCTTGGGTGATAGCCAGGTCTAAGAGTAGGTAGTACCTATTGGACTACGTGTCCTTAGGTTGCTGTTGAGGATTGAGGCATGTAGGGTAGGTAGTACCTATTGGACTACGCGTCCTTAGGTTACTGCTAAAGCTTAAGGTAGGTAGTTAGGGTTTGCAGCCCTGGCTACTAAGGCCTTTTAGCACTATGGATTTCTAGGGGCTTGTCTTGAATAGGCGGTCCTGCAGGTATGTGGTACATGCCAGATTTATTTTCCTGATTGTGGTTTGTATATCATGCATTGCATACTGATGAGCACAAATCGTACCATGTTTTCCATATACTATATGACCGAATTGAACGATAAATACAAGCTTAATTGCGATAATCTAAGCAAAAAGGCATACATTCGGATATAGGGAACTGAAGGGTAGAAACCATTTGCATGTGCTAAGAAGAACAATTTACATGGTTTTTAAGGAATACTGTATAGTAGAGCTGATACGATGCTATAGCATTTTGATAGCAAGTCAAAATGCAATACAAGGCATAACGAAAGCTATAGCAAAGTATAGGACGCAATGCTATGCGGCATTTTTTCTGACCTTTTATCCATGTGATTTCGAATGGGAATAAAAGAAAAGGGCGATAACAACAACAGTGGATTGCGACATGGCGGAATAGAAGATGCGGAGGATCGAAACTGAAAGATTTGAAAAATCCCGCAGGATCAACAGAATCAATCTACTTGGATAGAGAGAAATGATAGATCTTGACAGATTAGGAAAGGCCCAACTCGTTGTAACTTACACCGCAAGAAAGTCTGATTATATAAGGAGACAGCAGAGCTAACCCTAAGAGTCGGAGAGCCCTAGGCCGAGATTCTACTTTTGGCAGACTCAAGAGAAGAGTGAGAGATTTCACAAGAGCATGAGCTTTCCAGGACAACCCAAAGATCCTTCCCCGCAAGACGACGGAAAGAAGAAGACGTGGAGTGGTGACATGATAGGACCACATCCACGCCGTTGGAACTCCGTCAAAGCTTTCTGTTTTTCCCTTTTTATTTTAGTCTTTCGATCATGGGTCATTCTGTTAGTGTTGGTTTTGTGTTTCCCTCGTCAGTCATGAACTAATTTCCATATGGCTGGACGAGGATGATCCCTTAAGGTGTTAAATGAACCCAGTTGCAAGTTCTTAATTCAATAAATTTGGTTTGCTTATCAGTGCATTAATTACTAGTTGATTAGCGGAAGCTAGGGGCTAGATTTGTGGTCTCAGCTTACTGGCAAGGAGTTGAGGTTAGACCTCTGAGAAATAGTGTTTGCTAGGCAGCCCGTGCACGGCTTGACCTATTATTGTAGGCTTCAGGAATGGGTCTACCTCTCATAACCATAACACCTTGAGCATAAAGCAGATATAATTAGAAAATTACCATAGGAATATGGACGGAGTATAATTAGCATCATATGTATCGAATGCGGAAGCTTCGGTAGACTATCATGGTGGGTTAACTAAATAGCTTTGTAGTTAGTAACTATGCTGTCACATTGCAGAAGCTGTGCAGTGTAGATGCTACAAGAATGGGTAGAGCAACTGGGGGATTGATGCATTTAAGGGTGATTCCGAGTCCAGCCTAACTTCTACGATATCTTCTCAAGTTTAGTTCATTCCGCTTTATTTCGCTAGTAGCATAATCACAAAAACATCTCAACCCAATTATATTTACTTTCTGTTTGCACAACTGTCATAGCAATCGAGCGTTACTCTTTAGTATCTCAGTCTCTGTGGGACGATACTCTACTTACACTTTATTACTTGTTCGACTGGTTCACTCGCCATCAAGGAAATCGACCAACACATGCATATAGCATATGAATTTAATAGTTGCTCTGGGTTTCAATTTTGAACTCCACACAATTTCAAAGAATATAGGTATTAGTTGCTAAGCTGTTCAGGAACAAGGAGGTAAGGGCATGGTGTAGAAGACTGAAGAAATAGGGGATGCCCTATCATGTTTTGTATATCTATCTATAGGATGACTGTATGATTTATACTTACTATTCAGTATTTATTTTGGACGATTGTACCCTTAACTCTACGAGGACTACTTTATGTTTTTGTTTGTACCTTTACCAGTATATTGTAGTTGTCCAAACTGATCAGATGCTCTGCCGCGCACACTGTGATATATGTTAAGAAGGATCCCTCTAACACGCCTCCCGAATGGGCGAGGCCGGTAGGGGTGTAACAAGAGGACTCTGGTAAAGTATGCAAGCTTCAAAGATCAATTTATGGATTGAAGCAAGCATATCGAAGCTGGAATCATCGTTTTGATGAAGTAGTCAAAGAGTTTGGATTCATTCAAAACATCGATGAGCCTTGTGTTTACAAGAAGGTTAGTGGGAGCACAGTTGTATTTCTAGTGCTTTGTGTAGATGACATCCTACTTATTGGGAACGACATCACTACCTTGTAGAGTGTCAAGTCTTGGTTAGAAAAGTCTTTCTCAATGAAAGATTTGGGCGAAGCCACTTACATCCTAGGGATCAAGATCTATAAAGATTGATCCAAGAGGTTAATAGGACTAAGTCAGAGCACATACATAGATAAGAAACTGTATAGATTCGGTATACAGGATTCAAAGAGGGGTCACATGCCCATGTCTCATGGCATCCATCTAGTAAGGATCTGTGTCCTAGATGATGAGCTCTGTGTGACTGATTACACAAATGAGAGTTTCTAAACTGCCCAAGATGAGAGTTTCTAAACTGCCCAAGATGATCTTAGATCACAATCAGATATATATTCCTTTTGAATGGTGGTACGATAAGCTGGAAGAGCTTTAAGCAGAGCACGGTAGCAGATTCTGCAACAGAAACTGAGAATATAGCAGCATCAGATGTAGCTAAGGAAGCCGTTTGGATCAAAAAGTTCATTACTAAATTAGGGGTGGTGCCTACCATCTCAAATCCAATAGATTTGTTCTGTGACAATAGCGGCGCTATTGCGCAAGCCAAGGAGCCTAGGTCACATCAATGGACCAAGCATATACTCAGGCGATTTCATCTTATCAGAGAAATCAATGATAAAGGTGATATAAAAAATATGCAAAGTACCAGGAGAAGACAATGTTGCTGATCCTCTTACTAAACCGCTTCTACAAGTAAAACATGAGCATCATGTTAGGACAATGGGAATTAGACAAATTAATGATTGCACCTAGTGTAAGTGGGAGTTTCTTGGGAATTATGCCCTAGGGGCCAATCATTGTACTTTAAACATTATTGTTATTAAAAGTATTTATCCATTTTGTTGTCATATCATTTGCATGTTCATTATGATGATTGTATCCTTGGATGTATCAAAAAGATTGTCCTAAATATCCCTGGTCGGTCATCTATGCCGGAGCAAAGATGAAATAAGACTAGTATGACTTTGATAAGGTATGAAGATACAAATCAAAGTCTTAGGCACTTGTAAGAGTACAAGGTGCTGGACCGACTCACTATGAGAAAGCTGCATGAATTAAGTCATAAGCTTATCTCATTTATAACCATGTCACAATGCCCTTTGACCTGAGATTATCATGGATCCCTACATGAGAGCTGCTAATCTTTAACCTAGTCAAAAGTCACCTTTGACCGGTGATGATAAAGGCTTCGATCGGGATTAGTGGTTTTCATGCAGATGAATGTGAATAATCAAGAAGTGATTTGTTCCTCACATTAGTAGAGAGATATTACTAGGCCCCTTGATGAGCACAAATAGTACCATGTTTTCCCTATACTTATTGACTGAATTGAATGTTAAATACATGCTTAACTGCAGATAATCTAAGCAAAAAGGCATACATTCATGATATAGGGACTAAAGAGTAGGAATCATTTGCATGTGCTAAGAATAGAACAATTTACTTTGTTTTTAATGAAAATCGTATAGCAGGGCTGATACGATGCTATAGCATTATGACAGCGATTCGAAGTGGAATACAAGGCATCCCGAATGCTATAGCAAAGTAGAGGACGCAATGCTATGCGACTCGGATTAGAAGATATGATAGATCCTGACAGATTAGGAAAGGCCCAGCTCGCTGTAACTTACACCGCAAGAAAAGCCTGATTATAAAAGGAAACAGCAACGCCAACCCTAAAAGAGTCGGAGAGCCCTAGAAGAAGATTCTAACTTTCGACAGACTCAAGAGAAGGGTGAGAGATTTCACAAGAGCATGAGACTTCTAGGATAACCCAAAGATCCTTCCCTCAAAGACGACGGAACAAAGAAGACGTGGAGTGGTGACGTGATAGGACCTCGACCACGCCGTCAGAAATTCCATCAAGCTTTCTGTTTTCCTTTCTTCTTAGCTTTGTTTTTTCGATCATGGGTCATTCTGTTAGTGTCTATTTTGTGTGTGTAACACCCCGGACTTTGGACCCTGAGAAGTGAAAATAAGCCTGAAATAGGCAGACGACTAGGCCCAGTTTGGGAAGAGTCCCAAGAAGGTCGAGGCATAGGAAGCCTCTTTGGGACTAAGTAACTTGACCATACGGGTCAGTAGACATAGTATGCTGAAGCCGTGGAACTAAGGTACTAACATAAAATGGGTACAGAAGATGTATACGGTGTAAGTCCGGGCTGAAAGATGCCGCCCAACTATGTCCTAAGGTATAGGACACTTAGTTGAGCAAAAATATGCCAGTATAGGTAAGTATACGGCATTTTCAGGGTAGTCATGGGAGCCCTACGTTTTTTAAGGAAACAAGAAGGGAAGAGAGAGAAAAGGTGTATCTGGACCCAGAAGGGAAGGAAAAGTTCGTAGTAGTAGTGCTATGTCGGACACGTGGCATTTCGGGGCCGGTTGGATTATCGGGTAGCACGTATTACGAGGTGGATCTCGGGGTCTTGGAATAAAGGTTTCTTGATCCCCAAGGTAATATGCCCCGTCCACTTGTGGTCCGGGAAAAGTGATTGATGATCCGGCCCACACAAGTCTAGTTGAAGGACACGCATTACGAGGTAAGGTGGACCTAAGAACGGGAGCCGAGCGGGGCGGACAGACTTTCCGGAGTCACCCTGTGCCCAGGATACTGATAAGGATGAAATTCCAGTGGGCCCAGAGGAGAGAGAAAATATCTTGCTAAGTAATTATGAAGAGAGAGAATGTCACATCAAGCCATCATGAAGAGAGAGAAAGAATAAAATAATCTGGATTAATCTGGACCACATATTTGAATCACGATGTGACAAGGTGAAGGACAAGTAATTATGACTAATTATGGCATATCATGGGCAGATTTCGTGGACCCCACTGCCTTGGAAGAAGAACGACACGAAATGACCATTTTGCCCCTACATCTTAAACCTACAACTAAGGTCACCTAGGCAAAACCGAAACCTATTTTTGGCATGGGAAAATGTTATTTTCTGAACATGGAATTCCCTAGAAGCCTTCTAGAAGATCTGATTTCGTGGACCCCATGCTTTGGAAGAAGAGCAGTGCAAATGACCGCTTTTACCCTCGACCTAAAACCTACCCAAAGTCACCATCGTGGGCAATCTTGGAATTTGGATTTGGAGGGTTCAGATGGTGCCACATGTCCTGGACCAAGAAGACTCTAGAGAACCCTAGAAAAGAATATTCTGAGCATCTTTGGAAAAAATCTAGTGGAAAATGACTATTTTACCCCTAGGTGTTATTTTAATTACGGACAAGCCATAACCTTTGGACCCTATAAATAGGACCCTCCTCCCCCATTTGGATCAGCCTATTTCATGCTCAAGGTAAGGGAGAGGAAGGTCCAGCTGAAGGTCTTGCTCCAAGGAAGAAGAAAGCACCCGCAACCGATATCCGGAGGTAAGTCCCTAAACCGGCAACTGAGTAATCTACTTCTCTGCCCTGTGGTGTTTCGTGGAGTTACAGTAGGTTTTTCATGATTTTAAGGTTTCCAATGAGTCCAGAAGGCATTTTTGTGTAGTTTTAAGTTGGATCACTTCGTTTGGAACTCTGAAAACCCTAAATCTTCTTATACGAAAATCTGTCGGTTCTTACGGTTTCTGGGCAGCGAAGATAGATCTGTGGTTTTAAAATAGTAAATGAACTCCTTTCGATCTGATATTTTATATGGTGAAATTAGACATCCTAAGGATGATTTTGATATAATATTTTGTGTCATTTGGAGTTTCCAACCGAGAGATAGTGCAAGTTTAAAATGACCTAAAAACCTGGACTCTGTCTCGGACCAGTGGCTAAGTTTTAAGAATCTGAGAAGGATTCGAACCCAGATGAATTTGGGGATTATTTTTATGGTAAAATAGACATTCTAAGGGTTCAAAGGACACTTATTTCATATCAATATGATATTTCTAGAATTTATTAAAAATTGGAGAAGTTGGGTCAATGTTTCTGGAAAATTCTGGAGTTAGGCAAAATTTATGGAACTTGAAGTAAAGTTTGAATATGTGATTTAAAGTGTGGTATTTTGCTGTATCTAGGGTGTTTGCATATGTGGATCATATTTTCAAACGTCAAAGGAAGAGTACATTATTTTGCAAGGCGTGCCAGGTAGTAACTGTAAACTTACATACTCTATGTGGCTCTTGTATGTTCTGTGTTATCATGATTGTGGATGTAGGCTAGGTAGTAGCTATGGGACTCATGTCCTATGGTGTTTACCGAGGCCCGAGGTATGCCAGCTAGGTAGTAGTGGTAGAGGCACTACTGAGGCCGTGGCATGTGGGCTAGGTGGATCCTGTGTGACTGTGTGTTCACAGGTGAAGGTGAGGCCCGTGGCATGTGGGCTAGGTGGATCCTATGTAACCGTGTGTTCACAGTGAAGGTGAGGCCCAAGGTATGTGAGGCTAGGTGGAACCTATATGACTCGTGTGTTTATAGGTATCCTCTCGAGGCCCTAGGCTAGGGGTCAGGGTCACTCCACTACTGCGAGGCCTGTTTGCGCGCTGGATCCGGGGCTTGTCTTGACTGTGGTCCTGCGGAGTACATGCCATGTTTATGTTTGAGTTCCCGATTGTGATTTACATTACATGCATTGCATACATATTGTATATGAGTTTAACAGCTTACTCGGGGTTCAACTTTGAACTCCGGGGCTTAAAAGATACAGCGTAAGTTAGTAGCGGTGGAGGTCTTGAAGAAGATAGAGCTCGCGGTGGAAAGACGAAGAAATAGAGGATACCCTTAATTCCCGTACTTCTATAATTGGAACGAGTGTATAATTATACCCACCGTTTAGTCTTTATCTTGGACGAATGTACCCTTAACGCTATGTGGACTACTTTATGTAATTGTATGTACCTTTACCGATAATGCAAGTTGTCCAAATCGATCCAATGCTCGTCAAAGCGTACTCGATATAAATTTAAAGTGACAATTTATCTAAGGAAAGATAATAAGTGATGAGGATCCCTCTAACCCGCCACCCGAAAGGGCGAGGCCGGTAGGGGTGTAACAGTGTGTCCCTCGTCAGTCATGAACTAAACTCTATATGGCTGGATGAGGATGAGTCTTTAAGTGTTGAATGAACCCAGTTGCAAGTTCTTAATTCAATAAATTTGGTTTGCGTATTGATGTTTTTGTTACTAGTCAGTTAACGGAAGTTAAGGGCTAGATTTGTGGCCTCAGCTTACTGGCAAGGAGTTGGGGTTAGACCTCTAAGAAACAGTGTTTGCTAGGCAGCCCGTGCACGGCTTGACCTATTATTGTAGGCTTCAGGAATGGGTCTACCTCTCATAACCATAACACCCTGAGTGTAAAGCAGGTCTGACTAGAAAGTTGCCATAAGAATATGGAAGGAGTATAGTTAGTATCATATGTATCGGACACGGAAGCTTCGGTAGATAATAGAGGTGGGTTAACCAAATAGCTTTGTAGTTGGTAGCTATGCTGTAGCTAATCTAGAGCCTTAAGATCCTAAGATAGAACGCACCTACAAGAAAAGGCGCAGAAGGTAGAAGTGGCAAAGTCAATCTCTTGACCAAGCAAACATGGCGAAAATACCTGTTAACCACGAGCGGGAGCAATGAGAGCGCCCACTAATAAACAGGGACAACCAGGTCCCTCCACCTCCAAACCCAGATATGAACAAGGCCATCATGGAATTCGGGATTCCAAATTTAAACAAGCTGAACTTGGCCATCACACAACCAACCCTCAACGCCTGGCACTTTGAAATTAAAGGTGTCATGATTCGATGTCGAATACAAAATGGGAAATTTGGAGGACTTCCTTCTGAAGATCCGCACCTTCATCTCAAAACCTTCATGGAGGTGTGTGATTCTTTTGTGATCCCTGGTATACCTCCCGATGCCGTCCGAATTAAGTTGTTTCCCTTCTCACTAAGGGACAAAGCTCGAACGTGGCTCAACAACCTACCTACTAATTCCATCACTACATGGAATGATTTGGGAAGTAAGTTCTTGCTCAAACTTTTTCCATCTACCAAGAACGCTCAATTGAGAGGGGACATCACCAACTTCCAACAGAAACCGAGTGAATCTATGTATGAAGCCTGTGACAGATTCAAGGACCTCTTGAGATGATGCCCCCAGCACGGACTTTGTGAATGGGTCCAGTTAGAAATATTCTACAGAGGTCTTGACGTACAAACATGATCAATTGTAGACACCTCGTCAGGAGGATCCATCCTCATGAAGTCTTATGAAGAGGCCCACAATTTACTAGAACGCATGTCCATGAACAGTCATGGCCAGCAGGCAGAGTTACATCCTCCCGAATTGTTGCAGGGATACACGAACTAGATGCCATGACCGCTTCACCGCTCAAGTTTCATCTCTCGACCAACATGGTGAAAGGATCGACCATTCCATCAAGCAACACATCGCCGCAACCATCTCGGGTAGCTTGTGTGTACGTGGCGGAGAGCACTCTTACTCTCGGTGCTCCACCAACCCCGAAGCGAAAACTTCATCAACAACTTCAACCGGGGCAGCAACACCAATAATCTGTACTCAAATACATACAACCCTAGATGGAGGCTGCATCCTAACTTCTCATGGAGTTCGCAAGGTTCACAAGCAGCAGGACAATCATCAGGCCCACAATACTCTAACCGAACATCAAACCCACCAGGGTTTACCTAGCAAGCAAGGCAGTAGGGTGGTGAATCAGACCCGCAGCACTCTATATTTTCCCTTCTGAAGGACTATATGGTAAAGAATGATGCAATCATCCAGAATCAGCAAGTGGCCTTGAGGAATCTTGAAACTCAAGTGGGACAACTAGCAACCACTCTTAACAACAGGCCCTTAGGATCCCTGCCCAGTGACATTGAAGTCCCCAGGTTCAGGGAAGAAAGGAAGTCAAAATGATAGAGCTCAGAAGTGGTAAAAGCCTAGAACCCATGAAAGCAACCAAGCAACCTCTGGTTGTCACTGATCCAAGGCTAGTAAAACTTAAGGAAGGGCAAGAAGGTACTAAACAAACTCTTGAAGATGAACGGAGGCAACTGCGACTGTCACAATCGAAATACGATCTAAACACTGCAACATTGCCTCCACGTGCAACATTGGATGATCACATACAATACCCAACAAGGAATGCTACCGCTCCATCATCAAAGCATAATCCTGACCTCGGGCCTCCAGCAATGCCAAAGCCACCACCGCCTTTCCCACAAAGGCTAAAGAAGCAAGGGTAGGAGAAACAATTCAAGTAGTTCCTTGATATGCTACGGCAATTGTACATCAATATTCCACTCGTGGAAGCATTGGAGCAAATGCCCAGCTACGTGAAGTTTATGAAGGAAATTATATCTAAGAAGAGGTGACTGGAAGAGTTCGAGATAGTAGCATTGACCCGATTGTAGTGCCATGTTAACTAATCGGCCTACCTCCGAAATTGAAGGATCCTGGCGCTTTTACAATTCCGTGTGCAATCGGACCCAATTACTCGGTAAAGCTCGTGCGACCTAGGTGCTAGCATAAATCTCATGCCGATGTCGATCTTCAAGCGGTTAAGCGTGGGAAGCCGTGCCCACGACAGTCACATTGCAACCGGCGATCGCTCAATAGTATTACCTAAAGGCAAGATCGAAGACGTCTTGGTAAAGGTAGATAAGTTCATCTTCCCTATGGACTTCATTATCCTGGACTTTGAAGCAGATCATTACGTTCCAATTCTGCTGGGACGACCTTTCATGGCAACTGGTCGTACATTGATTGATGTGGAAAAAGGAGAACTCACTATGCGTGTAAGTGATGATTAGGTCACTTTTTCAATACTTAAGACCGCAAGGTTCAAAGACCCAACAAGAAAGTACCTAACCACTCCAGATAGCAGCCAGGACACCCAAGAAGCAAGGGACCCCCTGCCCTACCTCAGCATTAAATTGCTATAGCAAGGTCCAGCTGAAGACATTAAAGCAAGCGCTATCGGGAGGCAGCCCAAGGTTATTTGTTCTTTAGCATCAAACAAGGAATGAATGAGTCCAGCATGGCAATTTCTACGACACGAGGCATGTCATCAGGACCCTAGAGCGACTACACGACAAAAGCCCAATTTCCGCCAGGTACGCCCCTCATCTCTACTTACTTCGTGCATGCGTCTGTTTGGGTGGGCCACCTTCTTGGGCCCACTACGCGCTGACTAAGGAGACCACATTGTCTAAGTAGTCATGACATTTCATATTCAAATCCCTTCATATACTCTATCCATCCCACCACCCCTGCACCCGCGTCTTTTCACAAACCCACCGACTCCTTTCTTCTTCCATATCCTCACCCAGAGACACCGATGGTCCGGATGAAATGCACAGCACGACGTGGCCAGGCGTCCCCACTGGCCTACGCTTGTCAGCCGCCTCGTCGCGTTCCACCCACGGCGCAGGCGCCACCCGTCCCCATCCAGGTTTCCTCCCCTTCCTCCTCCTCCACCAGTGTGAAACTGGAATCCCATCGCCGTCACCTGTCCATGGGCGTCTCCCTCTCCCGCTCCCATTCAGCGATTCCCGTGGTCAACACCCTCGATAATACATCGGATGAGGAAGACACCGCGAGCAGCGCCCCAATCCCTACCGTTCCTTCTGCTCCGTAGTTTTCTTTTCTTTTGTTAATTTAGTATATCTGTTTTCTTTTTGGTTTTCCTGTCAATTTGCTCCAATCCTGGGCGTTCTCCCCAGGGCCCTTTCTGTGACTGGTATTATGTCTCTTCTTTGCTTTCTATGTTTCTCTCGCCCCCTTGTTGCGAATAGCAGCACGCTCGATTTCTGATTCTTGATTCTATTGCAATGTGGGCATTGCATCGTTCAAGTGTGGGGGGGTTGATATGATTTATGATATAATCTGCCACTAGTGTCTCTATGAGTGTGATCCGATTCACCCCGCATATAGCTTTTTGCACATACTGAATTTTTTTTCCAAATTGCATGATAGAGCATGAATAGAATCTTGTAGCAATGGAATGAATGTGTGTATAACTGAGCATAGCACAAAGGCCTAAGGGAACTAAACCTTTAGGGTTGGGAAATTGACGGTGCTAGCCAATTTGATGCGGGGTAGAGTGGCAATGAGGAAGTTCAAAGGGAAGAACCCCCAATGGAAGGATTGAATTGAGCCTAATTGTTTTATTCTGTGTGCATGTATGCTAGCCTATGTTTGATCCTTGATTTGTCTTAGTTCTTTGATAGACTATCTGGCATCTGAGTTTGAAGTTTGTAGGATAAAGGCATTCCTGTCATATCCATTATCCCATACACAACCCATTGCATCATCATCTCCACATTGTTACCCCTTGAGCCACACAAGTATGCTATAGCAGAACAGGGTAGATAAGAGAACTGAAGAAGGCTGTGAAAAATCCTATGGTAGAGTGCTCCCATGAAAAGCTGCAGAAAGAATTAAAGAGCTGTTGGTTTGAAAAAAAACCAGAAAACCAAAAAACCTAGAGCAAAGAACAGCAAGAATTGCTAAGTTCAAGGAAGAGCACTCGGCTGAGGCCAAAAGATTTGCCAACCAGATCTGCTATAGCATCCACCTTCACCTCTCATCTCAAACACTAGGCCATCCTCGCATTACAATCCAAGAAGTCCTTTGGATGAACGAATACTCAGAATACTAGGAAGTAATCTTAGAACTTTGACAAAGCTAATCTAAGCAAAAAGGCATACATTCATGATATAGGGACTAAAGAGTAGGAATCATTTGCATGTGCTAAGAATGGAACAATTTACTTTGTTTTTAAGGGAAATCATATAGCAGGGCTAATACGATGCTATAGCATTCTGACAGCGATTCGAAGTGGAATACAAGGCATCCCGAATGCTATAGCAAAGTAGAGGACGCAATGCTATGCGACATGATTGCTGACCTTTTTACCCAGATGATTGCAGGACTAAAATAAAGGGCGATATTAACAGATAGGTTGCTGACGTGACGGAATAGAAGATGCGGAGGATCGAAACTAAAAGATTTGAAGAATCCCGCAGAATCAATAGAAGCAATCTACTCGAATAAGAAGATATGATAAATCCTGATGGATTAGGAAAGGCCCAGCTCGCTGTAACTTACGCCGCAAGAAAAAGCCTGATTATAAAAGGAAACAGCAGCGCCAACCCTAAGAGAGTCGGAGAGCCCTAGAAGAAGATTCTAACTTTCGGCAGATTCAAGAGAAGAGTGAGAGATTTCACAAGAGCACGAGACTTCCAGGATAACCTAGGATCTTTCCCTGCAGTACGACGGAATGAAGAAGACGTGGAGAGGTGACGTGACACAACCTCGACCACGTCGTCGGAAATTCCATCAAGCATTCTTTTTTTCTTTCTTCTTAGCTTTGTTTTTTCGATCATGGGTCATTCTATTAGTGTCTGTTTTGTGTGTCCCCATCAGTCATGAACTAAACTCTATATGGCTGGACGAGGATGAGTCTTTAAGTGTTGAATGAACCCAGTTGCAAGTTCTTAATTCAATAAATTTGGTTTGCGTATTGGTGTTTTTATTACTAGTCGGTTAACGGAAGTTAAGGGCTAGATTTGTGGCCTCAACTTACTGGCAAGGAGTTGGGGTTAGACCTCTGAGAAACAGTGTTTGCTAGGCAGCCCGTGCACAGCTTGACCTATTATTGTAGGCTTCAGAAATGGGTCTACCTCTCATAACCATAACACCCTGAGTGTAAAGCAGGCCTGACTAGAAAGTTGCCATAGGAATATGGAAGGAGTATAGTTAGTATCATTTGTATCGGACACGGAAGCTTCGGTAGATAATAGAGGTGGGTTAACCAAATAGCTTTGTAGTTGGTAGCTATGTTGTAGCAATTGCGGAAGCTGTACAATATAGATGCTATAGCATTGGGTAGAGCAACTGGGGGATTGATGCACTTAAGGATGATTCTGAGTCCAAATTCTAACCTCTTACTGATATCTTCTCTCGTTTAAAGTCATTTTGTTTACATTTGCTAGTAGCATAATTGCAAAACCCCTCAACCTAATTATATTTACTTTCTTTGTTCACAACTGTCACAGCATTAGCGCGTCACCTCTCGGTATCTCAGTATCTGTGGGACGATACTCTTCTTACACTTCATTACTTGTTCGAATGGTTCACTTGCCATCAAGGAAATCGACCAACACCCGTCAATGAGTAAGTCTAAGAAATGTATGGCCATACTACGATGGAAAGGAGTTTTCATTTCAATTGTTAGGCTACTCAAGAATCTAGAAAGTAATGGTCAAGAACAAGAGGATGACACTATCCATGCTTCATCCTTGACCAAATTATCGTGTGACAAAAGGGACGTGGCATGGTTGTATGATAGGATTGCTTTGTATCATCGATTCTCATATGAATTGAGTTGTCATAATGTTTTGCTAGAGGCCGCTTGCAACTTGTGGGCTGGTATAGTGTTGGCCGGCTGCCAATTCAATGTGGGCCTACAAGGTCGCACACAAGAATAGCCCAACACGAGCTATAGTGTCTAGATTCATTGAATCTAAGATATGTCTAAGATTTTAATTAATACAATTCAAAAATAATAATATTATTATTTATATAGATAATAAATTATTATGTAATGTTTGTTTTGTATTTAATTTATTTGATAAATTAAATAACTAAAACTAATTGAGATATCGTATCTCAAATTTAATTAAATAGATAGATATCATATCTCAAATTTAATTTGAATTGATATATTGTATTACGGATTTAATTAAATAGATAGATATCATATCTTAGATTAAATTTATTAAGATAAATTAAACCACTGGCTTTTAATTCGGATTAAATAAATAGATTAGATTAGATTTGTTGGACAGTTTTAATTAATATCATTTTAATCCAATTCAAATTTCAAAATTAATTAAGATTGATTTTGAATATTTAATACGACCCATTAGGGTTTTTGAAAACCCTATAAGATAGTGGGCAAGACGTATTATACAGCCGAGCAAAAGAGAAAACCTAGAGAATATGGAGAGAAAATGTTGGAGGTTCTAGCACGTTGCCTGTGTTGGAGTTTTGTTCGTGTGGATACCAGTAGAGGGAGCTGGTTTGTACAGTTGGCTCCTAGTGATCGAACAATACACATACAAAAGGTACCTTTCTGACTACTCTAATTTAAACGTCATTGATAGATCCTTCATTGGGATTCAAAATTTATTTCAATAAGTTTCTTCCGCCACTTGATCAAATCCCATCACTTATGAGGTTCCTTAGTCACAAACTAACCCAAAAAGACTTAAGAAAAGATCGATACCTAAGACTTGATCCTTTGTAACTTGCAGGTTTGTTTAAGAGCATTGAAGTCTAACAAGTGATATATGAACATTGGATGCTCTAGACATATGATGGGAGATCAATCCAAATTTACTACAATCAAGCTAAAGGATGGTGGCAAGGTGACCTTTGGTGAAAATCAATCTAGAAGGATTGCTGGGATTGGTGAAGTTGGAAATAATGATGGACCACAAATCAAAGATGTCTAAATTGTGGAAGGCCTTTGCCACAGCCTCTTCAGTGTTAGTCAAAGCACGACAAAGATAATTGGGTTATCTTCGATTTGGAGGAGTGTCTAATTGTAGCAAGAATGATCTATCATTAGACAAAGGTAACTTGAAAGCCTTATACAAGGCTCCTAGAGAAGGTAATTGCTATACCTTAGGCCTTCCTGGCAATAATATTGTTTTTGAAAACTGTTTTATTGGTAACTTGGATGAGAGTTGGCTGTGGCACAAGCAATTAGTTCATGTCAACATATTTCAACTTGACAAATTGCTGAGAAAAGATTTGGTTCTTGGTTTACCAAAACTCAGTTTTAAAAATGACATTATTTGTGATGTTTGTCACAAGGGTAAACTGTTAGTTCTCTATGTGTTTTGATGATAACTCGACAATTGTAAACTCGAATTGAAGCTTGTCTTTGATAAGTTGAAAAACTTATTGTTCAAGGCAAACTTGAGTTTTGAGTTGCAAACTCGAGTTTGGACTTGACAGAGTTGCTCAAGTTTTCTAAACTTAGCAAAACCAGAGTTTGTATTTGCAAACTCGAGTTTATATCAAACAAAGAACACTCTAAGTTTTTCAAGTTAAAGCAAACTCGAGTTTATTATGGGAAAGTCGAGTTTCTGTTAGACATAGAGCTTTCCATGTTTTGTGACCTTAACAAAACTCGAGTTTGATTTGTCAAACTCAATTTTGTGTTCGGCCAAGAGCTTTTAAGGTTTTTGATATTTTGAAGCAAACTCGAGTTTAGAACGGTAAACTCAAGTTTGCACTTGGCTAAGAGTTTTCAAAGATTTTATATTTTAAGAAAAGTCGAGTTTGTTTTCTTAAACTCTAGTTTGTGTCAAGTGAGAGCTTCTCACTATTTTTGAAATTAAGAGAACTCGAGTTTAATTATGAAAACTCTAGCTTGAGCTTTGTGGACTTAACCTTATTTTCACTTCAAAAGTTCCAAACTCGAGTTTGTCACTCAATGACTTGAGCTTGCTCCTATTTCAAAATGTTCCTCAAAGCACAATCATGATGATCTTCTAAGTGAAAGAACTAAACTCGAGTTTGAGTTTCTAAACTCAAGTTTCATTCCTGAGCAAAAGTTGCAAACTCCAATTTGCTTAAACAAACTCGAGTTTGTGTCACTTTGTTTGAAAATCATCTCTCTCAAATTTGTGAAATCTTCATGAATGATCTAGATACTTCTTATCATCACTCATTACTATTCTTAACTATGTTTAATCAATTTTTTTGAGTTTCAGATAATTTAAAGTATATTAGAATGAGGATTAAGCATAAAGCAAAACATGACGTCAGCACATTTATTGCTGGTCCAGAAAATCTTGCACCCTTTTGGAAAATCATTCCTTAGACTTTGCAAAGGATTAAATGTCATCCTTATCTCTATGAAAACATCTTCCAACGGATTTATTTCAAGGGAAGTCAACCAAAAACATCTAAGCACCTGGATTAACTCAAAGCTAGAAAGAGATTGGACCAAGTTACAACCTAACAGCTAAATTAATGTCTCCAACAGTTACATTAATAAATCCAACGGTCATTTAATGCTTCCTTCATATATAAGTTGAAGCATTAAAGTCTCATCAACTACTAGAATATAGAAAATGAAAAGCTATAAAGTTTCTACTGCATTTAGTGTTTTCTACCTACTTGTAATGTATCTATTGATACATTGTACTTCGTGATTAGTTTATTAGCTCTTTGAGAGATATCTTCATTGAATATATTTATTGTTAGAATCTTAAGTGGGACTTGGAGATTGGGTTTATTGGTTTACAACTTGCAATGTGGAATGTATCCTAGTGAGAGGATAACTTTCAAGTGCAAAGTGTGTAACTGATTTTGTGAGTTAGTGAAAATCCCAGAGTGTCTGGGAACTGGACGTAGGTCAAGAGTTAAGACCAAACTAGTATAAATCTTATTGTGTCATTCTTCTCCTCTCTTGCTCTGTTTGCCCCTGTTTTGCTATGTGCATTTGGTGTTTTTTAATTTTTTTTTAAATTCTCAATTCACCCTCTCTTGGTGATTTCCTCCATTTAGATTTTGTATTAGAGAAAGGTCTTCTTAAAAGAGCTTAACAACTCGAGAAGGATCAACATGGATGGAAGGCCAAATTCAAAGTCTTTGTTTTGGCCATTGAATATGGACTATAGAGGGTGTTCAAGAGAAGAGACTATGCTCCATCTACTATTGAAGATGGTGTTAGAACTTCAAAGCTTGAAGAAGAATATGATAAGAATGAGAAAAAGCTGGTGACTCTCAACAGTAAAGCTATTCTTATGCTCCAATGTGCACTAAGTCAAAGTGAATACTTTTGTATATGCACTTTATCTTCTACAAAAGTTATGTGGGATGCCTTGGAGATTGCCCATGAAGGAACTACTAGAATCAAGGAGAGTCGTGTCAATACCCTGATGACTGAGTATGATTTACTTCGTATGAAGTCTAGGGAATCCATTAGAGAATTCTAGCTTAGGTTCACACATCTGATTAATCAACTTGTGGCATTGGGAAAAGAATATGATCAACCTATCCAAGTGAGGAAGATTCTAAATATCCTCAGCAAGGAATGGGAAGCCAAGGTCACCATGATTGAAGAAGATCATGGAGAATCAATGGCGTCTATAGCAGCTCTCTTTGGCAGTCTATCTGAATATAAAGGAAAGATCAAGTTCAGAAAAGGACTTAATGAAGCAAATGAGAAGAATAAGGGAATTGCCCTTAAGGTCATCAAGGAAGATAAGGAATAAGATGATGATGATGAAGACGAAGATGAAGAGCAAGGCATGATGGTCCAAAGATTCAAGAAATTCTACAAGAAGGACCAAGGATTTTCACAAGGGTAGCTCCAACACCGAGGCGAAAAAGCCAATCATTTGCTACAAATGTGAAAAGCCTGGCCACCTCAAGTCGAATGCCCCTAGCTAAAGAACAAAGAAAAAGAAAAGAAGAAATTCAACAAATTCAAAAAGAAAGCTTATGTCTCAGTGATATGGGGAGACAACTCATTCGATGAAGATGAAGCCGATGAAGAAGAAAGAGCCAACATTTGTGTTATGACACAAGAAGAAGCATCAGAAAATGAAGAGGTAAATGGTTCTCAATCATCTTTTGATGAGTTACTATATGAATATAACTTTCTTCATACTGAATTTAGAAAAATTGCAAAAGAGCTTCCTGTTTAAAAACAAAAATCAAATCTTTAGAAGAACAAGTTCAAAATACTTCTTCTCCTATTTCTTCTTGTGAAAATGTTTCAAAAGAGTTTGTGATAATTGCTGTGTTTTGGAGAAAAGAAATGCATATCTTAAGGAAACACTTGAGAGGTTCACTCAAGGTAGTGAAATGCTCAATGTCATTTTAAAACAGCAAAGGTTCACAACGACAAATCAGGAATTGGTTATAAACTTGATTTTGCTAAAAAGAAAGGCAAAAAAAAAATTTGTAGAAAGATTTTATATGAACTATTTTATAAAAACCATTCATTCTTCTAATCCTTTTGCTCATTGCAATTATTGCAATCATAAAGGTCACACTACTTCTTCCCCGTTTTCATAAAAAGGAAAGAAAGAGTAAACTCGTTAGCAATTATCAATGGGTGCCAAAGGGATCCTATAAGGTTCCTAAGACACAAATTAACCCAAAATGACCCAAGAAAAGATGGGTACCTAAGACTTAATTTTTTATTGTTTTGCTCGTTTGTCTAAGAGCATCAAAATCCAACAAATGGTACATTGATAGTAGATTGTCTAGACATATGATAGGAGACCAATCCAAGTTTGCTTCAATCAAGCCTAAGGATGGTGTTAAGGTGACCTTTGGTGGGAACCAATCTGGAAGGATTCTTGGTATTGATGAAGTTGGAAACAACAAAGGACCACAAATTAAAGTTGTCTATCTCATGGAAGGACTTTGTCATAATCTCCTCAGTGTGAGCCAAAGCACTGATAAAGGTAACTTAGTTATCTTTGATTCTGAGGAGTGCTTGATCATAGGAAGGATAATCTCTCATTAGACAACCTTAAGTCTAAAGCCTTATTTATGGCTCCTAAAGAAGGTAATTGCTATACTCTTAATCTCTCTAGAAATAGTGTTGTTTCTGAAAATTGTTTTATTGGTAACTTGGATGAGAGTTGGCTGTGGCACAAGCGATTAGCTTATGTGAACATGTTCCAACTTGACAAGTTGCTGAAAAAGGATTTGGTTATTGGTTTACCAAAACTTCATTTTAAAAATGACATGATTTGTGATTCTTGTAAAAAAGGTAGACAAACCAAATCATCTTTCAAATCTCAAAATGAAATTTCAACTAATAGACCTCTTCAATTACTCCATATGGATCTAGTTGGACCGGCTAGAGTAAAAAGCCTTGGTGACAATGTTTATACATTAGTCATAGTTGATGATTTCTCTAGATTTGCATGGACTATATTCTAATCTACTAAAGATGAAACATTTGACCAATTTGTTGTTTTTGCCAATAAGATCCAAAATGAGAAAGGTCTTTCTATTGTAGAAATTTGTACGGATCATGGTGGAGAATTCAAGAATCATGCCTTTAGTGAGTTTTGTGATAGGCATTGATCACAACTTCTCAAAATTTCTTAAGAACACCTCAACAAAATGGTGTTATGGAGAGGAAGAATAGAGTCCTCACCGAGATGGCAAGAGCTATGTTGAACAAGAATTAAACCTCACAAGTGTTTTGGGCTATGCTATGAGTACAGCTTGCTACATCTCGAAGCGGGCATATCTTCATAAGAAGTTGAACAAAACTCGTATGGGCTGTATAAAGGAAGAAAGCCCAATCTAGCTGATCTACATAGTTTCGGCTGCAAGTGTTTCATCCACAACAATGGTAAGGATGACTTGGGAAAGTTCGATTCCAAGTCAGATGAAGGTATATTTTTGGGTTATTCAAATAAAAGTACAGTTTATAGAGTTTTTAATTCTCGTACTCGAATTGTTAAGGAATTTATGCATGTTGTCTTCTGTGAAGCCAATGCTGACAGATGTGTGGATGATAATGATCTTCCTGTTCAAAATCAATCTATTTCAAAAACTTCATCTATTTTGGTTAATTCTGAAAAACATCTTGAAAAAGAACCAAATGTTGAAAATGATTGCAAAAATAATTGTGAAAATGAAAATCAATCTTAATGTAAATCATGGAGATACAGTAGGAGTGATCCTTTGGATCAAGTGATAAGTGACATAAATCAAGGAGTGAAACCAGGAAAAGTACTTTGAATGAAGTAACTTTTTTGACTTTCATCTCAGAGATTGAGCCCTCTAAGATTGAAAAAGCCCTCTCGACAATGATTGGGTGATAGCAATGGAAGAGGAGTTACATCAATTTCAAAGAAACCATGTTTGGGATTTGGTACCTAGGCCTAAAGACCATCTAGTCATTGGCACTAAATGGGTATTCAAGAACAAATGAGATGAGTCAGCAATCATTGTCCGTAATAAGGCAAGATTGGTTGCTAAAGGCTATAATCAAGAAGAAGGAATTGATTATGAAGAAACTTATACTCCGGTAGCAAGATTGGAAGCTATAAGAGTTATTCTAGCCTTTGCTTGCATTAAGAAAATAAAATTTTTTGAAATGGATGTGAAATCTGCATTTTTAAATGGTTTTATCCAAGAGGAAGTTTATGTTGAACAACTCCCTAGATTTGAGGATAATCATCATCCGGATCATGTTTATCGCCTTGAGAAAGCTTTATATGAACTTAAGCAAGATCCTAGAGCTTGGTATGAGCGATTAAGCTAACTCCTTCTTGATCAAGGATTTGTTAGAGGCAAAGCAAACACAACTCTTTTGATTAAAAGCAACAAGAAAAATGAATTGTTAATTGTTCAAATTTATGTTGATGACATTATATTTGGTGCTACTAATGATGTTTTGTGTGAAGAATTTTCTAAGACCATGCAGGGAGAATTTGAGATGTCCATGATGGGAGAATTAAATTATTTCCATGGTCTGCAAATCAAGCAAAAGAAGAATGGTATCTTCATATCTCAGACCAAATATCTCAGAGATCTACTAAAGAAGTATGGAATGGATCAATGTAATGGAGCTTATACTCCAATGAGCTCCACTACTACATTGGATGCTGATGAGAAGGGAAAAGACTTCAACTTCACAAGATATAGAGGAATGATTGGTTCATTGCTCTACCTTACTGCAAGTCGACCTGACATCTGGTTCAGTGTGGGCATGTGTGCAAGATTTTAATCAGCTCCTAAGGAGATTTATGTTGAACACGTGAAGATGATATTTAGATATCTAGCTGATACTGAAGAGTTGGGATTGTGGTTTCCCAAAGGTCAACCTGAACATCTAGTGGCTTATTCAAATTTAGATCATGCTGGATATAAGGCGGATAGAAAGAGCACAAGCGGCCAATGTCAATTCCTTAGCAACTCACTTGTCTCCTGGTTCAGCAAAAAGCAAACAACCGTCTCTGTGTCATCGACTGAAGCTGAGTTCATTGCCGCATCTAGTTGCTGTACTCAAGTCTTATGGCTTAAGCAACAACTTCTAGACTTGGGACTTCATCTTGAAGAAATCTCAATTCTTTGTGATAATACTAGTACAATAAGCTGGGCGAGGAATCCAGTGCAACATACTCGGATCAAACATATTAATGTTAGACATCACTTCATAAGAAACCATGTTCAGAAGAAAGATGTCATGGTTATGTTCATCCCAACTCATCTCCAACTTGCTAATATCTTCACCAAGCCATTGCCTAAGGATCAATTCAATTTCATTAGAAGAGAATTGGGAATGGTAAATCCCAATGAGTTGTAAGAAAATCTTACTTAATGCTAGTTATGTTTTTTATGATTATTTGATACTAACTTAAGCATCAAAGTGTCTAGTTATGATTTATGAAAGATGCTTGATCAACCTATCAATTTGCTCAAGTTTGCTATCAAAAGAAGCAAACTCGAGTTTGTGAGACCAAACTCAAGTTTATCGAAGGCAAAGAGAAAACTCTGGTTTTGGAACTCGAGTCATTAAGTGGGAAAGTTTCCATCAGACAGAGAGGAGTAAATGTCAAAGCATCTTTAAAACTCGAGTTTGTGAAGCTAAACTCGAGTTTCGTGAGTCCTTTCATGCATTCACAGAGACATGCTTGAAGTCTAGGTAAGTATGAGTTTTATGAAAACTTGAGTTTTTACTTACAAACTCGAGTTTGTCGCACAATATATATATATATTTATTTATTTATTTATTTATGTGTGTGTGTTTTGCCTGTTGCTCTTTACTCTCTTCCAAACTGGAGTTTTGCCCTAGCTCTCTCTCAAACCTCTCATCTTCTTCGATCAATTTTGATCTTTCCTAACCTAAATGGCCTCCAAACGACCTTCCAAAACCTCCCACGGTTTGGATTCAGACTATGAAGCTTCTGGTTTTCCTTCACCTCCTGCTCTCAAACGACCTATACATGTAAAGCACACTTCAAGAAGGTTCAGATATGGGGTCGATAAGAGTATCCCTGGAGTCTCTGGAAATGAACCATCAACCACCTCCATACCTAAGAGAATCATGATTCAGGAACCTACTGAGGTTTCGAAGGCAAAGTCTGTCGATCTTGAAGCTGCAAAGAAAGGAAAAGCCTATGCTTCCAAGGCTGCTAAGCTTAAACAAAAGAAGAAATCAGAGAAAGGCTTCTCAACCTCTAAGAAACATAGCTCAAAGGTAACAGATGCTCTAACTAAGATTTACCTACACACCAAGCCACCTCAAGACTTTTGTACTACTACTGCAACTTTAGTGAATGAGAATGCTGTATGATTCAAAGAAACCTTTCTTAAAGAGGATTTCTATCATGTTGTCTCAGTTGACTTGGCTAAGCTTAAGGAAGAGTGAAATCTTAAACTCTCTCCTTAGATTAATCAATTTGAGTCTCTCGTTTCTATCTCTGCTCCTTACAACCCAAACATTGTCAAAATGTTCTATTTCAATATGGTTTGAGATAGTATTGTGGATTCTGAGGGAAGTCTTGTTGAGGAGAGGATTTCTACTCATGTGAGGGGAGTTAAGATCACTTTATCTACCTCTTTCATCAACTCTGTCTTGAAAATCAAAAATCCTCCTCCTATGCCCACTTTAAACTATAGCAATAAGGAAATTTTTGAAAATTTAAGGTCAAATGAACCTATTCCTGAGGATCAATTGGCTTCCCTTTCCTTTCCCCCTGTTGCTATGCCCCGTATCCATAGAGTAATTTGGTATATTTATTCTAGGAACCTTTTATAAAAGGGTGGCAATTATACCCATTTCGCAAAGAAGGATTACCCTATCTTTGCTACTATCATTGATAAGGTTCCTATCAATGTTGGCCACTGGATTTTCCAGGAAATGGCTAGCTTCAAATTCGCCTCAAGAAAATCTTCCAATATTCCTTTTCCAACCCTTGCGTCATTCATTCTCTTTTATTGCAAGATATGGTACATTGGTTCTGCTGAGTTTGTGAAGAGGCCTCCGAGTTTTGGAAAACAACAACTAAATATGATGAGGATCAATTTTGAAGAAGGATCTAGCCAGTCAAGGGCCCCCTCTAGATCCTAAGCATCTCATGCCAAAGCTCAAGAAGCTCAGTCTTCACCTCCTCTACCTCAGTCCTTTATGCCTTCTGATTTTGATGCTAGAGTCAAGGCAATTGTGGACAAGGCTATATATGAAATGACTGAGAAGACAGAGACAAAGGTTTGTAAGTTGGTTTCTGAGGTCACTAAAGGGAATAGTGACATGGTGGATGCCCAGGATGAGTTGAAGGTGAAAATTGAAAATCTCACTGACCATTATGAAGATCAAGCTACCGATATCGAACAATTATGGTGTCAAATGTGGTTCTAAGTGACAAGATGGACAAGGTTCTGAAGCTACTGTCACCTGCTGGTCTAAGTCACTTTGGTTCTGGTTTTGGTACTCCTACTGGCCCTAAAATTGAGTTAGAAACCTCTACCACAGCCTCCTTCACTTTCACCACTCCTATCATCTCCACCTCTCCAATTAGCTCCTCCACTTCAACCATTGAGATCATACCTTCGTCTCACCCCTCCACTGTTAAACTTGAATCTCCTCCCTCTACTCCATTAGTGGACCTTTTGCCTGAAGATTCTGTCTCAGCTCCACCCCTATTTGGTGATGACAATGGGGGAGAAGAACAGTGAAGAGTTTACAAAAGAAAAGAGTCGTAGTGTCTAGTCTGTCTATATTTTTTTTTGCACATTCAATTTATGTACTTGTTGTTGGTCGATTTCCTTCATGGCAAGTGAACCAGTCGAACAAGTAATAAAGAGTAAGTAGAGTATCGTCCCAAGAGACTGGATACCAAATGATGACACCGAATTGCAGAATTAGTTGTGTTTGAAAAGAAAATAAATTTGATTGGTTTGAGAGTTTTTATAACTATACTAATAAACAAGAGAATAACTAAATGATTGTAGTCGTAAGAAGATATCAGTAAGAAGATAGACTGAACTCGGAATCCTTTCTAAGGATATCATTCCCCCAGCTGCCTATACGCAATCTTATAGCATTCATACTGTATAGCTCTCACAAATGCTGCAACATGAACACCCTATGCAAAGTTGTTCAGTTAACCACACCACGCTAATCTACCGAAGCTCTCATGTCTGATACATACAATCCTAGTCTGTACTTCTCCCATATGTAACACCCCTGCTGTTGTAAGTGGTATAAGTTGTAATCGTTGAGTAGCTAGTGAAGAATTTTGACTGTAATTGAATGGTTACTATTTGTGTAATATCTTGTAATAAAAAAATATTAACTGGAAAAGGATGTCTATATAGTAGGAGACAGGTAAGTGGACCCCAGAAAGGTCCAAAAGGTTACCCACTCTCTGGCGGACCCAGGTTTGAAAAGATGTGGGCCCAGGGCAAGATATCGGTGAGGCATAAAGTCGGTATGATGATGCAAGGGCAAAATGATCAATTCCTTGACTCTTGGGCATTCAATTTCATTTTGTATGAGAAGGGAGAGAAAAACTGATGATTTTACCCATATTCGGTCCCGGACACAAGACACGGGACCCGCAGCGATAAACCGATAAAGGGGACCGATAGCGACCCGATTAGGGGATTATTTTTGACGAGAATGAGACAAACATGGGGCCACCTTGGAAAGGGGAAGGCGCCACATGAATATGCCAGCGGAGGAGAATATGTGGCAAAGTCGAGAGAAAGTATGAAAAGATGCGTTTTTGGACCCGACGGGACCCGATAGACCCCGAAATTGACTAATAAAGTGGAAAAGTGGATTTAATTCTTGGAGTTCAGATTTTGGGACATTCCATGCGCATAAATCTGCCCAAATTTGACAAAAGTTGAATGTTCAAAGCTTGGTCAAGTGAGTCAAAGCATGTGGGTCAAAAAGTCTTCTAGAAAAACATATGAGATAATTCATATAAAAATTGAAATGAGAAATTCAGATCTTGGGCAGCAATCTCATGCCACTTGTGCTCCTAGAAAGCTCCAAAAATCTGCACATGAAATTATCTAAGTAATTATAGTTAGATCCTAACTAAACTAGAGAATTTAATTAGTTACATGAACTAAAGGGGCACTTTTGGGGATATTATAAAAAAAGCTTGATCAGCCATTTTCCCCCCAAAATTTTGTGCTCCAGCTGAAGAGGGAGGAGGATAACATCAAGCTTCCATAGCTCAACTCAAGCTCTCAACCACTTGGTCCACTAATCCAAAGTTCAAACCTTAGGTAACTACCGACAACTTGAATCTTTAAAGCTTTACTTTTGAATTTTCGTGCTATTGGTTGGAGCTTGGTTTTAGGGTTTGATTTTGGAGTTTTTGATGGTCCCAAAGTGTTTAAAACATGATTTTGTGTGGGGTTAAGCCATGGTTTAAGTTTTCTAACTCAAAAACCCCAAAAACTTAAAGAAAAGGTTTGCCAAGTGTTGATTCGGGTAGCGAAGCTTCAAAGATGTTTTTAGAGAAGTAGAGATATTGGTTTGATATGAAATTTTACAGGTGAAAAGTAGACATCTGGGAAATCATTTTGATAGGTAATTCGATATATTTTTGATGCACAGATTGAGAGCTACAAATTTTCTAAGTTAATTCTGCCCGCATCGGGGCGAAATCGGACCCGTGTGAAGAGTGAGAGACACGCCAAAATAAAAGTACTTTTAGAGTCTAAAAATATTTTTCGTGGAACATAGACATTTCAATGGTTCATATGGCGCTGGTATCATGTAAAAATTATTTTTTTTGGAATTTATTAAAAATCCTACAAGTTGGGTTAGAAACACTGAATTTCTGGAAAGATCATGTTGGGCTCGGTTTTGGTAGGAAAAACGTAGTGGCATTTTTGTAAATACGAGTAAGTGTATTCTACTTGATATTTAGGTCGAAAACCCTTGGAAAATCAGTGGGCCCAATAAAAGAGTAAGGACAGTACTCACCACACCAGGTAGTAACCCTTTACTCAGATATCTTTATGTGTTTTGTTGTATGTTTGTGTTTGCCATGTGTGTTTTTCTCTGTATATGTTGTGCCAAATATGCATATAGTGTTGTGTGATTCCTAGCGCTATGGACGTTCAGTCCGAGGCTGGCCTTAATTGGCGGCTGTGCGGGTTGAGTTTCAGTCCGAGGTTGGCCTAGTGAGGGTAGGCTTTACGGGTTGAGAGTCCAATGAGACCGAGGCTTGCCTTGGTACAAATTGCATTTCTTGGACCGTGTTATGTGTTTTATTGTGGTATGACCTGAATGCATATATGGTTGTGTTTGGCATATTTCTGTATTGTATCTGGCATGGTAACTTACATACTCCTTACACATTTAGTAGTTGAGTATTGACGGTTACTCTGGGGGCTACTTTCGGACTCTAGACACTTCCACAGCTGCAGGGGAGCGTACCGACCAGTGAGGATCTCTGTTATCAGGGTAGGGCCCAGTGTTGCTGTGAAGAGTAGGGAATGCCCTACCGTATTTTGTATTTTACTTTTGGATGACTGTATTATATTTCTGGGGTTTACTTTGGATTACTGTACCCTTAACCCTCTAGGGATCTATACTTTCTGTTGTTTTTACTTTTATCAGTACAGTAGTTAGTCCAAACCGGTCCTACGCTCTGTCTCGCGTACTCTGATGCATGTTAAAGTACTTAATAATTAAAGGAAAGGTAATTATTAAAAGGAATCCCTCTAACCCGCCACCCGAAAGGGCGAGGCCGGTGGAGGTGTAACACCATATGTCTACGGCGATTTTTCTAGTTGGATTATCAATAAAAATCAAGGTGTATAGTTATGAGCGGTAAACCCATTCCTGAAGTCTACAATAATAGGTCAAGCCTTGCACCAGCCGCCTAGCAATCACTGCTTCTCATATTCTAACCCTGACTCCCTCTCAGTAAGCCAAGGCCACTGGTCTAGCCTTTAGCTCTAGCTAATCGACAAGAAATTAAATCACTAATAAGAAACTGAATATATCTAATTAGGAACCATCAACTGGGTTCATTCTATACTTAGAAAATCATCTTCGTTCAGCCTCAAGAAGTTAGTTCATGACCGACGATGGAATCACAAAATAGAGCACTACTGAGAATAGCCCATGACAAAAGATTGACTGGAATTAAAGTAAAGAACAGAAAGCTTGATGGAGGTTCCAACGGTGTGGAAGAAGCCTTGTCACGTCACAACTCCACGTCTTCTTCACTCCATCTCACTGCAAGGAAGGATGCTAGGTTCTCTTGGAGTCCTTGTGCTTTGCAATTCTCTTACTCTTCTTTCGAGCCTGGCCGTATAGGATTGGTCTTTGACTCTCGATGACTTGCGACCCCCTTTAGGGTTGACTGTTGTTTCCTTAAATAGTCTGGTCTTACTTGCAGCATACGTTGAACGATCTGGGCCTTTTCTAATCTATTGAGATTCAATCATATCTTTCTTTCAAATCTCAGTAGATTGATTCTACTGATACTGCGGGATTCTTCAAATCTTTAGTTTTGATCCTCCACATCTTCTATTTCAATACGTCAGCAATCTAACCGTTATTTTTGACCTGCACTATATTTCCTGAAACAACATTGACAAAAGATCAGAACATATGCCGCATAGCACTACGTCATTTACTCGGCTATAGCTTCAGGGATGCATTCTATTGCACTTCGATAAAGCTGTCCTGATGCTATAGCATAGCATCGGCTATGTTATGCGACTTACTCATAAAACCTCAAAACTTGTTCTTTCTTAGCACATGTTTAGGATGTGAGTGGAATTTATCCTTAAGTTCCCTTTTAAGCTGTCTTGAATTAATGCCTTTTTGCTTAGATTGACTGTAGTTAAGCTCATATTCACCATACAATTCGGTCATAAAATATAGGGAAACATGGCATAAATAATGCTCATTACTTGTGCCTATGCTTATTTCAATATCTGTTGTACCTTTTTGAACTGAATGAATGAATATTATTGCTTCTGTTGTTTTTAACTCTGATATCTACTTATGCAGTATTTTATGCTTCTGCTTGCTCAATATTGTTGAAGTGTGTTTCTTTATCTAAAAAATGCTCATATCTGGTAAACTCTCTGGTTGTTTGGTTTATAAGTGTTGTCATCATCGAAATGGGGAGAATGTTAGTTCTCTATATGTTTTGATGATAACTGACAATTGTAAACTTGAATCGAAGTTTGTCTTTGATAAGTTGAAAAACTTACTATCAAAGGCAAACTTGAGTTTGGCCTTCACGAGAGTTGCTCAAGTTTTCTAAACTTAGCGAAACTAGAGTTTGTATTTGCAAACTCGAGTTTATGTCAAATAGAGAAGACTCTAAGTTTTTCAAGTTAAAGCAAAACTCGAGTTTATTATGGGAAACTCGAGTTTCTGTTAGACAGAGAGTTTTCCATGTATTGTGAACTTAACCAAACTTGAGTTTGGTTTATCAAACTCAAGTTTGTGTTTGGCCGAGAGCTTTTAAGGTTTTTTATATTTTAAGAAAACTCGAGTTTAGAATAGTAAATTCAAGTTTTCACTTGGCCGAGAGTTTTCAAAGATTTTACATTTTAAGAAAACTTGAGTTTGTTTTCTTAAACTCCAGATTGCGTCAAGCTAAGAACTGCTCACTATTTTTAATCTTAAGAAAACTAGAGTTTGATTTTGAAAACTCTAGTTTGAGCTTTGTGGACTTAACCTTATGTTCACTTCAAAAGTCCCAAACTCAAGTTTGTCACTTAATGACTCGAGTTTGCTCCTATTTCAAAATGTTCCACAAAGCACAATCGCAACGATCTTCTAAGTGATAGAACTAAACTCGAGTTTGAGTTTCTAGAAGTTTGGTTCCTGAGCAAAAGTTGCAAAATCCAGTTTGCTAAAACAAACTCGAGTTTGTGTCGCTTCCGTTTGAAAATCATCTCTCTCAAATTTGTGAAATCTTCATGAATGATCTAGATACTTCCTATCATCACTAATTAAATGTCGTCCTTCCCTCTATGGAAACATCTTCTTCCAATGGATTCATTTCAAGGGAAGTCAACCAAAAACAGCTGAGCACCTGAATTAACTCAAAGCTAGAGAGAGATTGGACCAAGTTACAACCTAACAGCTAGATTAATGTCTCCAACGTTTACATTAATAAATCCAACGGTCATTTAATCATTCCTTCATATATAAGCTGAATTATGAGCCTACATTTAATTTATCTTTATAAATTAAATCGAGATATGATATCTTTTTATTTAATTAAATCAGATACAATATCTCAATTCATTATAGTTATTTAATTTATCAAATAAATTAAATACTATATATAATAATATTATTATCTATAAATAATATCGTTATTATTTTCAAATTCGTATTACAATATAATATGATATATATATACACATCAACCCTAGATTAACAGTATTCATTAAATATTAGACAGATCTAAGATTTAATGAATCTGAACACTATTACTCATGTTGGGTTATTCTTGTGTGCGACCCTGCAGGCCCACATGAGATTGGAAGCAGGCCAATACTGTACCACAAGTCGCAAGCGGCTCTAGCAAGACATTGCGACTACCCAATTCATATGGGGATCGATGATACGATACAACCTATCATACAACCATGTCACGTCCCTTTTGTCATGTGATAATTTGGTAAAGGATGAGGCATGAATATGTCAACTTCCTGTTCTTGACATTACTTTCTCGATGCTTGAGTAGTCTAATTGAAATGGAACTTCTTTCCATCGTAGTATGGCCATACGTTTCTCAGACTTACTCATCGAGGGGCCCAGTATTATCTCTCTACAAATGTGAGGGACAAATTCCATCTTGACCATTCACATTCCTCTGCATGAAAACCACTGATCCCGATCATAGCCTTTATCATCACCCGGTCAAAGTGACTTTGACTAGGTCAAAGATCAGCAACTCATCATGTAGGAATCCATGATGATCTCAGGTCATAAGGCATTGTCACGTGGTTATACATGAGATAAGCTTATGATGAAATCCATGCAGCTTTCTCATAGTGGGTCGGTCCAATACCTTGTACTCTTACAAGTGCCTATGACTTTGATTTGTATCTCCATACCTCATCAAAGTCATACTGGTCTTATTTCATCTTCGCTCCCACGTAGATGACCGACGAGGGACATTTAGGATAATCTATAAGATATATCCAAGGATACAGTTATCACTATAAACATGCAAATGAAATGATAACTAAAGGAGAATCTTTTAAATAACATAAATGTTTAAAGTACAATGACTTTCCCCCTAGGGCATAATTTCCAACAAACTCCTACTTGCACTAGGTGCAATCATTAATTACTCTCATTCCCATTGCCCTAACATGACGCTCATGTGTTGCTTGTGCAAGCGGCTTAGTAAGAGGATCTGCTACATTGTCTTCTCCTGGTACTTTGCATATGTTTGTATCACCTCTTTCATTGATTTCTCTGATAAGATGAAATCGCCTGAGTATGTGCTTGGTCCTTTAATGTGACCTAGGCTCCTTGGTCTCGCAATAACGTCGCTATTGTCACAGAGCAAGTCTATTGGATTTGAGATGGTCGGAACCACCCCAAGTTCAGTGATGAACTTTCTGATCCAAATGGCTTCCTTAGCTGCTATATACTCAGCTTCTATTGCAGAATTAGCTACAATGCTCTGCTTAGAGCTCTTTCAGCTTACCATACCACACCACCATTCAACAGGAGTACATATCCTGATTGCAATCTTGAATCATCTTGGTCAGTTTGGAAACTCACATATGTGTAACAGTCACATAGAGCTCATCCTCCAAGCCACCATATACTAAGAATAAGTCCTTAGTCGTTCTTAAGTACTTTAGGATATTCTTGATAGCAGTCCAGTGACCCTCACCAGGATCTTGTTGATATCTGCTAGTCATACTCAAGGTAAATGACATATCCGGTTGAGTACATAACATGTAGTATATGATCGATCCAATGGCGGAGGCATATGGAATCTTACTCATGCGATCTCTTTGATCTTGTGTACTAGGATACTGATCCTTACTAAGATGAATGCCATGAGACATGGGTATGCAACCCCTTTTAGAATCCTACATATTGAACCTATGCAGTATCTTGTCTATATATGTGCTCTAACTTAGGCCTATCAGCCTCTTGGATCTATCTCTATAGATCCTGATCCCTAGGACATAAGTGGCTTCACCTAAATCTTTCATTGAGAAAGACTTTCCTAACCAAGACTTGACACTCTGCAAGGTAGGAATGTCATTCCCAATGAATAGGATGTCATCAACGTAAAGCACTAGAAATACAACTGTGCTCCAACTAACCTTCTTATAAACACAAGGTTCATCCATGTTTTGAATGAATCCAAACTCTTTGACTACTTCATCAAAATGATGATTTCAGCTCCAAGATGCCTGCTTCAATCCATAAATGGATCTTTGAAGCTTACATACTTTATGACGAGGACATAGGAGGCGGCATGACCAAGGCAACAAACTTGGAGGACATACAAGGTCTTGGAGGCCCAATGACAAGAGCAAAAGCTAAAAAGGCTAAAGAGGCCCTAAATCTCCTGGTGACCACCTTACTTGAGACAAGCCCAAGTCTAAAGGAAGAAGAGGCCGAAGTGATACACTTAATTCAGATTGAAGACCTTGAAGAATAAGCCTCAATGGATATGCATGGAGGCTTCAATTTACTTGGCCCAAATTCTGCACTTAGTTTGATCTTTCTTACATTTAGTTAAACTTTTGTAATAAGGCTTATTGGGCTTTGTGTGTAAGCATATTTAGGTTAAACTTAATATGGATGTTGTCCACTATATAAGGGAACACCATAGCTTTTAGGACGGGATATTTGAATTCAAAGTTAACCTTTTTGGTGAGAGACAAGTTTCTCTAGGGTTCTTTTGAGAATCTCTGAACTTATCAAGGGCATCAATCCATAAACTTCAGTTTTCATTCTATATTTCTGTTTCGTATCTCCGATTCCCTTATCCTTTTTCGGTGATTCTTGAGCCAAAATCGTGTTTCGTAAAAAGCCATCTTTCACTTTGTTTTGGAATCACTCAAATCCGAGGTCTACACAGCATGAGATACGTTCGTTCTTATCGGGACATGTTGGAGGCTGAATTTCTGCGAAAATTCCATTCCTAGTTGATCCAATCATCCTTTTCTTTCGGAATCATATCATCTGGTATCAAAGTAAAGGTTCTAGGATTGGAATTGGGTTATCTTTTCTCGATTGTTTACATCCAATATGGTCACACATTTGGTAACCCTAGTCCCTAAAATTTGTGTCTTTGATTTTTGAATTGTGCAATTGCTTTTAGCCGTTGTTGTTTGTTCCTAATTTGTTCTTTCAATCTTCTAGTTGTTGTTCTTTCAATTTCTTGTTCGGTTCACATACTTCTGCACTTGGTTCTTGGTGTTCATCCCTTGTTCATCATTTTTCTTGAATTTTAATCCTTTCAATTCATGTTTCTTGAGTAGTGTGTTGTTAGTGTGATAAGTAATAGCTCGGTTGTGGGAATTTTATCTAATTTAGTTCTGAATTAGTACAATTTCAAAGTTTCACTAGTGCAAAAAAAGGCTTTAAGACCGCCTCATTTAGAGCGGACAACGGACACCCGGTCTTAAAGGAATGACCGGTGGCGATTCCGTAAATATAAAGAACTTCTTGCACCGGACCAATTTTTCACCGCTCTTAAAATCATTATTGAGACCGACTAAAATACCACGGTCTTAAAAATTGAACTGAAATTTCAATTACTTTCTAAATATATCTCATATAGCCGTACTTATATTTTCTCGGAAAACATAATAAGGAAAAATTTAAATATAAAAAGTCCAAAGTTGTAAGACCGAACTTACCAACAAGACGGTCTTAAAAGTTTTCTTTCAAGACCGGACATATGATACTTGCGGTACGAAAAAGTTCATTAATATTAAGACCGGCGTTTTAAAAGGAACGGTCTTAAAGGTTAAACTTTTAAGATCGGACGTTTAATATGACCGAGATTAATGTAAATATTAAGACCGTCTCTTTTTCATCCGGTCTTAAAAATCCAAGCAAGTTATACATTTCTTCGCGCGAAAGCTTTTGTTACTCTGTGGAGAACCTCTGTTCGCGTTCCGAAACCCTTCCTGTTGCATTACCTCTCTTCCTCGCCCACGTACCATCGCCCCCCGTTACTCTCTCATTTGCTCGCATTCCTCTCTTCCCCGTCTCGAAAATGGACGGTGAAAACGAATCTATTCGTGTTCCGCAACGCCGTTCCTCGTGTGACCGGGTGTGAGTGAAACGAACCCTCTTCATCTCACAATGAGGCTCGTAATCGCCCCGCACGCCGTGGTAGAAAAGGCACACGAATGATGGAAGTGACCCTAAGTCGGACTTCCGGGTCAAAGCTCGAGATTCAGCTTGATGCAAGGTTGGAACCCGTCGGTCCTAATAAAAGCAAATATAATAGTTTTGTCGGTACTGCTAGCACGGCAAGGTTAGCATCTTGATAGATGAGTGGAAAAGTGTGACTATAAGAATGTAAAGGATCCTATTTGGGAGACTATCCTGGTTACATACACTGTCCCCGATCGGAGCCGAAGTTGAAAGACAAGACATTGTCTTATTGTGCTGATCGGTGGAGGAAGTTTAAGACCTTTCTCGCTAACACGTATATTTTCTCCGATGTTCCGCCCGCCAAACATCCTTGGGAAGTTTACACATTTATTGATGAACGAATTTGGCGACAATTTGTTCTTCCGCGGACCACTCCCGAAGCTCGGTGAGTATATATTTAGTTTTGTTTTCCCTTTTGTTTGCTTATTAACCCATGGATATGTGAATGTTATTGTGTTCATCTAATCCCGTTAGTTATATAATAGTTCGGTGTGTGAATAGAAGTATACATTTCCCGCCTTTGTCTATGCAAGTCGATATGTCAACCCCGAAAAGGTAAATTACCGATGAGAAGGTATTAATTGTGTAATGGTTTGTCTTGCAAAGGAGGAAATGAATAGTCTTAAAAGGGGGAAACTTTATATACCCAATTGTTACTATCTAATGGGGATCGCTGATCCCACTCGGATGCCTTAAAAAGGATCAAGTTTGTATTATTCTCGTAAGCCTTTGTCTATGCATGTCTCGATATGTCAACCTTGAAAAGGTAAATTACCGATGAGAAGGTATTAATTGTGTAATGGTTTGTCTTATGCAAAGGAGGAAATGATCGAATAGTCTTAAAAGGGTGAAACTTTATATACCCAATTGTTACTATCTAATGGGGACTGCTGATCCCACCGGATGCCTTAAAAAGGATCAAGTTTGTATTATTCTGTAAGCATAATTCTCTTTTGTTTCTTAACCTATCTATCTAGCTAGCAATACAAAACATAGCTCCAATTTCTTCTACAATTCTACATCTTCCTTAAATAAAATGTTGAAACTTGATGAAGTGAAGAATTTGACTAATGCTTGATTGACGTTCATATGAAGCGAAGTTCTCTAATTTCTGTTAGTGACATGCATGGTCGGAATTCATAATTAATAGATGTTTTCTATCCCGATTCACGTAAAAGAAGGGAACAAGCACAGAGATAGGTAGAAAGAATGATTGCCCTCATAGGCTTCTCGCATGATATCAAAAGGCCGAAAAGATTTGATGGCCGCCAAGGGAAGAGATTGGATGATGAAGCGTAATCCAATCCTTCAAGTGATACATGCTCCTCCATCTCCAATACGTCGCGAGGAGTTGTGGTTGCATATTCGGCAAAAGCCAAGCGGCGCCTACACGAGTGAACAAACTCGTCTAGTTGCTGAAAGAATTGTAAGTATCGTTATTGTTATTTTTTAGTTACTAAACATGTTTCATTACTAAGCTTCTCGTTATCTGTATCTTACAGGAAGATCTTAAAAACAAAGAAGCAGAGGGATCTTTTGTGTCGGACGGGAGGAATGATGTTCGGCCGCTTGCGGCCGGAAACCGGATCACCCGGGCGTGTAAGGGGGATTGGAGGATGGGTAGGCATAAAGCAAGTCTTTGGTACATCCAAACGCCATAGACAAAGTATGGTTACCCGGAGGAGATGGACCGACGGGCTGCTAATAAAGCTTCAATGACCGCAATGTTTCAATCCGAGATGAGCCGGATGAAGGAGGAACCGAGTCGGCCCGAGGCTGCTGAGCAATCGTCCAGAGACCAGTGTTCCCTTCACACACTCACCTGCAACTGTGCAGCAGAGCACTAGAGGGAGCTGCATTGATGGAGAGTCAGAGCAACCTTGTGACCTTTATGTGGAGGATCCCGATCATCATGATGGACGATTATTGGTTGCAAAAGGGACTGTTCACAACTTGGGATCAACCGTACACCACCAACAAATGCCCGATGATGAAGTCGAGTGTCGTTGAAAAGGTGATCATTGATGCACGCTCCCTCTCCAAACCGATGAGTCAAGCTTGTGAGTGATGTCGGGAACCTTCATCCCTTGGCCAAATGAAGCTTGTACATGTCTCTACCGCTCTCCCGAAGCTTCAACCCCTCCTCCTCAAGTTCCATCCCCGTCGCTCCATCCCCTCCTCAAGCTCTATCCCCTATCGCTAAGTTGGTCGCCCGGGAAAAAATATCCGATCTAATGAAAAGTGGATATTTTAAGGATAAATCGTGGCTTTGTCGATGAAGTAGTAGGTGTCCCTCATCCTATGCCCGTTCAAGTTGACACCGTTGATGTTGAGTCCCCGCGCTTCCTCGACAGAGCTTACGATGCGCTTGTTCAACTTTTTATGAAGTAAGTATCTTCTCGTCTATGAGTACATCATTTAAATGCATCGTTTAGACATACATACATATATATATTTTCCCCGATCGATGTCATTATGGTAGGTTCTTGCATCATGAATTGGTTCAAAGGTGCAGATCAACGATTTTGGATTCTTGGTGCCTCCGTCTATTCAAGTCAAACAACCATGGAGCAGTAGACAAAGAGTACATATCAAAGAGGTTGTGCTCGGATCGTAAAGTTGTACTTTTTGCCATTCTTCCACAGTACATATCAAAAATCTTGTCCGCAATTCACTTAATTCTCGCTACATATATATATCACTGAGTATAGTTTACCGATGTGAATTTTCAGCCGCCACTGCGCTTAATCGGTGTGCATGGAGGAGCATAAAGTTATCTTCTTATGCTCCACTCACACCGAGCCATTGGCTACGTTGGTGCATCAACGAGTAAGCATGTCATTTTGATTCCCTTGTTCGACATCTCTCGTGAATTTTAAGTGAATCATTGATAAATTTGTGATTTTGATGATAGTGCCATGAGGACCTTCCAAAGACTAGAAAAGAAAAGGCGTGCTACTCAGGACAAAGACCCCATATGGTACAAACCAGAGGTTGGTACAATATTTAATTTGTAGCACATAATCGCCTTGTGAACTTGGTCACCGAGCTATATATATGCTCTTATATATATTTCTTGTTCTTTTAGACCCGTCAAGAACCACCGGCGCCCAACTTATGTGGCCGCACGTCATGAAACACATGTATGATATTACAAGGAGGGGATACTAAATTAACTGCAAAGGTAAATGTATTTGATGTTACATATTATGCAAGTAATTCAGTTTCAAGCTTACCGTTACAAATGAAATATGCACGCCAGTTAATTCAGTTGTCGTTCTTTGATGTTACAGATGTTTCAATGCAAAACTCCTTTCCCCGATGATGAACCTGGAGCACATACGCAATGTGTTTTGTGAATATCTCGTATGGTCTGATCTTAGAGTCACAAAAAGGACAATAATTAATGTCCTAAATTCATTTGTAACTATAATCAGAAAGCAACAATAATCGATCTTCTCAGAATTTGTTTATTTTTTTGAACAATTCATTTGTAAATATACATAGGCAATGTAAAATTCAATACATAAATGTAGTTAATTTTTCGAACAATTTTCTTGTGTCCATTTTGGGTTTCTTAATGTATTATTGGATGGTGGATATAGCTATTTAATTTAGTGTTTGAAACTGAGACTTTTAGGACCGTTCATTAACATCATGTCCGGTCTTAAAGGTCCACAAAATCTTCGGGTCTTAAAGTATGAGACTTTTAGGACCGTATATTTCTCTAGTGTCCGCTCCTAAAAACTTAAAAACTTCATGAACTTTTAGGTCCGGACGTATTATAAAAGGTCGGTCTTAAAAGTCCCCACTTAACTTTTAGGACCGCATGTTGTTATTTGTGCGATCTTAAAAGTAATTCCCTTTAAATACTCCTTTTCGTGACAAATTAAATGGTTAGGGTTGAAGACAACCGAGGTTCCCGCGTTTCGCTCAAGCTAGGTCCTTCTTTATCATCGCTTTTACCTTTCCATGTGAGGCAGCATTATCGTTGTCCCTTTTATTTTGTCTTTTGTCTTTTTGTCGGAAAAAGAAGGAAGATAATGAAAATGACACTTTGTTTCTCACATGGGGAGGTAAAATCGACGTCAACGAAGGTCCAACCTTGAGAAGAATAGTCACTTTGTTTGTTCTTGTCCAATAAGGTAAAAGCTCCTTTTTTTTTTGTATGTTCTTAACGTATTCTCAGTGAATTTCTGTTGTTGGATTTACACGAGGACATTGTTTTGTTTGTTTCCTTTTTGTCGGAAAAAGAAAGACGATAATGAAAAGGACAAGAGGCAATCGATATGGAAACCAAAGCCGACAAAAATGGCGAATGTTTTTAGACCGATCGATTTACGAACTAAAGTCTTCGCTTCTTTTATTTTAGGTTTTTTAGTCTGCCATTATCCGTCCTTAATAGTTGCCTTGTTTATTGCTTTCCGTGTTCGATAATGGGCTAAACTCGCACGAGAACAAAAATTAAAAATATTTTATTTACTAATTTTTTACGCCGCCTCTATAGGGGCAGCGATCACAAAAAAAAAAAAAAGCAAAATAAAAAAGCAACAAAAAAAACTAATCCCTCGTAGTCGGAAAGGGAGGGGGTGTCGGAGTCGCCGGAGTTGTCGGAGTTGTCGGAGTCGTCTTCGCCGGGATCGTAGTTCACGTCATTGGCGTGATGTTGCCATGTTCAGTTGTTCATGGTATGAGCAAGCTCAACTAATTGGCCCAAACGTCGATCGATTTGATCGACGCGGGCCACCAGCTGATCGCACCAACCGCTTCACGGTCAGATTGGAGGAGGCGGTGGCGGGAGTGGGCTGAGGTTGAAGAGGAGAGGAGGAAACGGAGACTCTGGGGAGCGGCAAAGAATTATGGGGGCCGAGGTTGAAGAGGAGGAGGATGAAACGGAGGACCCGGGGGAGAAGAATGTGAAGAAAGTACAGTAACAACGGGTTTAAATAGAGAACCCGTCCCGAACAATGTGAAACGCCTAAGCTTTAACGAGAGACGATTGTTCATCGAATACGAGAGACGCCTAGTTGGGAAGTTTAT